>JANIHZ010000005.1:26945688-26965118 GCA_027478365.1 Erythroxylum rufum
AAAGGATGAATAAAAAACCATATATATATATATATATATGATAAAATAATAGTTTTGACCAAAAATGAGTTTATAACAATAATAATAATTTGTATTAGTATATGTCATTGAATATATAATAAACTAATTATGATATTATATTTATAATTCAATTAGTACAGAAGTTACTAAAGTATTTTCTTATTTCTAAAAGAAATGGCAAGGTGGGAGAGAAGTGATTCTCTGTCCAAGTTCCCGTCTACCAATTCTGTTCAATGCCATATGGCATTGGACAGTATTGGTCCACGAGAATTTGGACAAAGGATCTGGGGTTTGGACAGAGGATCTGGGGTGAGGCGGGGGCATGTCGCTGTTAACTTTGGCTAATGTCATTCTCAACGCAGGGAAAAAGAGGCGGTGCTAATATTTAGTGTCGGTGTAAAACAGTGTCAGATTGACCTATCAGACTGGAAGGTGAATCAGGGTCCCACACAAATACAAATTTTGGTTCTTGTGGCTTGGGTTGGATTCCCAAAAAGGTCAGGTCTGGTCTGTTTTCACTGCCACCGGTAGCACGATTCACGGGTGGTGGTTTATGAGCCGTCACTTAACTTCAGCCGAGCGCAGGGGAGAAGACTAAACAAACGTTTAGTGTTTGATATAATATATATTTATATATATAATATTCGTTTGCTTAATTGATCTTTATTAATACTATTAGTTAAGAATCTGGAACGTGACGTATGAATCAGGAGAAATTGTAAAAGTAAAACAAAATGCCTATGATCATTTGCTTACCTGGTGCTATGTAACCATAAGACCCTGCAATTGATGACATGCACTGGGATGCGCCACCGTCCACCAAGAATTTCGCCAAACCAAAATCGGCTACATGCGCTTCAAAGCTGGAATTCAACAAAATGTTGTTGGATTTCACATCTCGGTGAACAATCAGTGGTGAACAATCATGGTGAAGGTAGCACAGTCCTTTGGCAGCTTCAATCGCAATTTTGTACCTCAAGTTCCAGCCCAGGAATCCACCTTTTTTGCCATGCAATGCCTCTCCTAGGCTACCATTCCTCATGTACTCGTAAACAAGCAAGTTGGTTTCCTTGTTGGAGCAAAAAGCTAGCAATCGTACGATGTTTCGATGCCTGATGTTCCCTAGAGTTTGAATTTCTGCTCTGAAGCCATTGTCATGGCTGTTGGTGCCGAAACCAAGTAGTTTCTTCACTGCAATTTCAACCCCAGATGGCATTTTTCCATGGTACACAATTCCTGCTCCTCCTCGGCCAATCACATTCCCATCTTTCACACATTCCAGGATGTCTGTGACTGTGAATTCAAGCTTCTGAAATGCAGTCATCTTCCAAGAATCTGAACCACTTTTCTTGATCGATTTTGCCTTGATAATGGCAGCAGTTGCAAATATTAGGGAGCATATCAGCAGCCCTAAAGCAAATATTAACTTGAAATTATTGGGGGCTTTTCCTGGTGAGCTGCTAGTAACGGCGGTGAAATTGCAAGGGTTGTTGAGGAGAGAACCGCAAAGTTGAGGATTACCAGCAAAAGATGAAGCATTGAAGAATGAGAATTGACCAGTTTCTGGGACCTTCCCAGAGAAATCATTGAAAGAGAAATCTGCAATGGTGAGGCTCTTCATGGAAACAATAGATTTTGGTATGCTTCCATTTAAGTGGTTTCTTGATAAGTTCAAGAAGTTCAAGATGCGAATGTTGGATATCTCAGGTGGGATTGACCCAGAGAGGTTGTTCTGGCTCATGTCAAGGACTGTGAGATGGAAGCAGTTGCCTAATTGAGGAGGAATTGCACCAGAAAGTGAATTTCTACTCAGGTCGAGCGTTAGCACTTGACGTAGTTCTCCTACAGATTGTGGTATTGGACCTGAGAACTGGTTTCCACCAAGTAGAAGAATTTGGAGGGCAGAGAAGTTTGAAAGCGAAAATGGCAAAGCTCCAGAAAGGAGATTGTTTGACAAGTTGAGCTGTCCTAATTTAGCAGGTTTTGATGAGCTATCACTGTTCTCCGATAATGTTCCTGATAGGAAGTTGTTCTGTAGCTCTACTAAATTAAGCTCAGGCAAGTAAATGAACCCATTTGGAATGCTTCCATTCAAGTAGTTCTCCCCCATCCTTACCCTGGTGAGACTGGAGCATGTTCCCAACCCTTCTGGGATTGGGCCAAACAGAAAATTCTTTAACAGAATTAGAATCCTTAGCTGATTGGAATAACATAAGTCTCTTGGGATTGTACCGGTAAGCTTATTTGAAGACAAATCGAGACACTGAAGCTTCCCATTTTGCCCAAGTTTGCTAGGAATCACACCGGTGAAGTTGTTCATCCACAGGCCCAGTGTTTCCAAATGGGGAAATTCTGCAACATAGTCCGGAATTGAGCCGTGTAATCTGTTCATGAAGAGATTGAACAGCTTTAATTGTTTCAGATTGTTGAACTCAGAGGGGATTTCACCTGTGAGGGCATTGTTAGAGAGGTCAAGAAACACCAAGTTGGTCAAGTTGCCCAACTCCTTTGGAATTGAACCTGTAAATAGATTGGTGTGCACATACAGAGATTCCAGCTGCTTCAAGTTCCCAAGCTCTTGTGGTATAGAGCCATCTAATCCGCACTTTGAAAGATCCAACTCAACTAGATTCGCCAAATTTCCAAATTCTACAGGAATCCCACCTTCAAAAGCATTGTAATAACCCAGGTAAAGCTCCCTCAATTTGGTTAGGTTGCCAAGCTCACCTGGAATCTTTCCACTGAGGTCATTCCCTGCAAACTGAAGATACTCTAAGCCCACGAGTTGTCCATAGCTGGGTGGTATTTTACCATAGAAAAAGTTGCCACCAAGATCCAAATGCACGAGTTTCTTCAAGCTTAAAACTCCTAGCGGAAGGGGAGCAGTGAAGTTGTTGTTATAAGCATCAAACACTTCCAAGTCTGACAGACTCGTGTAGTTCCAATCTAAGTCACCACTGAATTCGTTGTTTGAAATGTTAAGAAATCTAAGGTTAATTAACCCCACTACTTCAATGGTTCCAGTGAAATTGTTTCCTGCAAGAGATAAGATGGTGAGTTGATCAAGTCTCGAAATTTGACGAGGTGAAACAGAGCCATAGAGATTCAAGTCTGTCAAGTCCAATGCAACCACTCGTTTGTTTGAGCATTGAACTCCTGTCCAAGAACAAACTGAGCTGGGACTTGAAGAATTCCAGGTACCTAAGGCGGGTTCAGGGAATTCGAATCCGTGTTTAAGAGTGAGTAATGCATGAAAATCATTGAGCAAAGAAGCAAAAGCAGAGGTGGTTAGAAGAGAAAATAGGGTCAAAACAATGAAGGGGACCATGTTTTGTTGGAGAATCAACACTCAAGGAAACAAACTTTGGAAGGACTTGAAGTAAGGACAAAGAGATTTAAGCACCTGGGTGATTATGGAGTTTCTACAAAAGATACGAAAGTGAAAGCAATCTGTAATGAGACTTCAAATGTGTATAGGCTTAGGGAATCAAACATCTTCACAGAAAAGAGTCTTGAAATACAAGGAAGAAGCTAAGCCTCTCCTTTTCTTTGCTCATCTTTTCTGCTCATTTATCTTTTTTTCCCTTTCCCCTTTTGCTTAAAGAAGATGAGAGGGAAGAGAAGAGACGAGATTGAAAATGGGGTTTCTGGTTGTTTATGTCTAAGTTGTGTTTCTTAAGCTTCTTTTAGCAGCAAATAAAGCTAAGAGAAGATAGGGAGAAAAAACAACAAGGAGAAGGTTTCTAGTCCCAACAATTGTTAATTAGGAACAGGAGAATGAAAATGATGATAAAGCCGTTGGATAACAGAAATTTAAAGTTATGATTGAGAGGAGAAGAAAAGTAAAGTTGATGAAGCTGCCTGCCTTTTTCTTTATTTCATTTTGGACACAATGGCCTTTACCTTTAACCAAAGAAAGCTCTTTATTGCTTTGAATGAGAGACGCTGGAATTGCACTTTCGATCATTTATATATGGCTTCATTGTCCTGTTGCTTTTTCATATATGTATCCTCATCACTCCGTCGCATCATTGCCAATTGCCAATTGCCAATGGTAGTGGGGGCTCAAACCATGGATTCTTGCCATTATTACAATGTTATTGCTGTTTCAGCATCCCGAAAGTTATTACTGCTCAGTTTTAACACTGGCAGTGTAGGACTCTTGGGACCAAAATGTTTATAGCCTGACTTTAATTTTCAGATAAAAAGGTTTCTTGTTAGCGAACAGCAAGGCAGCCTGAAACTAAGATTCCATCTGCGATTTTCTGTTGAAGATTTAATTAGCACCTAAGCGATACGCATCAAAGAAAAACATGTCGATGGTCGGGTCTTCGTTAATATAATTTGGATTTTGAACTATATATATATATTTAAAAAAAAACTCAAGTGAAAGTACACTAATGATTTGCGTATTTTGATGCAGATCCTTTCGGTCAACATAGATTACCATAGTTACCTTAGAGTTGGGAACATGTGCCTGCAACGAACAGTGGTTTGTAAGAAGTAAAGGATGATGATTATTAATATATCATTACCATGTTTGTTGACTGATATCATCAATTATATAATTATGTTGTATGCAAGATTTAATTTTATTCTGGTGGGCATCAACTTTATTCCTTCTTCTTCTTCTTCACCCTACACAAGAAAACTGGGACCAACAATTTTATGTGTTAATGTGCATCGGGGAGCTTTATTAGAAGATGGAATAGTCTTAAAGGGAGGGCTGGCCTAGAAAAGCAAAAGCGAAGAGATTGATATGTATCTTACACTTAGGAAAATAAAATTTCACATGGAAAAGAGTGCTCTTGGATTAACATGATCTCAGGCAAAGCAAACTCACTCACTCGAAAGAAAAACCCATGACCCCCATACATGGGAAAGCGTGCACTTGTATCTATTAACATGAGCTTTACTCTCTTTCATACAAAATTTTTTAACGAGTTTATGCTTAGGGCCTGTGTTCTTTGCTTTCGACGTGTCTTTGTCTGTCTTATTCATGGGCGGCCCCTCCATGAGGAGTCACTGTCCTGTGGTCTGAATGTATGCCTCATGAGCTACAGAGACCTTTCCTGTAGTCACTCCTTGTTTAGTTTTGTAGTATAATGTAAATATTTGCAGCTCTTATGTTTTTTCCTATACTCCAACAGGGAACCTGTACATATCAACTTCACTTTTGTCTTAATCTTTGCATGTCCTAAATCATGAAGCAAAATCTATCAATCTGGATCTAATTAATCTTAATAATATTAGCTTGATGTGCTCATTCATGTCTGCCATATTTTAACCTTTTTGTTTGCAATTGGCAAGTGGCAGATGCAATCCAAAAGCTAGGGTCCATTCTGATATTGAGATGTCAAATGCTTACCTCAATGCAAAATTTCGCATGGGGAGTTTCTTGAATAATACATTTCCTGAAAATATGAACAATACATTTATTCTATTATTATTTTTTTCACTCTAATTGGAGCAACTCAAAGGCTAAAGTTGATTAAAGGGTTATAACAAAAGATAAAGGAAGCATAATAGCTGGCTTGTTATCATATATATGCTTGAACCAAATGAATCGAGACAGAACAATAAGAACCCGGTTCCTTGACCTTTTACGGGAACGTTAACTAAAAGTTGCTTTGGTTGAACGTCAGAAGCTGGAATTCTTATATTTGTCATTGGAGTTTCAGTGGTAAAATAATGACCGGGGATTAACGAGGCTTTCCCTTCGCGAAAGTTAAGAGAAGGTTATAATTTTTTTTTTGTTATCAATATATATATTTTTTTTTATAACCTTCTCTTAACAATCTAACATATTAATATTAGAAGAATGTACTGTCTAAAGAGTATTTCGTTGAAACTATATCAAGAAATGAGAACTTTGAAAATATAATAAGCATAAAAAAGTAAAAGAAATGTAATTGAATTAACACGTTAATACCAAAACAGATATCATTATTTCAAGCTATGAGATTTGGCATCCATGATTTACATTGAAGTACTTTGTAATTGAATTATGATTGGTGCTATGAGAGTTGACGAGAAAGAAAGATGTTGAACGGCCTATATCAATGACATGAAGCAAAAGTTCTGTGCAGCCATCCCTACCCAGCATTCCTGTTAGCTCTGTGAACAAAGAATATTGTCAACATGGCGTATGTAAGCATTAATAATTCCGCCGAAGTTAGATGAGCATCTGTACTACAGGAGTTTTCCCAGGAATCAAGGTACTTTCCATTACTTTATCGAGAAAGCAATGTTTTCAGTACTGTAGAACTTCTAGCGATAATAAAGACCCAAAATCTCTTTCTAATATTAGTTTTACCAACAACCTAGAAAAAACTGCTGCTGTTAAGGTGTTTAGATCCCTTTATCAAGTAGTATGAAAACTCATTTTGTACGTGTGGCACGCAAGAGTCCAGATCCTCTGTCCAATATTATGGTATTTTATTGTGTCTAATAAATCTCAGCCATTTATTTATGTAGATTTCGCGTAAGTCCTGCAAAATAAATGGCTGAGATTTCATGAATCAGAATAAGACAGAGTAATATTAAACAGAAGATCTAAACTCGCAAACAACGCATCATACTTTAGGGAAAGTGCCTCCACGTTTGCTGGGTACTATCCTCGTGCATGCTCAGGTTCTTTCTTTTTACAATTAAACTAACATCTGCATTTATTTAATTATGCTGTCACACCCGTAATAAATATGATATGCATTATGTAAATGCCTATACGATTCTGAATGAATGATTCGATCGAAAGAACAACTTGAAGGAGCATCCAGATCATAAAGAAAGTAGAAAAAGGGAGATCACATAGCCATTAAATACAAATGTTCAAGTTCCAGAGGTCGTTGCTTTCAATCATTCACTTTTGTTAAATTACATGTTTAGTTCTCTATATGCTAATTATCTTAAAACCTAATTCTGCCATCTATGATTATTTATTTTTAACAATAAGGTGATATCTTTTTTTCAAAATGGCTTGTTTATATCTATTGATTTACCTGTTTCAGTTGTACAAGAAGTGCTTGACAACTTGTAAAAAGTAAAAACTGATGGAAAACAAGAGAGAAGAATGCAAAATTTAAATATAAAAATAAAAGACTAAAAATAGAGCAACGAATAATATATATAGAGAATGGATGTCTTTTCTACGTTAAGAATGGTATTTGAGAATATTTATATATATATGTAAGTTATATTTAAAATTATGAAAGTTATCTGATTTTATAATACTAGTTAAAATATTATTAAAATAGTCAAACTTCTAATTTGTTACATAACAAGTACACCATTAATCATATGATTAACAATGTTGATGTAATTATCCTCTACACAAGTAAGACCCTTTGACATTTAACCTTTTATTTAGATAAGGCTTTGATTGAAAATTATTAAACTATCAAAGATTAAATAAAAAGGATTTGGTGGGGAAGTTTGAGAGAGACTAAGGATTTTAGCTATATTGGGTAGATAAAATTTTTAAAATAATTTCAATTTATAAATATTTGTCAAATGAGATTGTTAACTTCTCAAAGGCCTCTAGTTATTAGGTGGCACGCCATATGAACATCATTAACTACAAGGTTTACAGTAACAAATTAAAAGTTTGAATATTTTATTGCTATTCTGAGTATTATAAGATTAAATGTAATTTAATTTATATGTAATTGGAACTCTGTTATGGGATGTTTAATGATCATATTAAAAGAAAGAGAACTATTGTTCTTTGACAATATATTCATAAAAGAAAAGTAAAGAAAAGCATGAGAAGACTAAAACGTTATTTGGAAGAAAAAAGATGTACATAAAAGAGATCTGTATATGTATACATGAGCTTTTATTATAAGGAAGCATATGATATTTTAATTTGTAATTTTAGAAAAATATTAAAATTAATTCAAACCTTATTTTTGATATTTTAATTCTTGAACTCTCATTTTTAATAAAGATCAATGTTAACTTAGGTAACATAACTTGGAAGATAGACTATTTAATTAATTTATAAGATACATGACTTTAATATAAAGATTGATATAGGTCCATATTAATCTGATTGTCAAATAACCCCTATGTTAATTTTGCATTAGACCAATCTTAAAAGGTTATCATCTTCCTATGAAACTCCACTATACCAAGTCAATTGCTTCCACCTTCACACAAGTACTAAACCGCAAACTGCCATCTTCACCGTTAAGAGCAAACAGTAATCAAATCACCATCTCATAGTTCACCTTACTATAATTTCCCACTATTGCAACAATATTTCATTTGACCATTCTTTAGTGAATACATTGCTTGTGTTGTCACCTTATTCTTCATGACATAGGTGATCACCTAGCTTCTCCAAACTATCATTATCTACTACCAAGTTGTTGAGGTTATTACCAGTAGTTATTAAGTGAAGTGCTCAATACTAATTCGTTGCTTTTTAATTTTTATAGCCACGGAAACCTTTGCAAGGATACAGAGAAACATCACGATGATCTCATGAAGAGGGGCTGTGACCTTTTTTTAATTTTTGTCTTATTAGTCACCTTCTTGAATAATAGCTCCACTAATGTCACCAAATAAACATCTTCTTTAGTAGCCCATAATCATCGATGAACCCTCATCACAAAACAACATGCATATAAATGGTAGGTCTTTATCCTATAGCATTAACTATTGCAAGGAGAATAAAAACTAGAATAATTCTAGTCGTTTTATTGTAGCAATTAGGATTAGGAAGATTAGAATTAGCTTCAAAATTTAAAGATATTATGCTTCCAAACTTTAACATCTTAATTCTTCTATCGTGATTGTTTTGTTTATTTTTTATGGTTTTCATCATCTTACATAGCCAAGATTTTTCTAAGTACACGCTTCACATAATTAAGAAAGTAGAAAAAAATAGAATACATGATGTAGAGAAAGAAAGAAATTGAGAAGGAGTTTTTTTGTATTTCTATACATTTCAACTATTATAGAAGTTAGCCATTTATACTTGTTTTTGGTTATAAAATTAATAGAATATCCTTAATCTATGCTAATTGGATTCCTAAATATGTTCTAGTCAAATCCTTGAATATATATTATGATTCATTTATAGATATAAGAACATCCCTCGTTAAACTCAAGGTGGTAAAGAATTGCACATCTTAAGTTTGGAAATAAGTTCTTGAAATCACTGAGATAGGTGTAACTTAGTGAAAATGCTTGTGATGAATTAAGGAAAAGTTAGATAGTACATTGAAGAACATGATGTTACACAAGGTGATAATATATCAATATGTTTGGTACTCTCATAGAAGACATGATTAAGAGCAATTTGTATGAAACTATAATTATCATAAAAAAGAGGAGACATAGAAGAAGAGGGAATACCTATATCTCAAAGTAACCAATGTAGTTACAGGAGCTCAGAGGTGATGTCAAAAAGAGATCAGTATTATGATTCTGTGCTAGAGCAAGATGTAACTATTTATTCCTTACTATTCCATGAAATAAGAGATATGCCAAAAAAGAAACAACTACTATTAGTATAACAATGATCAGCTGGATATTTACTCTAATCAACAATAGAGTGTGCTCGATATCTAATATAAATGAATAGAATAAATGAAAATTTTGAAAAAGAATACCTCTGATGTACCAAAAGATATAAAGATTACCAAAGAAGTGAGTGGTTTGAGGTGTTGATATAAATTGATTAATGATGTAAACAACATGTGCAACATGTAAACGAGAGATCTATAAGACTGCTAACTTATTAACAGTACATAGCACCATCATTGACAAAAGTCTCATTAATAGTAGAAAGATGAACTAGGTTTAAGTAAAATGCTAGAAGCCATATTATTAGTGGTACTAATATCAGAGATGAAATTGATGACGTGTTTTACATATGAAAATAAAAGCCATAATATTGCATAAAACTTTTAAGACCTAAAAAAACTCAAATTATCCAAATATTTCAACTTAAAATGTTTATTTAGAAAATATTTTAACAGTGGAGATATCCTGAGTATCATCGCTAGTAATTATCATGTCATTGACATAGAGGAAAAGAAGAATGTAAAATTGAACTTTTATAAAGTAATAAGCCATGATCATAAGGACTAGATTGAAAACCCAGAAGACCATTGGTGTAGCTAAATTTGGCAAACCAGGATTGACCAGCTTGTTTCATTTTATACAAAGGTGTGTAAAGATGAAAATCCTTATTATCATAATTAGGTTTATATTACATACAAACATTATTTACATCAGGATCATTATTGAGGAAGAGATTCCTAACATCCATATAAAATAATGGTCAACAGTTGCTAGCAACAACTATAATGAGATTATAGATTGAGCTTAAATAATCTACATGAGCAAATTTCTCCTTAGTATCAATAGCATACTATTAGAAATAAGTTAGACTTTGTATCGCTTAGCTGAGCCATTAACCTTAGGTTTTGATTTCATAAATCCATTTGCAACCACGTCCTAAGTATCTAGACTAGTAACATTCTGTAATTCTTTTACCATTACTTTTTTTTCAAAGAGGATTAGAGATTGCCTTGCAATAGTTACGAGATTCATATAGAGAGAAAAAATGGAGTAAATATGAGAATCTCAAAGACAAACATAAGGCTAACTTGTAAGATTTGTATGACAAGGAATAGGATAAAAAGTAAGAGGTTCTAATAAGTGAGTAGATAGAGAAAGATCATTTCGAGGAGGTGATAAACCATGGCTAGTAGAGATATATTAGAATTAGATCTAGACTATAATGAACCACTAGAACTGTTAAAGAATAATCCTATAAGAGAAGTGTTAAAAAAAGGAAATGGTGGGATCAAAGAAGAGTTGACGAGAAGGTTCATTGACTTGGCACATTGAAAGAGTTAAAACAAGCCTATATTCTTTGATCATATGCCAAAAGGTAGGAAGTGTTTGAGATAAGGGATCCTTAACACCTATAAATTTATGTTTTAACCTATACCTTAAGGTGTAATATAATCGTGGTCATAGTTCTACTTTGATAAATTCATTTAGTTAGAGAGGAAAAAAAACCTACCAAAGACTTTAAAAGTTTTGTAGTCAGGACCATAATTATACAAGTGTTCATAATGAGAGCTATTACCTATAATAGGAATAGGAATATGATTAATAGTATAGACAATAGTAATAATAACTTATTTATAAATTTTTTTGGATAATAAAAAGAGATTAAAAGAGATTAAAAAGTATCAAGAATGTGTTTATGATTTCGTTTAACCCTACCTTTATGTTGAAAGGTAGCTGGACAATATCTTTAGAAAACAATTCCTTATTGATCAAAAAGACAGATGAAAGATTTATCTTTATATTCTATAGCTAGCAGTATACATGAATTTTAATTTTATAAGAAAACTAATTCTAAATCATTTTTCCAAAATAAGAATAAACAAAAAATAATTCATACCTATAATAGAAGATAAGTCCATATATATCTAGAGAAATCATTAAAAAAGATTACATTATATTACAAATCACCTATAGTTTCATGAGGAGAAAAATCAAATCAAAGAGTATCAAAGAAACAAAATCACTATTAAGAAAAGTTAAAATATGGCTTTTAGAAAGTTGATATGATATGTATTCAAAATTTACAAACTTGACCTAAACAAAAGAACTATTATAAATTATATATCTAAGTCTAAGATTGGAAATATAAATAAAAAGAGAGTGACAAATCTTTATAAGTAATAACACTAATAACAAGTTTGGATGGAAGGTGAATAACAGTGAGTACAAACAGTCATCCAAACTTACACTATGTCGTAAAGATCTTGCTTGTTTATGGATCTTATATAGTACAACCATGTCTCAAAAAAACATGTTAATACAAAATTAATATAATTTTTCAATAGAGATGAGATTTAAGGAAAATTTAAGAATAAGAAACGTATTAGATGAATACAACTTAGGCGTTTTAATAATGGTTATACTTTGAACTTGCATTTTAGAGTTATTCGTGGACACATGTGAAACATAATAATTTGTTAAGGAATCATTTATGGAGGAGTTAAAGGTCATGTAGTTTTGAAAAGCAAAGTCAAAGTAACATTATGAGAGAGTACCTAATGTAACAAATACAATAGCAGAGAAAACAATATCAGAATATGTTTGAAGTTATCATAGAAGGGCATAAAGATCTTTCAAGGAGAATTTGGAAGATGTACTCTCTATTAAACCTTTTCTAGTAGTAACAATAATAGTAGTAGGTTGAGAGGACTTGGAAGAGCTACCTTTTCTAAAATTTTATCAGGTCATTTTTTATAATCAAAGATGTATTTTCTTAATAGAAGTATGCTAGGATAAATTCTAAGTAGCAAAAATACATTAACTAATAGAGCATATTTTTCCATTTAATAGTATAAAGCTAGGCCTCTTATATGATTAATTCTTTAATCATGTTGTCAAAGTTTAGAAGAGGAAGAGAGTTACAGATGGACACAAACTAATCTCTAAAAGTCATCAACGGATACTAAATATGTTATCAATTATAAAGATCAATATAAATACTGGTAGCTTAAGCATTAGGCCATGCAAAATCTCCAAGTTTCAAAATGTATTAAAGAACTTGTAATTTAAATACATAACCATGGATAGTTAGGTCAGGATGCTATTTCTTACAATGAATTCATCTACAAAGCTAAAATTGATTGATGTCATCAGATATACAATAATGATTTTTAGAAAGTTCCATATCTCTATAGCAGTATCAAATTGTCTAAAATCGAGATTGATTACTTTGACATGGTTATTACGAAACTAAGTTAAGATTTGATGATTCATATCATCCTAAGTTACTAAATCTTCTACTTCATATGTCCTTTGAGTAGGTTTGGGTATTTCCCCAAATAATATGCCAAAGAAGTCTACATATAAGAAACTTTGCCTTTAATGGATCTTCTTTTCACTCACTGAACACCTACCTAATCTACGCCTTTTTAATCAAAGGCTTGAAAGTCAATAGGACGAGACTCGCTAATAAGAAAGGTAAGGGCTTTTTTGACTGCCTGATTTCTGACTTCTTGTTTGAACAAACCCTATGGCAGTAGTCCTTATAAATGATTAAACAAAAATTCTTATGTTCGTAATTCTTCATCCACCAATGCAGAAAAATGCTCCAATTTTCCATTCTCATAAGAGACCAAAAAGTTTATTAGAAAGAGGTCAGCATAAAGTGATTCATCATAAGTTGATCGTTCCTTAGGGAGAATAGGATCGAACCATTTCTTCTGACTCTTTTTCAAATTTGATAAATGTTGGTTGATCGTATATTTCATTAAAATATATGATTTATAATATCATTTCCTATTTGATCCCTTAGAATTCCAAATTCGAAGTTGTTGCATATTTCTTGAGCCCACAAGTCATATTTGGGTCTATCAAAGATGAAATTGATTAGTTGAGGAATATATTGAAGAATTTTAGAAGTATTTATAGTACATAAAAGAATATGATTTTTAACAACGAGACTTAAAAAAAAGAAATCATAGAAACTTATTTATAGAGAATTAGCCGATGTTACGCAAAAAATTAATTTAAATCACCCAAAAATATTAGGAATCAACTTGAGTAAAGAGAAAATAATAATAAAGTAGTTGAACTGGTCAGTCAAGCTTGTTGGTCAATAGTTCAAAACTAAATCGATTGAGATGAACTAAAAATGATGTGGTAGAGAGTAAGACCTAACTGATGACATGGATGCTAATATGGCATTGATACAAATGATAATATGGTAGCTAATATGGCACAAAGTAGGACCTTAGTTTTGACATGTCTACTAACATGATAGTTGATATGGAGACTAACAAAGTAGAGTCAAAATGACATTATTTATATCATCTTCTTCATTTAGGCAATAAAATACATAATTTAGATAGTGATTTCTAATAGCTCGTGCAAAGGAGATTTACTACATGATTTGTATATTCATGATCTTCTTAAAAAGTATAAGAGCTTGGTATATACCAAATAACTACTAGCCAGTTGGAGTATCTCCAATTAAGCATGTACAAAAGGCACTAATACTATAATGAGAGATAACATTAAAGAAAGAATTATTTATATTTTTGTACATTTCAATTATTATAAATGATGGCTATGTATATATGTTTTTGGCTATATAATTAAAGGATAATATCTCTTAATCATAGTAATTGAATTTCTGAGTAGATGCTAATCAAATCCCTTAAATATATGTTATAATTAGACTTATAGATACGTTAACACTTGATATGTTATGTCAATTTAGTTAATAATAGTCATTAACAAGGATTAATGTTAAGTTATAATTAACATATTAAAATATCAAGAAATAAAATTCAAATTAACTATAATAATTATTTTAAAATTAGAGATTAAAATATTCTATTTTAAGGTTCGAAAACTTTGAAATCTAAATGTAAGCTACATCTTGTAGGCATCGGTGTCATAAGGAGCTTCAGTCCTGAAAAAGATGATTTGGCCTAGCAATTTGTATTAAGGTAAAGGAAAAAGGAGGAATGAAACCATTAGGGAATACTAAAAAAATAATAAATATGACTGCATGCCAAAAATGAGGATAAAAGTAAAGAGGAAAGACCAAAAAATAAATAATAAAGCTAAGATATATTCATCTTCTACCAGAATATATACCAAACAAAAGATTTGGTATATAACTATTTTGGCCTCTTATCATATTAACAATAAACTGTTAATCCTATTATTGAATATTTAACTTTTAGTAATGTCCACTTATAATTTCTAATGAACTAAAAGCATAATTATTTTCAAACACATGGTTTATAAGTTTTTCCTTTTATAGTTCAATAAAAATTTAGTAAAATGGAATAACCATTAGGAACTGTTAACAATTTTAAACTTTGTTGTTAAGGAATGATTTGGAAAACTAGATAATTAAAGAAAAATTAAAGTTGGATGTAATATAACAAAAGGATAAATTTTAAATTTATAAAGGAGGGAAGTCTTTCAATAAAATAAAGATAAGTTATATATATGTATATATATAATGGAATCATTTAATGTGTTTGTAAATGAAATACTAAAAAAAGAGTAAAAGTGGAGTCTAATTTACTTATTTTTAATTTATTAAAGTTCTATTATAATTAGGATTGACTTTAGCTTAGAGTCAAAGTTCAAATAAACTACAAATTTCAAAGTACTAAGAGAATTAAGCTTCAAACCTTTAATAAACTATTGATTTATATGTAACACTATAAATGTCGAATAAGGTATAATTGTCAAATCGATCGGAGAAGTTTTAATGGAAAATTTTGTTTGCATCAAATTTTTAATCTAAATTTATTGTCTTTTTGTTTGGTCTAAGATAAAAGAAAGAATGCAATGTTAAATGCAACAAGCAATTAAACTTTTAGTTACCTAAGAAAAGAAAAGTTAAAGAACTAGGATTTTATAATAAGGATAATGAGCCCTTTTAATTTATCTAACAACAAAATTAATCATATAACTACAACTTTATTGTAGTAGTCTTATCTAGTGGGGTAGGTAGTAATGAGTATTTCTCATTAAAAAAAGAGTGGAAACTTAACTTTTTGGAAGGTATTTATTAGACCTAATCATTTGTTTGTTTTTTGGAAATTAAAATTTTATATTAACCAAACATAGGAGTATAAACCCAACTCAATTTAATGTTTAAGCTAGGTTTGTGCTCTTAAGTTTGTTGTAAGTTGAGATCCTTCTTTAGACCATAAATTATAAGAAAAAGGAGACTGAAAGATAGTATAGTATTCTATAATAGGTAGTAACAGGGTACTTTAAGTGCTACAAACCTTATGGACTCTTTATATGATTTTGTTATATATACCCTAGTGTAGTGCTTTAACTATTAAATTAAGCCCGTCTTGAAAGGTTTGGTGTATATGGGGGAGTCTAGTTATGTAATATGGTTAAGAATTTGTTACAATAGTTACAACTACCATCGATAATCAAGCCGCTCATTATTGCTTGAGCTAAGTAAAATATCCTTAAGGAATTGTAGCTGGTGTATAGATATAACGGCCCTAAGAACTCCAATTATCGTTTTATAAAGATGCATCTAAGCCATTACCAATTCAAATTTAGTCCATAAGAGGTCAAATTTAAATTGGTTTGGAAGAATTGTTGAATGAAGCTCATCATCTTTAGAGTTTGGACCATTATCTATGAAGAATCAAATCTTGCTTTGATCATTGAGATGCTTCTACTCCACAGATAAAGGATATAAACTTATTTACCCACAAAGAATTCTTCTCATGTGATTCTCCAAATCCTCTTTTCCAAAAATTCTTCATTAACTAGCTAAAGGGATAAAATTCCAAGCTCTCATTCATTCTTTGGCAAGTAAGCTTTCCCACTAGCTGACCTTAACTTAAGGTTTTAAATTTAGATTCCTAGTCTACGAATATTTTTTGATCAACTTTTCTATGTCTAGAACTAGTTTCTTAGGTAACAACAAATGAAAGGACCAATCGAATAAGAGGTTAGTTAGCACTGAGTTAACCAGGTGAAGTCTGCCTGTGAATTTAAGGCATCTAGAAGACTAGGAACCTACTCACTTTTTGATTTTATCAAGGAGTTCCTGGTAGTCTTGGCAAGTAATCTTCTTCAATGAAATTGGTATATTAAGATATATAAAAGGTAGAAGGTTAGACTTTATACCTATAAGTAACTCCCATTCCCATAGCTCATTTTCACAGTCTTTTGAGGCGATAAGGAAGATTTTCTCCTTATTTATTGTTAGTCTAGATAGTGAGCTGAACTCTTCTGAGGATTACATCATACATTGGATTGATGCTTGACAAGATCTATTAAAAAGAAGGAAGTCATTTGTGATGGTGAGGTGAGTGTTTTGTTGTGAGGAGCATTCTTATAGAATTTGAAACCACTTCCCCTTCTAATATTTCTAGTTAATATTCTTAAAAAACCCTCAATGTAAATTATAACGAGGCAAGGGGACAAGGTGACCACTTGATGAATATCTATTATTCCCTGAAACATTTCTAAGGCCTCTCTATTAAAATACAGTAGGCCTGTAGTAGTCTTTTATAGATAATGGGGAACTTGTTTTATGTACTAAATATAAAAGTGTTTTATTATAGACCCTTAATAACCTTAAACTGGTAAAGAACTTTTTCAATGCATCACGTATATCTTTTTTAATGGATCTCCATGCTTTGTGGTAGAAAAAACCATTGAATTTTTTAGGTCTCAGGGCTTTATATGGATTGATACTAAAGATGTTCTTAATGGACCAGTAAATCATCCTGACCAGACAATTCTACACCATCATTAGTTTTGATTGTATTAATGCTGTTTCTATTTCTTTGAGTAAGTAAGGATCTACAGAAAAACTTTGTATTTTAGTCACCATCTTTTAGACTTTTAAGCTATAATGGAGTTATAATTGTGTAAGATTTCAATATACTTCTTTAAAACTAATTTCTTCATCTGTTTCTTATTTGAGTTATTAAGATCATTGTAGACTTCCCTTTGAGCAAGCTAAAGCGTCTCCTTGACTTTGAAGTAGATTCTTTGGTACCAATTTTTCACAGTTGTTTAAGCCTTTTGAGTTCCTTATATATAATTTGTAATTTCTTATGAAATTTGAAGGATGTGTACTTTTGCAGTCCATTCTCAAAACTTTGAAGTATAGCTTCCTTAAACCCCTCTTTACTTGTAAAGTAGTTGAAGAATTTGAAAGTAGTTTTTTTGAACCTAATAAATTACAACCTATGAAGTTCAATAGGATTATGTTCAAAGAATAAGGACTCACTAAATTTTATGAACAATTTTGGTGTTTTATTAGCCAGTCCCCATTCCCTAAAACTCTATCTAACTTCCTTCAAATGGTTCAAGAATTCAGTTACCTATTACTCCGTGTAAAATGGTATTTGATGTTAGTGACCTCTGGCTTGGAGTATAGGAGAGCAGATACTTACATAGGGTTTGTTACATTCGGTAACCTCAAATTCATAACCATAAAGAGTGCAATTGAAATCTTCTAGAAGTAACCATGGTATTGATGCCTTTCTTTTTATATCCAATAGCTCCTTCCATAACATGTCTCTCTAGAAAGTAAAGTTGGAAGCATGTATGAAGCCAATCCAATTTATTTCCAGGTCTCTTATGTCCACCTTCCTATTGATTCTTTAAATGAAGATATGTGAAATATGCTTACCAAAATAGGGTTGTAAGCCACCATTATATTCCATAGATGATGATTAGAATGGTTTGTAATAATGATCCAATTCTTTGCTAGGAATCCAATTTTAGAACAAGTATGTGACCTCATAATGGTTTCTAGAGCCTAATCATCAATAATTTTAAGCTTTTAATATAGTCAACCACTAGCAATTTCTTCCTTAAATCATTTAACCCCTTACATGCTATGGAAAAATGACCATGTTAAGAAATTATTTTAATTGTTTCTTGGCTTTTATGCCTGAGTTACATTTGTCTATAATGGTGAAATCTTCTTGTAAAACCATTAGAGTCGATGTCTGTGTAGAAGGGTCCTCAATCTCAATTTGAATACTCTTAAATTTTGATTTTTTTTTGTCTTTGGTATCTAAATCTTTTTTATAGAAGCCCTTTAACTATGGAGTCACCATCTTTGTCTACCAGCAAACTTCCTTCGACCTACTATGACTAGACCTGTAGCATTTCCTCTTAGGATAATGAGGTCCTATTATTTTAAGCTTCCTTATCCAACTCATTCAATTTTGTTCGAGTCTCTTGTTCTTTTAGGAGCTCCATTAATTCCTCATGATCAACTTTAGAAACCTTCATATTGGATGCCAAACCTTTCCTTATAGGGTGAGGGAGAGCTTTCATTCATAGGAGACCCTGATCGTATCTTTGATTAGTTGATCATTTTCTCCCAGCATAGGGAGAGGTACGTCATCGAGGAGCGAGACCTCATCGAGGAGCTTAGTTTTTAAGTATACTCCACATAGATGCGAGTATAGCCACTCTAGACCTGGTTGATGTTGCCTCATCTATGTATAAAGGTTTTCTGATGAAACTTGTGGAGAAACTCAATATATTAACTAACCAATATTCAAGGGGGACCTTATGATAGTTCACCCACAATGGCACCTATTTCTATTATACATCTTCCAATTTGATTTTTGGCTTCTATATTTATAGGAAGATAGTTATACTGTTTAAATGCTAAGGTCCTCCTTCTATATTCTTTTATGCCAAGCTTTTATCCGATAACTTGTAAAGGAAAATGGAGTTCTCATTTAAAATTAAATCATAAAATCCTTGACTTTTCCATTGTTTGTAAGCCTATTGTCCCACAATTAAGAATGCCAAAATTTTCCTAATAAAGAACTGCACCATTGTTAATGAACAAGAGCTTACTCTCTGTTTGAAGATTCCTATAT
>JANIHZ010000005.1:27164609-27178949 GCA_027478365.1 Erythroxylum rufum
GCTTAAAGACTTCCTACAAAGTCAATTTCAAACAAAAGATTTAGGGCAACTCAAAAATTTCTTAGGCATTGAAGTATCAAGGTGTAAAAAGGGAATATTTATTTGCCAAAGGAAATACGTTCTTAATTTGTTAACAGAGATTGGAATGATGATTGGTGCAAAACCTCTGGAAGTTCTTATGGCACCAAACTTGAAACTTAGTGTAAAAGATGGAGAATTACTCGAGGGAAGATGGAGAATTACTTAGGACACTGAGCAATATCGACGATTAGTGGGAAAACTTAATTTTCTTACTATGACCCGACTAGATATAGCCTATTGTGTGAGTGTAGTAAGTCATTTCATGAGTACACCACGCACATCTCATTGGGATGTAGTAATGAATATCTTGAGATATTTAAAACAAGCTCCTGGAAAAAGAATACTCTATTCAAATTATGATCATAGAAAGATAAAAGCATTTTCAAATACAGATTGGGCAGGGTCTACAAGTGACAGGCGATCCACTTCAAGTTATTGTGTGTTTATGGGAGTAAATTTGATCTCTTGGAAAAGTAAGAAACAAACGTTGGTAGCTAGATCAAGTGTTGAATCAGAATACAGAGTTATGTCACAAGCCACATGTGAGTTGATGTGGCTAAGACAATTACTTGATGAGATAGGCATCGTTTACATAAGTCCAATGGAGCTATGGTGTGATAATCAAGCCGCTCTTCACATTGCTAGGAATTCTGGTTTTCATGAGCGAACCAAGCACATCGAAGTGGATTGCCATTTTATCGGAGAAAAAGTTCAAAAAATTTTGATTTCTTTAAGTCATGTGAGAAGTGGAGAACAATTAGTAGATATCTGTACCAAATCATTAGTGGAGAATCGGGTTGATTATATATGTAACTAGCTGGGTATGATTAATAGTTATGCTCCAGCTTAAGGGGTGGTTAAGGATATGATACTATATCCCGTGATTTACTCATGTACTCTTTCCTATTATAATTGTAACTCTTTATTATATATATATTATCAGCCTAACACAGAGAGGTTACAGCTTTTCTCAAAACTACTACTTATTAACATCGTTAACACACTGTCACTTGTGAATCTATTACTTTCAGAGCTTCACAAGAAAGAAACATGTGAAGCCGTGACTATAACAGAAACTCCACCCATGGTAGTTGTTGGAGTTGTTGGGTTATGTCAAAACTCCTGGGGGTCTTTGATCGCTGCACAGTGTATGAACCCAGCATTTGGGTGAAGAGTTGAAGAGGAGATTCTACAAGAACTGGTGCAAATCTAAGAAGAAAGCATTTTACCATATCTTAAGAAGTTTGAATCTGAAAATGGGAAAATAGATATTCAATCTCAATTGGAGAGAATGAAGAAGTATTGTACTCTAATTTCGGTTTTGGCACAGACCCAGGTAAGCCCTGCCCAGGTCATTTGTTTGGTAGAAATTTATATGTTTTCATTGACGTCCTTTCATTAAGGTTGCCGGAATCCATACAAAATAATTTCGCTTTTTGCTTCTGTAGATAAGAAAAATGAAAGATTTGAAGCAGAAGAAAGCTCATCTGATGGAAATTCGGGTGAATGGTGGGATGTTCCCAAGAAGGTTTTGCACATAGCTTCTTTGAGAAACCTATTCCAATTGATGCTGTTTTCCAGAAAGATGCGATGATCGACATAATTGGAGTAACCAAGGGAAATGGTTATGAGGGTGTGGTCACTCGATGGGGTGTTACTCTGACTTCCTCGAAAAACACACAGGGGTCTTAGGAAGGTGGCTTGTATTGGAGCGTGGCATCCTGCCAGGGCATCATTTACTGTTGCTAGGGCTGGATAGAATGATCACCATCATCTCACAGAGATGAATAAGAAAATTACAAGCTTGGGTAATCTGGTCACGAGTCTCATTCTGCAATTACTGATTCTGATAGGTTGGTTCTGTCATGTGTTGTTGCCTGCAATATTTACCTCAGCTCTCCATTTTATGACGTTAAGAGCCATGGTTGAGTGTGTAATGCTATTGTGATTTTGAAAATAACAGGAACGAGAAAGATGTTACTCCTATGGGAGGATTCCCACACTATGGCTTTGTGAAGGAAGATTATGTGATGTTAAAGGGTTGCTGTGTTGGGCCAATGAAGCGTGTTGTGGCCTTGAGGCCGTTATTGAATCAAACACCGAGAGTTGCTTTAGAGGAGATCAAGCTCAAGTTCATTGATACATCCCAAGTTTGGGCATGGGAGATTCCAGAAAACCCAGGAGAAGGCAAAGTTATACGTGAAGCTCAAAGCTTGATATTCTAACTAAGGAGAAAACATAAATAAATGATTGAATCATATTTTCTCAATTATTATTTTATTTCATACCTTATATATAAAATCTCGTACGTTTTTATCCAAATCTTCACATCTCTTATCATAAAATTTAGTATTACGTTGTATACAATCGATTTCATCGTGTCAACGAACATGTTTGTTTGTTATAATCACTCCTAGTGATTGTATCTCATTCGCTTCTCTTTTCTTTTTCCATTAATGGTAAATTCAGATGGTTTATTTTTCTGTATACAACAAACAAACCAGTGATGAATTTAAAGGATTGGTGACTTACTTATGGGGAACTTTTTTTTGTATGTATATTAACATATTGAACACAGAAATAATAGTTCTATTAGACACATTATTTTAATGACAATAGGGTATATTGTTATTAATGAATTTACCTTTAATGATATTTTTAGTGGTTCTATTATAATAATATTTAGAAACATTAAATTCAATAAAAGGGTAAAGTGAACAAAAGAACTAATTAAATAAATTAAGCAATCAAATGATGGAAAAATGAGCCAAATGGAGCATATATACAATTCAAAAGAGTTTCAAGATAATTTAAGTCAGGTTAATCAAGGACAAGAAAGAATGAAGTCACTTTATGTGATAATCATTGTAATTTTTTTAAACCTTATCTTAGTTACTTCAACAAATTAGAGATTTAATCATTAAATGATCTTTTACATGTAGGATATATCATACATACTTTGTCACAATCAAGAAAAAAATTAAAAAGGTTTCAAATAAATTTCTCTTTATATTTAAACAAACTTTAGTCAATTTCAAAAGTAGTTCTAAATCAAGTTTTTATCAAAGAAAAAAGTTTTTAATATTTGAAAGATTTTGGAGGATTGAAAAATTAAGGTTGAATAACTAAGTTTGTGAATAGGTCTTATTTGAAACTATATATAAGTTAGACCTATTCACTATACAAACACTAAATATCAGCTAGTTAATGGTGGATCTTAAAATTTATTAAGAGGACTTTTTATTTAGCTTGGGGTTCAATCAGTCAAAAATTTATTAAGAGGACTTTTTATTTAGCTTGGGGTTCAATCAGTCAATACTTAGTTGAAGAATGTTTTACTAGTCAAAGGTAGGTTCTAACTAGTCGATCATGCTTAAAAACTAGTCGTTGTAATCACAAATTTAAAAGTTTAATGATTATTTGTTAATTTTGGATATAAATAGAAAAACTTATAAGAGGAACCTTTACTAAAAGGTATTAAAGGCTAGAGATCTCACTATAGAGAGCATTTGAGTGAATGTATGCACACATAACTTATATCGATCCTTAGTTCGTTGACATGAGCAAAAAAAGGAGATTTTGAGTTATATATGGTTATGCTAGTGTAATTAGATCAAGAAATTACTTTTGATACACATCATGATAGTTTTTCTTGACCTTAAACAAGATTTACAAAAGGATATTCTTCATTCGTCATTTAGTTAGATAATTATAAGGACTACTTTTCCACTTTTCCCCGTAAAACAAAGATGATATACCGAGGGCTACTCCTCATCCATTAGAAGAAGAAAATAGTGAATTATTATGTGCATATTAAAGAGTAGACTTCGGTTTAAGGGTTGTTCGACTAAATTATTATAAATCAATTTAAATTACTTGAGATACACCTTATTAGGGTTTTTTTTTACTTGGAACAAAATTTGTAAAGGATTCCTTTTCACTCATGACAAAGAAGATGTTATATAGATGGTTCATCCTATTCCATTAAAGCAAGAAGATATTGAATTTCTAAGTCGAGTTTAGAGAGTGAACGTTGATTCTCTTTTGGTTACAGAGGAGTGGACATTGCTATGTATATGATTCAATTTGATTATCTTTTTAACCAAGATTGTCAATGTATATATAAATCCAATTTCTTTGAAGATGAAAATTACATTTATTGAAAAATTATGATAAAATACTTCCTTTTAGTTAAAGGGATTGATATTTAGAGCATTTTAAAAAATGGTCCTTATATCCCAATGAAAGCAATAAATCGAGATAAAGTAAATACTAAACACCAAAGGATAAGATTAAGCAAATCAATGTTGATAAGAGACACATTACATTAAATACCAAAGTAATATACAATATGTTTTGTACTCTTAATAGAAATAAATTTAATATGGTGTCTATATGTGAAACCACCTATGAGATGTAATAAACACTTAAGAATACACGTGAGAGCAAAACTCAAGTAAAAGAGAACAAAGTAAGCTTATTAATGCATTAATATGAATTATTTCAAATAGATAAAGATAATTTATTATCTAATATGTATACTCACTTTATTTTATCATTAAATATCTTAAATGTCTTGAAAAGAATTATACTAACTTTAATTGGTGAGAAAAATACTTATTTATTTACTAAAATTTTAGGGTGCAAAGATAACAGTCATAAAAGAAGTAGAAGATTTGAACACCTTGTGATTAAAAGAGCTAATTGTATCACTTCTCACTATATGAAAAAATGAATTGCATAAAGAGAAATCGATCCTACAAGAAGAAGTGTAGTTTTTTCCAGTCTCCAAGGACGAGAAAATTGATGATGGGAAAACCTCCACGATTGAGAGTGATTAGGATGAATTAACCCTCATTACAAAGAAATTTCAGAAGTTCTTAAAGAAGAAAAAGGAGAAATAATTGGAGAAGGAGAAGAAAGTACTTAAAATCATATGACATAACACAATTAGTCTAAAAATAAAGTGGGAAGAATGTGCTTTATGATTAACGATGATGAGGTATAATCTTACTCAAATTCTTTTGATGATAATGCAGATTATGATGTTGTGCTTTTATATACTGATCTAGTCAAATTTTTAGAGGCCATCAGTATAAAAAAGAATAAAGTATCTTCCAAATATAAATAGGTTTTAAAAATATCTTAAATAGACACATGTTTGAAAATGGAAAATTAAAATATGATATGGGTGATATGATAAAGCCGAAGAGTATAGTTATTGTGAATGAAAATGAGAATCATTTATTATATGAAAATGACACATTGAAGAAGAAGATCAATGAAATTGAATAGTCCTTGTCTAGATTCATTATAAGTAGTAAAAATATCAGTTGTATGTTTGGAGCTTAAAATTACTTCAATGATAGGCATGGATTTAATTACACTTATGAAAGTACTGTCATCCAATGCTAAGACAATTTTTATAAGGGGCATGTATTTACATAATTAGTCATTGCCTAACCTTGCTTCCATGTGAGTACAATCCCTAATAATGTTTTGATTTAAAAAACCCTTTACATAATCAAATAAGTATAGCATTTAATTCTACATATGAAAATTTTATTGCTTATGCATCATATTTTAGGTCTCAAGTTAAAGAGAAATTTTATAATTTTATGTATAGTACAAAATCTAGGTTTAGATGACATGAAATTCAAAGCAAGAGTAGGCACAAATTTCACGTAAGGTTATTCCAAAAGAGCATTTAACAATATCATTAAACTTATTATAATTGTAGGCCTTAATCTTTTATTAAAAGGTATTACATATGCTCTGAAGCATCATAGGTTATATTTTAATTAAAAATCATGTCATATGATAATTATATGCCAAGCTTCAAAGTCATATAAGGAGAGCTCCTATTCTTTCACACATACAAAAGAGAGCATTACATAAAGCTAAAACTTTGAATTATCATTATTTGAAATATTATTTTTGTAATGATTTTGGACATATTCATAAAACTACTCTTTGAATAATTTCTAAGAATTAACCTGCAAGGACTCATAATTTGTGTGAGTACCTAGAAACATTAATTTATTTACCTTATAGGTCATTATCAAGTGACTTTAAATAAATACCAACAGTTAATATCAATTATATTGATATCAAATGAAAAAAAACAATATTATCTCCAAAAATAAAGTTTAAAAGGAAAATCACTAAGATCTTTACATAAGTCAAGTAAGAAATTTGATATAAAAGATAAATTGTTGAACTAAGTGAGGAAAAAAAATATGACAATCATTGGTGGTATATAGCCATTTTTTTCATATTGATCATATTCAGGATATTAACTTGACATATATTTAGGGTAAGAAGGTATTATTACATACACCTAAAGAGAGAAAGATATATTGATACTTGAAATTAGTACATGACCATCAAAAGAATTAATCTTTGATTTTATATAAGCCTCGATGAAAATATTGCTCATATGATAAAGATTTTAAAATGGGGGAGGAGTGTCATTTATCTACTTAATCATTTTGGTGTTTCGCTTCATATAAACCGTATTCTTTTAAAGATTGATAAAAGGGAGAGATAATGGTGATATTGAAATTTAATTATTCATATTAATTGACACATGAATTTGTTGTCATCAAAGTCATTTATTTTCTTCGATATTAACAAATATTTTTCATCATTAAAAAGAAGAGATTGTTGAACCAAGTGAAGTCTTAACTCATTGTTTTGATGACAATATATAATAAATAAATTTATTGGTACTATTAATAGCTCTATTGTAATGGAATTGAAAATTATGCAAAAGATAAAGTTCGATGAAAGAACAAAGCGAGAAAAGTAGTTACTTAAATATTAAGCAATCAAAGGATGAAGCAACGAAGAAAATGGAGAAAATATATAATTCATGAGAGTTTCAAGAAAATTTAAGTCAAGTAGACCAAAAAAAAAGAGTAAAGTCATTCAATGTAAAACAATACTTGTTAACTTTCTTATAACCTTATCTTTTTCATTTCAATGAATAGAAGTTCAATCAATGCATAATCATTGACTATAAAGCTTCTGATGGCTAGAGAGGAGTGCTCTACCCTCTCGCTAGACTTGCTCTCTTTTGCCTATCTGCTTCTGCTAAGGCTTATTCCTAGCCTTTTGAATTTGTTACCTTTCTCTTTTTGATATTTTCCTTCTTCTCCCTTCCTTTCTTTTTCCCTAATTTTCTTCCCTATTTTGCTTCTATTGAAGCCTGCCTACCTTTCATCCATTAGTTTCTTAATGTATCTGGACTCTAGTCTCTGGCGACTTAGTTAAAGGCATTTTTGTCTATCAAAACTCCTTTTTCCTGCTTTTTGTCTTATTACTATTTCCAATAATGGTCTTTGGCATCCTTCCTTTTCTAGCTCTCACCACAAAATGCAATCCTTTATGCCTACTAGTTTTCAGGCTGACTCCTAGTCAGAGTTCCCTCCTTTACCCTCTCAAACTCAAACTTAAACTCAAACTCAAACTCAAACTCAAGTTCAGGCTTCTATCCCTTAACTATAAACTAAGAAAGCCTATTCTTCCTTAGAGACTAAAAGAAGTTGAAAGTAAGTTATTGGAGGGGACGAAGATTTATCCCTTTAATACTCTCCTCCTACAGAGAAAGGGGTAGATTTATAACCTCCCTTAGATGTAATGTAAACAGGTGCTAGAACTTAAGAAGCTTCACTAGCAGGGTTCTTCTTAGAGAAGAGACATCTTTTTCTTAACTACAAAAATAGATTGCTTTTGTCTGAAAGAACAAAGGCTTAGCAGACATACTATTAATTGAGAATAACCTGGCTCTTTTCATCTTTTCTTCCAAGCCTCAGGCACTTAAGGTGATAGAGGAAGGTCCTTAGCATATGACAAACCTCCTTTTATTCCTTTAACTTTGGTAGCCTGGTTTACAAGGGGATTCTCTAAGCATCATTCAATACCTTTGTGGGTTAATTTATATGATATCCCTGTAGAATATTGGACAACAAAAGGATTAAGAATGATTTGAAAAGCCTCTATGTATGGATGCCAATATAGTAAGAAAGAAAAAAAAATTAGATACGCTTGCTTGTGTGTTAGGGTCGATATTATCAAGGAGATACTAGATCAAATAGTGGTAATGAGATTGGGGTAAAATGGGGCTCTTTATGAGTATGGCATAACTGTTAACTACCATTGGAAGGATTTTCTTAAAATTTAGGGTAAATTGCAGAAGCTTACGAGTAAAACATTTAAAAAGGGTGATTAAATTAGTGGGAATTGAGGAAAGGAGTAAAGTGATATAAATTGTTCTAGTTCTTATCGGTGATACTCAACATTATGGAGAAGATCTAGGTGACACATAGGTTACAATTCCTTAATAGATACAAGAAGAGAAGAATAAGGTTATGATTAATGAAGCGTGTGATAAAGTGAGCCAGTAAGAAACATATGCCTTAAAGGTAACCCAACATGAAAGGGTGGTTATCAATCTTCCACAATCTCCTCTCTCTAATGATAATAACGGTGCTAATAAGGAACTTGGAGAGCAGTTTCAAAGTGTTAAAAAGATGAAGGTAAATAAGAACAGTAGAGGTAAACGCTCTAAGAATAAGTCTCATGATAAATGACTCTAATCACATAGAATGTCAAGGGCCTTAATTGCCCTAATAAGCTTTTGGTTTTAAGTGATTTTGTTTATAATTAGAATTCATGGATTTTTTCTCCTTTAGAAACTAAAATTAGAAAATAAAATGTTAAGTATCTTAGTAAGTTGGGATCTAAATGGAGATTCATCACTAATCATCAAGCTCATGTTCTGGTTAGAATAATAACTGGTTTTGACCCTGATCTATTAAATATTAATCTTAATGATGTTAAGATGCAAGTGATCCACATGAAGTGTCATTTTATCATAGAGAATATTTCTATCTACTCTTCTGCGGTGTATGGTTCTAATAATGCTTTCCAAAGGAAAAAGTTGTGGGAGAGTTTTATAAGGTTCAAAGGGAGAGAGACTATTCCCTAGCTACTTAGTGGTGATTTTAACTCTCCTTTATATAGAAAAGAAGATGAAGAACATTTCTCTCCAAAGAATTATTGATTTGATTTTAGAGAACGTGTGGGAAGTATGGATGTGATTAATCTCAATTCTCATGGTCATTCTTTCATTAGAATAATAAGCAATCTTTTGGTTAGTTCCTAAGGAAGAAGTTAGATCAAGTTATGGTTGCTCTAGAGTGGTTGCATCAATTCCTATAGTGTAAAGTTTCTTTCCTAAAAGCCCTAATTTTTATTATACTTCAATTAAGATATGATATACATTTTTACAGATAAAATGAAGATCTCCATTTAGGTTCAAAAACTACTTGGTTAATAAATAAGGATTTTTGGATGCCTTAAAAGGGGGTTATGGGTTCTTATTTCTAGAACCTCTCAATTCATATGTGTGCAGAAACTTAAAGCCATTAAGAATGAATTGAAGTTTCCTAAAAAACAAAAATGGCCCTAATACCTTTCATACAATTATCATAACTAAGGCAAAGCTAGTCTCTGTTCAAACTAACCTCATTTCTAATCTAGGTGATAACTCTTTATTAAATCTAAGAAACTTATATTGAATAGTTATCTGCAAGTGTTAAACAATCATGCTCGCCTGTTAGAGTAAAGGGCAAGAATAGATTATATCAAGGAAGGGAAAAGGTGTCCTAAATTCTTCTTTAACTTTATAATGGCTAGAAGGGAAGATAATAGAGTTTATGCATTAACCTCTCGGGATGGGAGAACTCTCTATCAATAGGTAGACCTCCTAAGAGAAGGAAAAAAATATTTCAGTAACTTATATGTCATCTCCTAAAGGATTTTAGCCTCTAACTCAATTCCTGAGTTCCTTCATTAAGAAGAAATTGATTAATGTCGAGCTTGATATGCTTATTAGGCAAGTGGATGACACTGAAATTAAAAGGGTAGTTTTTTAAATGTAGGCTAATAAGGCTTTTAGGCTTGATGGTTTTAATGGATTCTTTTTTTAGAAATCTTGGCTTGTAATTGGCTCTATAGCTAAGGCAATTATGGCTGAGTTTTTTTACAACAAGAATATTTTTAAAGGAACTCCAAAAAACAATTATTTGCTTAATACATAGGGTGAATAACCCTATCTCCTTTAATGAATTTATACCTATAGTATGTTCTAACTTTATTTATAGAGTCATCTCTAAAATCATTGCTAATAGGCTTAAATCAGTATTTAGCACTCTTGTTAGTGACAATCAAAGCGTTTTCATATAAGGTAGGCAGATTGGTGACAATATTATAATAGTACAAGAGCTCCTAAAAGGTGACATTAGAAAGAAATCCCCTTTAAAATGTTTCATCAAAGTTGACCTTAAAAAAGAATTTGACTGTGTTAAATGGAAATTTGTTCTTTTGACTTTAAAACTGACAAGGCTTCTAAAAAAAGATCATCAAATGGTTAAAGCTTATATAATAACCACTTCATTCTCTACACTAGTCCATGGTGCTCCTATAAGTATCTTTTAAGGGGGTAGAGGGCTTAGAAAAGGTGATCCTATGTCTCCTTGTCTCTTTATTCTATATATAAGGTGTTTACCCTACTCATGAGACACAATATTACCAACGAGAGGCAATTCAAGTACTATATCAAATGTAAAAAAGTGTCACTGGTTAATTTATACTTTGCTAATGATCTATTCCTCTATTGTAAAGCCCACTTCAGATCAATTGAAATCGTTATTTCAACTTTGGATCAGTTTAGGGATCTAGTTAGATTAGCAGTCGATTTCAGTAAAAGTCATTTTGTGTTATGTGATAGTGTTGAACACTTAAGAGAACAAAATTGCCATTATCACTAGAATGAGCAAGAAGTAAACTCCCCTATATTATCTAGGATTACCTATTACTAATGGAAGGATCTTCTTTAATGAATTTTATCCTTTGATTGAAAGGATCCAGAGGAGGTTAAGTTCCTGGACTAATATGGCCTTCTCATTTAAAGGAAGGTTACAATTAATTAGTTTTATACTGAATTATATGCATATCTACTGATCCTATACTATGTTTTTAGCTAGAGGGTTTGTTAAATCTGCGGAAAAGCTAATGAGGGCCTTTTTATGTAGGAGCTACAATCTAGATGGAAGTTATGCCAAATTCAAATGGACTGATATGTATAAACCTAAGGCTAAGGGAAGGCTGGGAATCATTCCTATCAATACCTCTAATAAATTCCTTATGTTAAAAAAATCTTTAGCTTATCCTTGAAGATAAGGAGATATTATAAACTAAATGGATCCATATTTAGCTATATACAAAAAGGGAGTAGCATATGGTCCATTTCCTTGAAATCCACTCTTGTTTGGTATCTTTCCCAATAGTTAAAGTTGTGACAAACTTTGGAACCAAGATATCTTTTCATATTGGAGTTGGGAAGAGGGCTTCTTTATGGTATGATAATTGATTTGGACATAGTCCTCTAATTAGAATACCACAAGTTGTTTAGTGTAGGAGCTGTTATCCTATCAAAACCAGAGTTAGCTCCAATATATTTGAGAATCATTTCAATATCTTTCCAAGTGAGCTAGAAATTCTTCTTCCAAACTATCAGCCTAATTCAATGTTATAGGATAGTTACTCATGGTGTAATCAACCTATAGGTAAGTTAAACAACAAATTCTATAGAGAGTGGTTGACACGAGGTAGGTACATATTGAATTAGCATACCATCATTGGCATAAGGCACTAATGATTGGAAACTCCTTCTTACTATAGCTAACAAACCTAAATAGATTGAGTATAATGAATAGGATATCTTATCTAAATGTTGATCCAAGGTGTGTTTTATGCAACTCTAGTTTGGAAAACTAGGGACCATATGTTCTTTGAATATGGTTTCTCTAAGGAAATATGGACATAGTTTAAAGTTAAATGTCATTGGAATTATAATTGTGATTTGTATACAAATATCTTACATTGTTTGTTAAATCAGAGAAGTATGGCTAAGCTTAACAAAACTATCTAGTTTCCTTACATATGTTAAGACAATCTGGATAGAGAGAAACTATAGAAAATTCAAACATAAAAATGGAGCAACTAGGAGGTGTTGCATTGTCTAATGATGAAAATTAGAGAACAAATCATCTCCTCTCATTTTATTAAAGATTGTAACCCAAATATAGCTAGATTATGGAGAATTAGCTAATTGCATGTTTCAAGAAGCTAATCTAGATCTATCTTCCACATGCACTGATATGTCCTTCTACAATATCGTGATAACACTTAAAGGAGAATGCACCTGATAAGATGTAATGGAGAAGAAATTTCTCTTGATTTGTATATTGTTGGTTCTTTTGATGGGTTGGATGATCTTCTTAGGATCCTTCATGAAATTTTTTGAAGAGTTTTGTTGCTAGTTATTGGAAACACGGTGCAAGTTGATGCCTTGATTGATGACTTACATTGTTTAATGGACATGTGGCTTTTGTTGCTTCTTACTTGAGGCTTATTCAAGGATAAGCCTATTTGTTTATACATTTTACTTTTGTTCTACCCAGGCTTGGCTTGACTTTGTATGAATCTCATTATTAATTAATATTAAGCTTTATTTTTTCAAAAAATCTTTTCCATAATCTAGAAAAACTTTAGAAAGGTTAATAAAAACTCTTTTGATTTTCAAATAAATTTTAGGAAACTTTTAAAATAGTTTTTAATTGAATTTTTATTAAAAAAAGTTTTAATCTTTCAAAGAACTTGGAAGGTTAAGAAGCTAAATTTGGATGACTTAATTTTTGAATATGTATTGCTTTGTACTACATACATGTTTGAATGTTCACAATCTAAACAATGTATGTTGGTCGCATTATAGCTAGTCAGAGAGTTATAATTAGCTAGTCGATGGTGGGTTTAAAATGTTATTAAAAGGGGACTTTCTATCCAACTAATCAATTAAGAGCAAACTTTCTATCCGACTAATCAATACCCAACTAACTGATCATGCCTGTAAAGTAATAATAGTTTGTGTATTTCACGATTATTTAAGTTGATTTTGAGTATAGATAGACCATAATTGAGTTTTAAAAAGAACTTTTTCGCATAATAGAAAATAGTTAAAAGCCTTAAGAGGCTAGAGAGACCATTTGAGTGAATTTATATATTTCATAATATATGCTGATCCTTAATTCATTAATGTGATAAGAAAGAAAGATTTTAAATTATATATGATTTTGCTAACATAGCAATTGATGATATTAATTAGGACATATATTGTGAGGATTTCTCTTAGCATTGAATAAGATTTGTAAAGATTTATTTTTCATTTATGATAAATTCAGATAATTATAAAGGCTCAAGATAAAGAAAATGTTGCATAAATAATTTCTATTCACCCATTTTAAAAATAAGATAGTTAAGTTTTAAATAAACTTTAGAGGTTGGTTGTAAGTCAAATTGTTTAGTAAAACTTATTATAAATCAGTTATGCATCTCATTCCTTACTCTTTTTCATTATTATTATAAGTGTTATGAAATTAATTTATACAAGTTTATCATAAATATTTAATTTATTTATTTTTAAGTAATAAGTAAAAACACATAATTGAAAAATCAACAAATTAATGTATATACATGAACAAAAGGCTTAGTTTCATCATGTTGCTTCTATAATTATAACCTTTACCCTAACATTGAGTTTCATCTAAATTTATATTTGACTACTGAAATGTAGTGGAAAAATAATGCTTCATATATTACAAGAAAATTAGGAATTAGTGATGGAAAATTACTGATGGAAAAGAAACGATTGCAAATTACCGACGGAAATCAATTTCCGTTGGTAACATAGTCTTTAAAAATTTTGTTTAGCAACGGTAGTAATATCCGTCAGTAAATATGGAGGGAAATCATCCTAGCAAAATTTCCGACGGACTTTAGAGATGATATAAAATGCCCGTTGGTAAAGAAAATGGAACTTGTTGGCAGAATAACAAAAAAGTTTTGAGTTTACCAACGGAAAATTTTCCATCGATAAATTCTGTCGGTAAATTTTTAAGATAAATGTCATCGTCTGCTTTAGTTTCAACGTTTTAAATAAAATGAAAACAACATCGTTTATTTTAACACCAAACGACGTCATTTTTGTTTACATTTAACTCACCAGAAAGCCTCCCCCTTAACACCAAACAACGTCATTTTCATTTACATTTAACACACCCGACGGGGGGGGGGGGGGGGGGGGGGGGGGGGGGGGGGGGGGGGGGGGGGGGGGGGGGGGGGGGGGGGGGGGGG
>JANIHZ010000005.1:27191523-27213768 GCA_027478365.1 Erythroxylum rufum
AAACATAAATACTTCAACTTCAATGTGATTAATTCAAACTTAGTATTAACACAAGAAATTCATAGGTTTAATAGACAAGACAGTTCTTTGCATAATAAACCCTTAAGATGGTATATAGTTTGGAAACCCGTGATGTAGCCTCTTTGAGGCTTATCAATGTAAAATTCCACGAGCTTAGGAGTCAAAGTGAGAACTTGCTTTCTTGATTTACAGGTGTAAACAATGCCGTGTACCATAGTATTGACATCAATTATAGGTCATTAATTCGATTGATTAATACTTAAGGGATGTTGTGTAAAGTTTATATGTTCTGTAAACTTAGGGGACATGAAGGATACTAACTATGAAATCACTTTTTTAAATTAACATTTATGTAGAAATGAGTAATGTTGATAGATCTTGGATGTATAGACGATTAACACATGATGGTTTCATTAATCCTGAGTTTGTTGAGGAAGTTGAAGCTTTTATTCATTATACATGTTCTTAACCTGCATATATGGATGGCCTAAAGATCAAATGTCCATATAAAAAGTGCAAACATATTGGTTTCCTTCCTATTGGTGAAGTGAATGGTCATTTGCTGAGAAAAGGGTTTGTTTCAAATTATTTGAGTAGACACGACATAGGAAACCATTGATTTGTAGTACTTCAAGGGGTAATGAAGTAAACTCGTCAATAAAAACAGATGAGTTTGAAGGGGAGATTGGATTTAAAACAAATAATGTGGGTGCAACTAAAAATCCTTACATGTAAATAGTTTATGATGCAGCCGGTTATACCTTTCAGGAAAATATAAAAAATCTTAAAGAAGAACCAAACCCACATGCAAAACAATTTTTTGACTTACTACATTCAGCTGACCAAGAATTATGGTCAAATTATGAGACAATGACTTAATTGTCTTCAATTGCTCGAATATTGAACATAAAGTCTAAAGGACATATTTCTAATCGTAGTTTTGGTAAAATTATTAGATAGTATAATGAATCATTACCTCCTTATCATATAATAGTTAATATTTTTTACAATATGAAGAAATTTATTGCAAGTCTTAGTTTGTCTGTTGAAAAAATTGATTGTCGCAAATTAGGATATGTGTTGTATTAGGGAGATGATGTGGAATTACAAGAATGTAAATTTTGTGGTCAACCTAAGTACAAGCCTAAAAAGCATTCTATGAAACATAAATTAGTACCGTGAAAGCAGATGTATTATTTCCTATTAACTCCGAGACTTCAAAGACTATATGCTTCTGATATTACTACATCTCAAGATGACATAATGAACACAAACAGGAAGATAGAATAATGAGTCATCCATCAAATGCACTGGCATGGAAACATTTCAATAATACCCATTATGAGTTTGCAGCTAAAAGTCGAAATGTTAGGTTGGGATTGTTGATGAATGGATTCCAACCTTTTGGTCAATCTGAACAATAATATTTATCATGGCCAATCACAATTGCTCCTTATAATGTACTTCCATGAATATGTATGAATGAGACATATATGTTTGACAGTGATTGTGTCAGGGCCTACAAATCCAAAGCATAAAATTAATGTACTCTTATAACCACTGATATTTGAATTGTAGCATCTTTGAGAATATGGCGTGGAGACATATAATGTGTCTCTAAAATAAAATTTTATGTTGAAAGTAGCTTTGATGTGGACTATTAGTGATTTTCTAGCATATGCTATGTTGTTTAGATGGAGCACATTAGGAAGATTGGCTTGTCCTTATTGTGGCAATAATTATGATGCATTTTATCTTCTAAACGTGGGCAAAACATCTTAGTTTAACAACCACAGGAAATTTCTTCCTCCAAATCATCCATTTAGACACAATAAACAAAAGTTCATTAAGAAGAGGATGGTACAAACACTTCCTCCCCTTCACAAAACTGGTGAAGAGATATTGCAGAAAATTGATGAATTAGGGTTGTTGAAAGTTACAGAATTTGAAGCTAATGAAGTTAATACAAACATTAATAAAGAATTTGATTGGAGAAAACGAAGCATCTTTTGGGATTTGCTATATTGGAAAACTAATTTGATACGTCATAATCTAGATGTGATGCATATTGAAAAAAAAATATTTTTGACAATTTGTTCAATACCATAATGAACATTGAAGGGCAGACAAAGAACAATACAAAATTACAAGCTAATTTTAAACTTTTTTTATAATGAATGAGTTAGATAAAGATCTTCCCAATAGTAAATATTCGAAAGCATGTTACACTTTGGACAAAAAAACAAAAGAAAATTTTGTGTGAATGGTTGAAAAGTCTAAAGTTTCCCGATCGTTATGTTTTAAACTTAGCAAGGTGTATGGACATGAGGAAGTACAAGTTATTTGGGATGAAAAGTCATGATTATCATGTCTTTATGAAAAGGCTAATTCTAATTGCATTTCGGGAGTTACTACCGAATAAGGTTTGGCATGTTATAACATAATTAAGTTTGTTTTTTAAAAGCTTAACATCATCTGAAATAAAGTTGGTTGAAATGGAAAAACTAGAAAGGAAAATTCGAGTAATTTTGTGCAAATTAGAATGGATTTTGCTTCTTTGATTGTATGAAGCATCTACTTGTGCATTTAGCACACGAGGCTAAACATGCTGGTCCAGTGCAATATCGATGGATGTATCCATTTGAGAGGTAATTATATTAAATATTTAAATTAAAGTAATAACATGTTTTAATAACAAAATTATAATAACCATATTCGTTAATGTAGTTATTTACATCACTTGAAGAAAAATGTCAAAAACAAGGCTAGAGTTGAAGGCTCGATATGTAATACTTATTTATTGGAGGAAGTAAGTACATTTTATTCACAGTATTTTGAGTTGCATGTTCACACAAGTTAAAGAAAAGTTCCTCTTAACGACAATAGGGGACAACGGGTAATGCTGACGGTAACTTATCCATTTTCATATATCTTGGATGAACATATGGACGTTCAATAAGAAGAATATTAACAGAGGAAGAAATAGAAGCTACCCAATGTTACATTTTATTGAACTGTCAAGAGGTTCAACCTTTTGTGCAGTAAGTTAAAATTGATTTTGAAATTGATTATTTGGGTTAAATTTTAGTGTTATTCACAACTAAAATACATAATAATTTTTTTATATTGTAAGAGGAATGATTACGCGAGCTAATGCCCGAGAAAATACTGGAGGATATCAATAAAGAAGTTGGAAGATACTTTCCTCGATAATTTGATAAATATGTAAGTTTTCAGTTACAATTATTGAAATGTTTAAATTAGAAGATTAAAGTGTTCAAATGATATTATACTATTTAATATGATAATTTCTTTTGTGTAAGCCTTAGAAAATCTAATAGAGAACAAGTTCATATGTGATCTTGCAAAAGGACCTTTGCAAATTGTTAATCGTATCTGGTATATTTCGTTAATGGATACAAATATCATACAGAATATCATGGTCATATTATGATAATAGTAAATAGTGGAGTTTGCATATAGGGAGAAATTATGTATTACTATGGTAAAATTATTAAGATAATTGAAATTGAATACCCTAAATTGCTAATAAATCGGAGTATGATATTTAAGTGTGATTGGTTTGATCTAGCTCCTAATGTTAGTACAAAGGTGCATATTCGATATAATCTAGTTGAAATCAACCAATGAAGAAGATTTAGACAATTTGAACCTTTCGTGATAGTGATGCAAGCGATCCAGGTGTATTATGTCCCTTTTCCCAGGTGTGTTATGACGAGATAAGTCAGATTGGTTGGCCGTTTACAAAGCGAAATGCTGATAACGATTAATTTGTGTTTGTAATGTAATATTATATTCAATAAATCAATTATTGAATCAACAATATATTGTTATATATTGAATTAAAATTGTTATATTTGTGGAATATTCAATAAAATATGAATTTCAAGTTAAAATATGCCATCAAAAAGAAAACAGGATATGATGCAACTAAGGTGCAGACCACGATTTGGAGCCAGTTACTGTCCAGGTTGTTGTTTTTATATTAAGTTGATTCCGTCTGGACCGTGCTCAAGAAACATAACATCCAAATTTAAGGAGAAGATTGATCTTGAAGGTTATATATGGAAGAATATCTCTAAGGCGACAAAGGATTTTTATTATCAGGAATTTGAGGTACAAATTTTTTTTTATATTTTTAATTAATTTTTATACATTAATTAGATAAATATTGTAGATTATAAGTACTTATCATATGTTTTTCCTTTTTTTCAGAAATAATTTTTTGAGATTCTGAATTTGACTCGGTCATTTATAAGTATAGGAGAGATGAGCACGTACACATTATCGAAACTTTATTAGTGTGATACACAAGACTAGTGTACAACTGCCTTATATTTATGAATAAATATGGAGTCGTTGGTAGCAGTATTGGACATCACCAGAGGCAATGTCTATTTCAGAGCGTAATCCTACCAACAGGCATAGAGGACCCTTCGGGAGAGAATCTTTTTGTACATACTGGAGCATTTATTGCCTACCACGAGCATGCAAAGAGACTTGTAACTATCTACACTTTACACTTATATTCTGATTTTTTTTACTTTGATATGTGAATTTTGAAATAAAAATATGTGTATTATGGAGAATGATAATATTATAAATGTCTGATGCCATATATGGCTGTGTTGTTGAGTTACTTTCTTTTTTCAACAAGTGGTAAATATTATAAAAATAGAGAAAATTTTGCTGATATTTTTGTAAATTATAGTTCACTTGTAACATTTTGTTCTGTTACAGGAAAGTCTATGGGCATGAAGCCTACACCCCGTTAGCTCTTTTTACACACCCATACTAAAAAGCATGACAGTGTGACATTCGTCAACACATGATGTAGAGAAATAAATGTATATGAAATTTATGCTTTAATACTAATGCTTAACAATTATCACTTATTAACATAAACATTGCCTTATAATAGGATCAAATACAAGAAAGTATTCAACGACAGTCTCAACGGTTTGAAGATGTTGATGAGAGTCAAACCAATCTTCATATAGTGTCTGCTGATACCGCCGTGAAAAGATATTCGGCGTAGGTTCATTTGTGAACACATGTTATTTGCAATCCTTCACATCCAGTATAGCAGCATCTAGTAGGTGGTTCGCACCTAATGAAGTCTATGAGCTTCGGAGTAGAGTACAAGAACTGACAACTCAGTTGCAACAGTCGATCGAATACATAGCCCAACTCCATAATGAGGTGGATGACTTGAGGGGAAGGATAGCACATCATCGTAATATTCAAAGATTCACATTCACCAAATGAATATTGTAGTTGTAGTCACCAAATGAATAGTTATTACATACTTATCGTTGTACAAAATAATTTTTTATTATCAATTAAGATAATTTTTACTTTATATCATCAATCAACTTTTTGTTTTAACAAATTAAATGTAGAAACAAATCAAAATATTATTAACAAATAACTGATAACTGTATAAATTATGCATCAATCATAAGATTGTCAAATAAAATTAAATGCAAGGAAAATTTAAAAAAAACAGTATCAGTATATTTACCAACGGAAAACCAAAGTCTGTCAGTAAAATGTTATCAATTTACCGATGGATAACTAAGTTCCGTCGGTATAGTTAATCGCGAATTTAGCAACAAAGCTGTAAAATTTGTCGGTAAATATATCGACGGGCAATCCTTGTCCGTCTATCGCTAAATTTACCAACCAAAATAAACGTTCCGTTGGAAAATTTACCGACATCACAAAATTACCGTCGCTAAATATAGCGATGGAAAATAAAATATCCGTCGGTAAATTAGCGATGAAAAGTTTGTGCTTCGTCGGCAATTATTACTTAGGGCTATTTCTCCAACGACTTATTCTGTTAGTAACTTCTGTCGTAAAATTAGCTTACCGACGAAAAATCTACACATTTTGTCAGTAACGTTCGCTGTTAAACCCTACTTTTTTTGTAGTGATAGGTTCTAATTCTATGATTTCTTATCATTAATAACGGTAAAGTTATTCAATTGTATCACTGGAGTTCTATATTTTTAGCATATAAAATACATATAAATACGAGAAGTTTGCAGGTACTTAAAGCCAAAATTTAGTTGGACATTTCCTTTTTCTCGTTTCTTATGAAAGTATGTCATTTTTTGGTGAATTGTGGGAGAAGCAAAAGGTATTGCTTGTGTTGGAGAACATTATTTGAAAAAAAAAAGAGAAAGGAAGAGAGATGTATATGCTCCAATCTATTTTCAATTCCTACTTTATAATGCTTTCTTTCAACCAAGACAATTGGCATTTTATTTTTTAATTTTTTTTTGGTCATGGGACCCTCTTCTTTTTCCAAATGTCTTACATGAAAAGGGGAAGTAACCATCTTTAAAAACGATCGGCTGGGTCACCTTTATGCATGCAAGCTTATATCTTTTGTTTCTTTGCATTCTCTCAACAAAAAAGGAAAAGACCAAGATTTTTAAAAGATAATTTACTTCTTAATTATCAAGTGGAATGATTTTAATTCAGTTAACACATTCAAGAAGAAATATATAAAAACTGGAAATTTATGTTTGTTTGAAACAAGAGAGGGATGAAGCGGCTTGTCAAATATGGTAGGATTGTATTAAGATAGGTCCAGATAACCTTTCATATCATTCTCAGACATGGTGATTGGCTTGTTGACAAAATAGTCTCACTCAATACCCTGCAAGTAAAAAGACTCTTCTTTATCTCTCTTACCCTTTTTAATAATTTACTTTGTAATCATTGCTCCAGAAATACTTTAAAATTTCTCTGCTGGTGAGGGGGAAAGAGGCTATGTTGTTCCAGATTTTAAGTTTCAGCTGTTCACTGTTGCAAATGATGCAGTAATTGGAATTAAAAATAAATATTTTGACAAAAGTTATGGTTATTTTGCAAAGAAATGTGAGAAGTAGCGGAATGGACAACCCCGTGCATTTATTGAATTGATGAATATTCATAGAACAAGATAAGCATAGAATAACGGGAACAAGTGATCTGAACCTAAGAATTAGAAGTGGCCTCCGATGTCAGTTCTATTCTTCTTCGTCCTTTTTTTGCTGATATTAATTTTTAATGCAAATACATCCACTTCTTCCTTCTCATGAATCATAGCAATTTGGTTCTGCATAGCTGTAAGGTATCAGATTTATTTACACCAATCTTCTTTTTTGTCCTCTATTATTTTTATGCTCTTTGTTCACATGCCTATCCGCTACCAACGCCATTTGTAAATTAGCCTATGTTTATATATAGCTTGTAGCAGCCTTTTGGTCATTTTAATTGTGCATTTGAAGCAGCTTTTGCTTTCTTTAGCTTCACCTCTTTTTTTTTTTTTTTTTCTTTTTTGGTTTCCGAAAGATAGACGGAGATTATGTGAAGATACTGCCACCTTTTCCATAATTACATCTAAATACTTATGTTGGGTTAGGCATTAATGCCATCAAAACAAGAGCTTTAACCTTTAATCTGGAAGGTAATAAATCTGAATCTACAATAAGTAATAAACTTTTTGGCGCCTAACCCGTGTGTTCTTTCCTTTCCTTCCTTTCTTATTCTTGAATCTTGATGATAGTTATAATCATCTTCCATGTGAAAAATTGATCAATGCTTTGTGACTCGGTGCATCTAATTATTTCTTAGTTCATCATAAGTAAGAGGGCAATTAGCAGACCATAAATTCTGGCGAGCTAGCCTCGTCGAAAACCAAATATGTTAAATTTGTTTATGTTGTTAACGAGGGTTATTAAGATTAAGAAATTGTGCAATCTCAACATAATTCAGCACATGAAAGGTCACCACTTTTTAAAGCAACCAATAGGCCACTCTTGTTTTCAGCTGTCTAGACAGGAAGGCCCCGTTCTTTTGATTTCCTCAAGTGTGCTTCTTGAGACAAGGTATAGTATTCAATAAGTTATGCATCAATATCATGAACATCAAGACAGGAAAAAGGAGAAATTATACTGCTGGGATTATCATATAACTTTGTCTCTACATTTTGTAAGAGGAATAAAGCTACCTAGCCTCTGCTAAATGGTTTAAAATATTCATTGAGAAGTGTGGGTGTCTTGTTTTTCCATGGCACCTAAGCTATAGGATCTCAAAACTCAGATATTATGTGTTTCAGCTTCTGAAGACCAAAACCAAATCTTTTCCAACTCTTCCTCTTGAGAAGGTTAGTTTTTTCTAACTTTATATAGTTGTGCTGAATGTATGACTCTTGTAAGTTCTCAGAAGTTTGCATCTCCATTCCACGCTCTTGTGTGTCTCTGTAAGTGTCGTTTATCTATTGAGCTGCTGAAATTGGAATATTGTTTTCAGTGTTTTAGCTTTTCCCTCAAAATCTAGCTAGATTGTTAGAATCAAGACTACATTAATTCATTATCTAAACTACTCAGGCTCATTTTCTCACCATTGTTATAACAGCTGCGCAAATAAACTGGCCTTTCCTTGTCTAAATGGTTTATACATGTCTTTATGAACCTGAAGTATATCTCCAATTTTCCTTTCCTTGTCTCGTAAGAGACTGATTTCGTGAAAACCAAAGATTCTGCATGTCATTGTACTAAACGCTAAAGTTACTCAACCCTTAAAATCTAATTTTTCCTCTAAACACTCTGTGCGTACAAGTGACTGGATAACTACATGATAGAATTTTGAACTTCCTATAATGACAATTGCCAATCTCTCTTATGCTTCTGTGAATGGGTCGCAGAACAATGTTTGAGTTCAGCCTTTTACAGGATGGGATTACAGATTACATATGAGTTCAGGTGCTTGAATTCAGCAGACTTGTGATTAGTACTGTGCAAGTAGAGATTAAACACCTGATTGCTCATTTTCCTTGGAGATTCTAAGTTAGATGCATAGCTAATATTACTATTCATCCCTTTTGGACTCTGTCTTTGAGTTTGTAATTGCTTCGATAACTTTTTCTTGAATTTTCACCATGTGCCAGAAATTTCCGGCATACAGGATGAAAATGGCAGTTGCTTAAGTATGATGCTGATCAAAGATCCCCAATTAGTAAAATAGAGTTGTTTCTGCTATTTTAGAATTGAATTCATTCTACGCTTAACAGTTAGGCGGTGTAATTGGATCATAAATTGAGATGTTGATGGAATTTCTGATATTAAACCGTTTCAGGGTCAATGACAGACGATAAAAGCGAAGGAAATATCTACTTAACTGGCAATCACATATTCGACGACTGCTGAGAAGAACAAAAACTTATAGTTCACCTGGCACAAGAAGTTGAAGAAAGCAAATTTAAGTACTATGAGCGATTTGGGATCGGAGAGATCGAAACCATGGAATATATACACAGGTTCAGACCCTACCCCATCTCAATCAGGAGTTGTTGAGCGGGAAGCTCCATGGGGAAGCTTGGGGACATCAATGAGTGCAATATCTTTCGGTTTTGTGGCAACTGCTGTACTAATATCAATGTTTCTGATCATGGCCATCTTTGAGCACCTGTTTAGACCAAACCCTTCATTTTCTTCTCCTCAGCAGGTTTCCAACGGCCCTGCTACAGAATCAGGACTACTCAACAAGCTTGGAAACCCACAAACAGTAAGTACCAAGTAGTTCTATCTATTCTAGTACATACATTACTCATGTTCTCATCTCTGCCGTTGGCCGTCACTTGTCAGGTGGCAACAACATATGCATCAGATTTTTCAGTAGTGATGCCTGGACAACACCAGCCTACTTACATAGCCCAACCAGCACCTCTCCCTTGCCCAAGGGAGGGCATTTATTGGCCTGCCCGTGAACTTAATCTTGTACTTCCCTGACTCATATTATACATCTCATCTCATGCACTACACCTTGTTCATAACAACCCAATATTTAATAATGTTCAAGCTTCATGTCTGTTTCTATGGGAATTTCTGACCTCCTGGTACACTTCAGCATACTTATATTTATCTATTAGCTCATTTTATTCTATTGCTCAATACAAAAGTTAACCTTATGCCTTAATTATCAATTCAAAATTGGAGTTGGAGTCATTTTCGATGACCGAGTTCCACTTTTAGCTGCACTACGTTTCTTTTTTTGTTTTGTTAGGTGTATTAATATCAATTTTTTAAATCCATCTTATTAGTGGTTCTGTTTAAGGCCCAACCATCAGTTTACCAACACCGTCTTCGCTTCGAGTTGATCTGCAAAACAAAGTTTTGAAAAGGAGACAGGATATAGGAAGAGGATAAAAATATAAAGATATGCGAAGAAAGAAGATAAAGAATTAAAAGTTAGAGATTGTTAGTATACCGATATAGTATTAATAAAATTATTGTATTAATAGAAATTTTAAAAAATGGTGAATTATATTTTTTTAAAAGGGTATAAGAAATAAATTATCCTATAATCTTCTTAATTTTTAAAAAATCATTCTCTTAAGTTTTAGTTAAAAAATAACGATAAAATATACGCAGTATAAATATCAGACATAAACTAATCAAACGTTACTAATATGTTAACACAAATTAAACTTGATTTAAATTAATAATTATAATAAAATATCAATATGTATCATATTTATTTAGTTCAACTCAAATCTAAAGCTTATTTGATTTCTATTTTTGACTACTTTAGTAATTCTTTTTTTGTGGTTTACTGCTAATTATCCTTTTTATCTGGCCTTATTTTTTCAAGCTCCAATCCTTGTTACTGTTTTTTAGAGTAGTCTTAGCATCATTTGAGGGCTTGTTGTGCTTGCTTTGTATAGCTTGTGTTAGGTTTTAGGTACGATTGACTGCTTTGACTTCTGATGTTAGCAGTAGGGATAGTCCTTCAATGAATTTTAGTGCTAGGAGGAGAAAAGATGTTAATAGATGGGGGATAGGTTTCTAAAATATTAGAAATCAGTCATCATGTTTTGGGATAAAGAGGACCAATGATAAGGTTTTTATTTTTGGAAAAAAATGTGAATTGAATTAAGCCTTAAAAGGCAAGCCAATGTGTACAAAGGGATAACTCGTTACATCAAAATGAGCTCAATCAGTAAGGATTACCATTCCTTCCTCCTAACTAACTAGTTCCATATGAGTATTTGTCTGCTGCAAATACAAGCCAACATGAGCCATCGCAAAACCTTCATTGGTACGTCTCGTTGAGGAATCCGATCCGCTATATCTTTCTACGCTAATGGAGGGTCAGCTATGTTGCACTTGCCAGGAAACTAAGGCATGGTTACTTATAGCCTCAAATGCATATACCAGCAAGCAGTGATATCCATACCTTAGCTGCCCAGTAATATTATCAGGTGTTTTGGATTCAGTGGTTAAGCAAACTGATGGATATTCCCCAAAAGTGCAAGTAACAGAGCTCGAGACATGGTCATCTTTGGCTTGAATGTAATTTGCCACCTTCTAGGTGTTTTATTCAATACATTTTCATTTTCAAAATAAAGACAAAGAAAACAACCAACTCATGTAACCCTTTCTCAATCTAAACTGTAAAGGAGCTCCCAGTTAGTTTGATGACGGAAGCCAAATACACGTGTACAAAGTAATTTAAAGAGAGGCCTATTTCATCAACGTTTCAATTGCAGCATGGATGGAGCTTCCATTACCAGAACTCTGTTGCTGAAAAAGTGAGTGAGACCCATTCCAGACAGACCCACGGTTCTCTGGGAACAGAGCATTACACAGGCCAAGAAGCATGGGATTTGCAACATGGAATTTTTCAAGCATATGTGCCCTATTTCTCCTTTCTTCTAACTTCTGAAACTACGCAAAACAGAATGTCAGCAAATTACTCAAAACACTAAACCATTTATGAAGCTGTTTGAAGGTAACAACAATCCAGAAGAAGAATGTGAATCACACCATGTAAACTACACCATGATCAATCAAAACAAAGACATTGTACTTATACTATACATGGTGAATGAAGATATAGAGGTATTGTGTCTCTTCGAAGTTTTGAGTATCCATTCGACAATAAAAACTTAACATGATCAAATACTTAACAGCTGATAAGCAAATGGATGATAATATAGGATTTTATTAGTATTTAGCAATAGCCTCGTAGGAAACTACAAGCACCAAAGCTACCAGCTGAGACAACACAAAGAGAAAAGATACCCCCTCTGTCCTACCCCGTTCCCTTACATATTCTCCTCTCTCTCCCCTAACTAATTCTTGCCTAACCGTTAGCTGACTCATCATTCCCTGCCTTAGTGATTCTTCTGGAATATGGTAAGTTCAGCTAGGATTGCTTCGGGAACAATAGGTTCAGTGGAGTCGACCTCTAGGCCTGAAGGAAGAGTTGGCTCTGGCACATGGTTCCCTATCATCTTTTTCAGCTGAGAAATGTGAAATACCGGATGAACTCTGGAAGTGTCAGGAAGAGCCAACTTGTAGGCCACAGTCCCAACCTTAGCTATCACTTGAAAGGGTCCAATAAAACCGGACTGAAAGTTTAGGACAGATTCGCCTAGCTATTGATGTTTGTCTGTGAGGTCTAAGCTTGACATAGACCCAATCCCCTACCTACAATTGAACATCTCTGCGTTTAACATCAGCTGCAGATTTCATGACTTATTGAGCCCTAACAAGATGGAATTTAAGCTGCCTCAATGCCTCATCCCTATCAATCAACACACCATTTACAGCATCAATAAGTGACTCCCCAATGAGGAACTTTAGGAGGAGGTCGACCATACACCACCTCAAAAGGGGTTGTGGCAGTTGCAGAGTGAAAAGAGGTGTTATACCAAAATTCGGCCAAAGAGAGCCAATTATGCCACTGTTTTGGTTGCTCAGATACAAAACATCGGAGATAGGTTTCAAGGCACCTATTGACCACCTCGGTTTGCCCATCCGTTTTCGGATGATAAGAGGTGCTCATTCGAAGAACCGTTCCTTGCAACCTCCAAATTTCCCTCCAAAAATTACTAACAAAGATTGGATCCTGATCACTTACCATTGTCTTTGGAATGCCATGGAGTTTAACCACCTCCTTAACAAAACAATCAGCTACAGCCTTGGCAGTAAAAGGATGTTTGAGAGGGATAAAATGTGCATACGTTGATAATCTGTCCACTACTACCATAATGACCTCAAATCCTTGGCTTTTTGGCAAACCCGTTATAAAATCCATCAAGATGTCTTCCCAAACTGAATTGGGAATAGGAAGATGTTGAAGTAACCCAACTGGGGCAAGAGTTTGATACTTGTGTCTTTGGCATACTTCACACTCCTTCACAAACTGCAGAATCTGTTTTCGCATTCCAGCCCAATACAAACAACCAATTATCCGTTTATAGGTTTTAGTAAACCCGGAATGACCTCCTGCAAGAAATCTGGAATGAGGGAGGAGGTTTGAGGCAAAACTAACATGTTTCCTTTGAACAACAGCCCTCCTGACAAGTGGAACTCTGTTTCGGCTGTAGGATGAGCTTGGAATTTCTGACAGCCATGGATCTCTTTGATATTCTTCTTGTAACTTAGCATAATCGACCCAATTAGGTGATGAAACCAGATAATGAAATTCAGGTTCCACTGGTACACGCGATAAGGCATCTGCTGCCTTGTTTTCTAGTCCCGGCTTATAGAACACTTCAAATTGGAAGCCCATTAGCTTAGACAACCAATGGTGTTGATCAGGGGTATTTAACCTCTGTTGTAGGGGATGCTTCAATGTTTTGTGGTCGGTGTACACCTTAAATGATCTCTCCAAAAGATAATGCCTCCAATGTTGTATGGCTAGCACTAAAGCCATAATCTCCTTCTTATACACTGATTTAGACATGGCAGTAGCAGCTAGGGCCTTGCTAAAATAAGCACTAGGTTTATTTTCCTGCATCAGAACAGCCCCCAATCCAAAACCAGAGGCATCACACTCCATAATAAATTCCTTAGAGAAATCCGATAGAGTGAGGATCGGAAAAGAAATTAGACAATTCTTCAACTCGTCAAAGGCTCCTTGAGCTTCGGGACCCCAAGAGAAGTTGTCTTTCTTGGTGAGTTCAGTGAGGGGTCGAGCGATCTTCCCATAATCTTTGATAAATTTTCGATAATACCCAGTGAGACCAAGAAACCCTCTCACCCCGGTCACATTCTTCGGTATAGGCCAATCTTTAACACATTGGATCTTGATAGGATCCATTGCAACACCTTCAGCTGAAATAACATGTCCCAAATACTCAAGGGATTGTTGTCCGAATAAGCATTTTTTTTTTGGCAAAGAAATGATGCTCAATTAAGAGCTGTAAAGCTTGTTCCAAGTGATTGAGGTGCTGCTGCCAACTTCTACTATAGATCAACATGTCATCGAAAAATACCAGCACACTTTTCCTTAGAAGTGGTCTAAAGACCGAATTCATGGTAGATTGAAATGTGGATGAGGCATTCATAAGTCCAAAAGGCATAACTAAGTATTCATAATGGCCCTCATGAGTCTGAAAGGCTATTTTATGAATATCCTCAATCTTGATTCGAATTTGGTGAAAACCGAACTTCAAATCAATCTTAGAGAAGTACTTGGAACCATGCAATTCATCAATAAGATTGGGAACTTATCAGGAATGGTTACCTCGTTCAGGGCACGGTAATCTACACACATTCTCCATAAATTGTCCTTTTTAACTAGAATTACCGGATTGGAGAAAGGGCTGGTGCTATGTCGGATTGCACCTAATTCGAGCAATTCCCTGACTTGTTTTTCAATCTCATCCTTATGGTGATAGGCATACCTATAAGGACGTACACTTACTGGATTGGTTCCATTATATAGAGTAATGGCGTGATAGTGACCACGCAAAGGAGGAAGACCCTTCGGCTCTTAGAACACCAATTTGTTTCCTTGCAATACTGAAGTTAATTCCTGAATTTGGACTGGAATTAAGGTGGTACTAGTCTCCGAAACAAACACACCGACCTCACTCCTTTGCTGTTCATTCTGGAATTCCATCGCAATAGAATGAAGCATCCCTTGCAAGGCAGAAATTTGCTGGGGCTGCTTATAGCCTTGCCCCCTCAAGGTGACTACTTCTTTCCCCTACTCAAATCCCCATTTCACTATTTTCTGCTTGAAGTCTACTCTCACCTCTCCCAAGGTTTCCAACCATTCTGCACCCAAAACCAGGTCTATTCTCCCCAATTGAAGAATATGTGCATCAATCAGTAGCTCCACATTCCCTACTAACACCACAAGTCCCTTACACCAACCTTGTGAGAAGCATTTGGTTTCATTACCCAATTTCACCCCATAGGACTTGGTTGGAGTCACAGTCAAACCCAAGGTGGCTACTAAGTCTTGGGAAACATAATTGTGACTTGCCCCACTATCGATGAGGAACAAGATTGGAACTCCAGCCAGCTTGCCCTCAATTTTGAGAGTCTTAGATTGGACAATCTCCCCATACTCAGCTACTTGACAAACCATTTCCCATGCCTCACCAGTTTCAGTCTCCTCTTTGTCCCCTATACCTGAAGGAAGCCCTTCTTCTTCGTCGTTCCCCTCCCAAATCAGTAATCGTAAATGCTTATCACGACAAACATGGGTAGGACTATAGTGCTGTCCACATTTAAAACATAACCCTTTAGCTCTTCGGTCCTTTAGTTCCTGATAAGAGAGGTTTCGGGTCCCCTTTTTTTCGCCCTTCGACAGCCCTCTCCATGTCGAGACTCTGTTCAGCTCCACCAATAGGATGCACTGGGGTCGGGCCACGTTGGGTCACATACTGCCCCAGTTGCGACTACCCATGGTCGGTTTGGGGGGTCCAAACCTCGGGACACCGCTCGGGTCTCTAGCCCGTTGTCGGCCACCGCTCGCACCGCAGAGATCATCTTATAACGGGAAGAAGGATCCAAAGCTAAAACCTCCAACCTTATATCTTCTCGTAATCCCCCTAAGAAAAGACCCATATACTGACCTTCGTGAAGAGGAGGAACCTAAGCCATCAGCATCTCAAACGTTTCCACATATTCATCCACAGTACCCTGCTGCGTCAACATCTTCAACTGGGAAAAAGGATTGCCGATGTAGTGATCTCCATACCGATCGAACAAAGCCCTTTTGAAGGTCTCCCAATCCAACTCAGGCTTTGACGCTAGGAGAACCTTGAACCTTGAACCTTGAACCAGTGCCATGTGATGCCTTCCATGCAAATCTGAGCCAATTAAACTCGAAGTTCTGGTGGGGTACCCTGAATGGTGAAGTACACTTCCACACGAGAGACCCATCCTACCGGGTCGTCACCTTGGAATGGAGGGAGCTCTACCCGCTTTGCTCGGAGCTAATATTCCGACATCATGGAGGTGACGCCGCTGCCTTCCACTGTCGTCTGTACCGATTTCCCACGATCAACCAAGCTCGACCCAGCCTTTGGTGATTGGTGTGCAGTTTGACGCTGGAACCCCTCGCATTTCGGCGTGCATCGCCGCTAACACCCTAGAGAGGTCGTCGACACCTTTATGTGAGTTCCCCAGTTGGACCGTATGATCCAATAGTTTCGTCTCTACTGCTATCATACGAGCATCCATTGCTTCCCATTTCTGTGACGCCATTCTCGTTTGCATACATTGGGTCTCTCAATGAAAGCACCAATGATAAGCAAATGGATGATAATATAGGATTTTATTAGTATTTAGCAATAGCCTCGTAGGAAACTACAAGCACCAAAGCTACCAGCCAACAATGGCCCCTCAAGCTTTTAGCTGAGACAATACAAAGAGAAAAGATACCCCCTCTGTACTACCCCATTCCCTTACATATTCTACTCTCTCTCCTCTAACTAATTCTTGCCTAACCGTTAGCTGACTCATCATTCCCTGCCTTAGTGATTCTTCTGGAATATGTTAACATGGGTTTGTGGCACATGTTCGGTTCCTTCCCCCTCTTTCTCCTAGAGTAAGTCAATATGGGTTTATGACCCATATTGCTATCAACAACCTTTCGATAGGAGTTCCAATTATGAAAGTCATTCAAGACAATAATATTAAGAACAAATTAATAGTAAAGACAAATTTAAACATTCAGAAATCTAACAGCTGGGGATAATTTATGGAGAAAGAATAAGATATCAGCCTCCTCACAATAATGTTTTAAATTTGCATGCAAATCTGCCATATTACCAACCTGAAATATAATGCATTTATTGACCAAGGATTGACTCTACAATAGCAGCAGTACCTAGTATTGAATGTAAGGATCGTACAACAGAGCACAAAAATTTGACGTCTATAAAATGAGAGGTGTTGGAATTTACAAAGTCAATAGATAATCATTAACATTGACTAGCATATACAGTTCTGTAAATTTGAATAACAGGTTGAAAAATGGTTACCATATCGGTCAAATGATAACTATCGACCAATTTGGTTTAGAAGAATGTCAATTCACTATTGAATGTATGAATGGAAACTAGAGTTGAAAGAAATAATACCGACAGACCAATTTGGTTAACATTACTATCACTAGGAGCGAAGGTACGAACGGAAAATAGAGTCAAATAAATTAGCAGCAAAAATTCATTATCCCAGTATCATGAAGTAAAACACACAGATGCTCCTCTAGTTTTCTGACAATATAATCCAAGGTAAGAATTAGAGTTGTGATCAACAACTGGAAACATTTCTCTCAAATATAACTCGAATAGTTTTCTAAATTTTCCTCCAAAAATATATGCAAACATTTCCTTATATTATACAGCTAGAAAACATGTGTTTCTAGCTATGTTTATCTCATTGCCACTGTTATTTTTAATCTCAGTCAAGGCTCTTTCTTATCAAAATACATGCCTTGTCATCATTCCTTTTTTTTCATAAGAAATCCTGTATCTAAATTACTCATAATTTTTATACATTCAATAATACACAAATAAATATGCAACGTAGAAATTAGTAAACTCGATACCTTGAGCTCATGTTCTTGCACCATCACAATGTCTTCATCTACGGCATGCCCTTCTAATGTTTGCATTTGCATATTTGAACCCGTATTATCAGCTGCCTCCGTCAGTGATTGTTGACTAAGCTCTTCTAATCTATGACCAAACTGTAATTGCTCAGGCATTTCATCCTTCTCATTCCTTTGAATCTCTACCCCATTTCTTTCTTCATCTTCCTCATCATCCACTTCTTCTTCCCCCTCATCTTCATCCTCTCTCACATCCTCTTCATGCTTCTCCGTCAGGCTATCCTGCTGCTCGTTATCCTTTACCTCCAGTTCTGTTCCTTTTACCTCACCATCAGCATCCGCATCGGCATCAGCATCCGCATCGGCATCAGCATCTGCATCTACTGATTCACCCATATTTGATGATGAATCATCAGCATGAGGGCTTTCCCTAAGTGAAGAATCCTTCAACATACAAGAAATAAACAAGAATAAGAGTAAAAGGTAAGGTATACCAATCGCCATGCAAATGATGAGAAATTATTTCTACACTGAAACTATATGCCTCATTGTCTGGGTAAAAGACTTAGCTGGTTGAACAGCACAAGTGACAAATTTCATGTTTCTTGCTAACCATTATGCCAATAATATATGTTCAAGAGAAATAGCAACTAGCCAGGTGCATGCTGCAACCAAGTTGCAATAAGAAGGTAGACAAATATGACAGAAGATGAGAAGACAAGAAAGAGGTAGGGAATCAAACTGTGATAGTTCCAGAAATAGTGAAAGAAAAGAGAAGGACAATGCAACAAAAGCTGTCTTAACTGCTCAAAGTTTATTTGGATCCTTGACAGCTAGAGCTGAGCTATTACAATGATGAGGAATTAAAAGTTCAATGGCAATAGTTAGTCCAAAACATAGACAAACCTCTTGCTTGAGCTGTTGAGCAAGTTTTTTCTCAACCACTCCACTTTGGCTCTTAAAAAGTCTAGCATTCTCCTCCCGTTCCCTTCTACGTCGCTTAAGAACACATATTGCACATAAACAATCACCTTTATGTCGTCGCCTGCAAAAAGATTAATAAATAATGAATTGCATTAAGCATGTTTCATATGAAAAAGTGATAAGTTCTATCCTCATTTATGTACATGCATACTAAAGTGACTGGGGGGAAATAAAACACAAGTACACAACCTTAGCGTGATAGCTGTGAGCAATGCATGATATATATCATGTGAATGAAGAGAAGAAAAAGAGAAAGACTACCAGAACATACCCATGACGCTTTTTTGTCTTCTGCTTCGACTGCCCACTTCTAACATTTCCCTGACTAGAGACTGCAACATCCTCACTTTGTACTCCTTCAGCACCTATCAAAAGCGAAATGGAAGAGTTTAGAGTGCCAAACGAAAAGTCAACCTGTATCTTTAAATACAAATAACTAAAGATATTTCCAGATCATCAAAAATAAGAAGAAACTGAATCATAAATCTAGGTTAAAAGGTAAGTATTACTAAAAGTTTAATCAATTAGCATGTAGAAGAAATGATAAACCACGTTACCCCTAAACAGCTCAAGTTATAAACTAAGTTTAAAATGTATGAATAAGAGACCCCATAGCAAAGGAAAATTTAAAAGCAAATTTGTGTAGATACTGGATAGGATCTAAAAAATTCCCAACAATCATAAAATTTTCACCATTATTTCTATACCTTGTTCAGTGTATAACCTAGCCGCTGTCCAGTACTTCATGAAATTCTTCTTCACCCGTCTCATGAGATCCAAGATATAGTCCCCTTTGCTGTTATATTTATAACAGTTGTCCCATATATATTGGACATCCTTGTAGACATCCTCTGAATTTTTATACTTGTGACCTTTTTCAAGATTGCCACATATTGTTCCAAAGTCCATTGGTGTGTCTATGACCTCAAAATAATCCTGCTCCAACAATCCCCACCCAAAACAAAAAATGTTGAAAGCAAGATTTAGTGAAAGAGAATCTCATTAGTAATGGAAAATAGCCACATCCTTAAAACTGTAAAACTTTAAAATCACTCTGCAACTCTTTGAATCCATATCCTACAACTTTCAAATCCCTCCACGCTAAAGACAAATTCGATCCCATGAAAAGTGGTTAGCAGTTTGGCATTTTAAATTTCACCACAGCAAGGTGATCATATAAACGTAAACTTTCATCTTAAACATTAAGGAAGCATAACGGACTGCAAGCTAAATAGATGAATATACTTCTTGTCTGTGAAAAACAGTGATTGACATATCGAGCTCAATCTTAATTTATATAACTGCACAGAAAATGCCCATTGGACACCTCCATGCACTTCTTTATATTAGAAAGTCATTATATTTTTCTTCAGTGTCAAAGTAAATGTAAAGGACAGTTATTATGATAAAGAATACAAAAAGGACAGATAGCGAAGAGATATAAAAGCAGCATTCAAGGAGGTTAATAATATAATTCCAAGTACTTGGTGGCATAAGAACCATAGGAGTAGTGAATTTCACCAGTTATGCACTCACAGGTATTCCCAAGGCTTCTGGATTCACAGGCACATTAAAGGGTTCAGCTGCATCCATTTTCATCACCTTCTTAATCACCTACAGTGGATAAACTGAATCAACTTACGAACTACGCTTACATCTGCAGAAACAGACTTAAAAACTACATATGTGAAGTAGCCATTAGCAATCTAGCTCTACTTTCAGCATACCGTCAATGCAGCATTTAATTCTTCCTTATTGTATCGAGAACGCTGATATGCTTTGATTTCTTTTGGTGGCAAACTGTCATCCGGTACTACTACAGTAGTACTGCTCTTCTCACTACTCAAAACACCCAGCCCCTTTGACGACTTAATCTTTATACTGCCAGGTTTCTTTGAAACATTGCCTGAACCACTAATCTTCGCTTCATGCAATGAACTGTCACTATCTTCCAATTTATCACCAGCTACACCTCGTTTGTCCACAACCAATTGTAGGCTACTCTTGTCAGTATCACTCTGTGATTCCATAGTCTTCGAAGTCTTGAGCTTAACCTTCACACGCCCAACGGATTTCCCAGTGGTCTTGTCGATGGATCCATCAGGATTGATACTTGCAACATTCAGTGGCTGGTCTGTCCCAGTAGAAGAAGGTGTATCAACCTCCATCCGAGATGCATATTCATCAATGTTATCCGACTCATCAACCCCAGAATTATCTTCACTATTCAGTGTGACTATATTTATAGCTGCCTCATTCTTTGCATCCCCATGACGGCCCTTAGCTTTGCCTTTCTTGTTCCCTCTCTTTCGCTTCATACTCTGGTGAAAATTTCGAATCTTTCTGCATTCTTAGCAACAAAGACCCAAATATCAAACTAAATAACACATTGTCCTCATAGAAAACGTCAAGAATTGAGGAGATATTTACTGCATTTCGCTAGAGAGCAGAAGCGCTACAAAGCTTTCAAACTATAACAAATGCATGCTTGATTATTGTAGTCAGGCCAACAATTTTTCAGGGACCAGAGTAAAGATATCCATTCAAACTAACAAAACGAGCGTTGAACAACTTGGCAAATTGAACAAAACCCAAACGAATTTTGATAGGGAAAATTTTAATTTGTGATTTGGTCTTGCAAAAGAAAACGAAAACCCTAAAATTTGTGAACGAGCATTAACAGCAAATTAGCAGTACAATAAAGATACATCCTATGAAATATTGAATTAACGAAAGCTAACCGTGAATATGAAAGCCGATAAGTTATAAAACGCGGGTGCGCTTTATTGGTTTTTTTTTTTTTTTTTTTTGGGTAGGGATTAGGGAATTGAACGTAGAGTAGAAGAGCAGAAATCAGGTACACCGCGTAGCGCCAGAAACGGAAAGTAAAAAATATTATTAACGTTAGTACTTAGAGGAGATCAAAAAGGTCTGTAATGTTTTTACCTTTTAAAGATGGAGAACGAAAGAGGTATCACAATTAACTTGTGTCAAATCTTTACGACATTTTTTTTTTGGTCTTTTTAATTTTTTGTGACTTATTATTTTTTTTTCCTACTTTTGATTTCTAATGTTTTATTAAAAATGAAATTTTATCTGAATAAAATATTAAAAACAAATACATGTAATTAAATTAAGATTTTGTAATAAAAACCAAAATACAATTTTTTTAATTTCATCAGTCTTTTTATTATTTTATTTTATTATACTATTAGGTGTTAATATTAATGTTGGACCCCAAACATGTTATTTATTTTTTAGGCATGCTTAATTTTTGAAGTTGTTAGATCAGTCAATTGGAATTGAATGTAGCTAAGGTTTAGAATTTTATTAAGTTTGATTAAGGTATTAAATTATGGC
>JANIHZ010000005.1:27238847-27249085 GCA_027478365.1 Erythroxylum rufum
ATGCAAGAAACCTGTTCCTCTACAATCAGAGGCCAGTAACATGCTCAGTCAGTAAATGCAATGCAATCTATCAGTCTGACCCAATATTACCATAATACCCTTGCTACCAGTAACGGGATGTTACACAATGTTTGACCGATAATAACTATCCTTTTTGGTCTAAGAATGTCGAATTGTTTTTTCAAGGTTAGAGAAAGTTGTCTCATCTTACATCTGATCCCCCAGCTGATCAGAAAATACTAGAAAATTGGCAAGGTGATGATGCACAATTACTACATATTCTTTTCGATTCTATGGAACCTAAAATTTCACTCCTATTCTCTTATATTAGCACTTATAAGCAAGCTTGGGACTATGCTAAGCTTCTTTACTCCAGTAATATGTTTCACATGTATGATATTTCTATTGAGTTATTTCAGTACAAACAAGAAGGAAGTTTGATTAAATACTTTGTGAGTTAAACATGCATTTGAGGAGTTGAATTATTTACTATCGATCACATCTGATATTAAGGAGATGTAGATTCAAAGAGAGCACTTGGTAACTATGACGTTTTTAGCTGGATTAAAACCTAAATTTGAGCCTGTGCGAGCACAAATCTTAGGAGGAGTAAACTTTCTATCCTTGGTTGAAGCATATTCTAGATTCTCTCGCTCTATGACTAAGACGAATCCACCAGAGAATAACTTTGATAGGTAAACTCTTACAACACAATCTGATTCACAATTCAAAGGAAGCCACAGGGAAGTCAAGGAGGACGTGGAAAAGGCTCAAGACTTTATTGCAGACATTATGATAGAGGCGGACATGATGAAAATTCTTATTGGGATAAATATCCCCATTTGCGAGCTGCTTATGTTGCGTCTCTTGAAGAACAGTCTTCGGCCACAACTTCATAATCATCTGTTACTTTATCTCAGGATGAGCATACTAAGTTTTTCCAATATCAGTCAACTCAGCAAACATCATCTTCCTCTATGGCATCTGTAGCTCATCAAGGTAAACCAACCACTTGTTATTCAACTATCACTATAAAACAATCATAGGTAATAGATTATGGTGCCACTGACCATATTTCAAGTAAAATAACCAACTTTAACCATATCGTTCCTTTACCTGCCTCTTATAATGATAAACTTACTATTTCTAATGGATCTACTACCACCATTAAAAGTGTTGGACTCTCTCATCCTTGTTCTTCTCTTACATTACCCTTTACATTATTTGTACCAAACTTTTGTAATACCCATAAACCCCCTGGGAGGATAGGCAACTGTCACACACACAAGCAGAACAAACAAACCAAAGCATTTTAAAATCGTCCTTAAAAGCAATTCAAACATACATTATATTTAATTCCAAACTGAGTTACAAACAAAATACATTACACCCATTGAACTTATTACAAACTTATTTTGAATCCCAATCCAACCTGAAATATAGTTATTACAAACTTACAAACAAATTCAAATTCATACACATCAGATACAAGCCAAAATCAAGCCCAAAAAGACATTTTTATCAAACAAATCTCAAAACTCCTTTGGCCATTGCGGTTGACTTGTCCCAGTCTTTACAAGCTTCTCTTAGAACCTACATGGGGCAAATCCACCATGCTAAGCATATAGCTTAGTGAGTAATAACTAAACTCTGCATAAACTGACAACTAATAATACTGAATCATGTTATAGCATAAGCAAACATTAAAGGTTTGTCTTAACGAACAATCCAGACATAATGAATTTCAGAACAGATTGTATAGATAATAGAACTGAATATCAGAAGAGGGTATAAACCCTTCAGATCAGAACATGATTTTGTTTATATCAAAACCAAACATGTATCATAATACAAAACCAGATGACTACTAATCAGTTTACATAAGTGGGTAATGGGACTCATACAGGAGATACCATGATTGGTATCATAGAACAGGAGAGACTTGCGTCTCAATAATAGGAGACACCAAAGTGTCAATAACAAATGACACTGAAGTGTCAGTAAAAGGAGACACCAAAGTGTCACAAGAGCAGCTGCAGACCCTTCTAAGCATGTCTATTTACCCACAACTAGGACTTAACAGTTTCAAAAACAAAACAGGTTTATATATCCAACACCTCGGACATTCCCCTTCAATACACACATACAGTATATATCAAATCAATTCAGTATCAAACAGAACAAATGAAGATGAGACTATCTTAAATTACTCACAATTGCTCCCTTTTTGCTTATTGCCTTGAAGTCCCAGCAATATCTGGAAGTGGTTGTTTAACGTGCTCGTCTATATGTAATCATATATATGAAAATATTAATACATTGCTCTTTTAACTGAATAAGCACATTTAAGAATGTATCATGTAATATGCATGTTTAATAACAAATTCTCGGTTATATTTCCTTACTAAACTGATGTAAACATCAATTGTATTCCAAATGTTCTAGAATTCATACAATCATTCACTATTCTAGCTTTTTCCTTAAAACAAACTTTAGGGTCTACTTTGCATGATTATTATGACAAGCAAAATGAAGTATTTATGTAACATTTTCTTCTAGAAAATTGTTCCCCTATGTCTTAAGTTTCTAATGACACCAAGATCATATAATTTGGTTTAGTATGCTGAAAGTTATACTCAAAACATTTCAGATTGTTCTTAAACTAAAATAAAACTCTTAACTCAACTTCAGATCAAAATTTGGAATTCTTAGAGACAAAATTACAATTCTATTTCTTTAGTAAAGTTGTAGAAATATGTCTCTAGTTTAATCTGAATTAAGAATCAACTCATTTAGAGATCTATAGATCAAAATATGACCAAACTACCAATGTCTTTTCCACAGTTCATCACATTCTAGCACACATCATTATTTTCATTTCAAATTCATCAGTCAATCTTTCCTGAATGAATTCAGATGGCTCTTAATTTTTTTGGAGAAGTAGAACAACGTGTTAGGAGTTTATTGGTTCAAGAATCAAGTCATTTGGATGTCAGGAGAAGAAGTTATAGTCAAAATAATCAAAGTAGTACAGTTTGAAGATACCTTCTCCATTTTCCAGAATTTTGCAGAGTTTCTTCTCTTCTTCCTCTCTTCCCTTAATCCATAATTTCTACACCATTTCTAACTTATATTCTCTACATTTCCACTCCCATTCTAACTCACCTTACTCTAAAACAACTCAAAATGCAAGATTAATTACAAATACCAAAACCATAAATTATACACGGTTGTTCATCATCTTCTGCATTTGTTTACATCATTTTTTGCACTTATCATAATTCCATCCAATCTAACAAAACACAGAACCTATTTACCTCTTTTGTAGTTATCCACTTCTCATATTCTCATTAAACTCAATTCTCACAATCCTATAAGCACCTTTTGCGCAAACTCGTTTTCATACATTCATATAACTCATCTTATCATCACTATCATCGAATTGCTTCATACACAACTCATACATGTATTCATTTCTAAACCGTAAAACACAGAACCAGAAACTTAACACTTCACTTACTTTGTTTTTAGAAAATCACCAACAATGAGAGTGAAGGTCAAGGTTCAGTGAAGAACAAAGCAAAACCAAAGAACAAACAAGTAGTTACAGAATTTTGCCTTCACAACTCGTGATTACGTGCTTTAATATCTCATTGACACATGACCCCTTTGCATGTGGGCCATTTGTCATCCATATAGAAGTGCTACATGTCAAAATACCATCGGTCTATTTTTTCCTAGTCCAAAATCTAAAATACCCCAAATTTTCAGAAATTTTCGAAAATTCACCAACAATTTCGAAATAATAATAATAATCTCCAAATAAATTTTTAACACATAAAAAATCACAATTCTCATTTTAATCACATTTATAAATCAATTATACCCGAAAATGTCAATGAATGCATGTATAATTATTTGTATGTGTCAAAAATACATATGCACGTATAAGTGAATACTCAAATATGCAAAGCATACAATGCATTGCTAATTCCTCAATATTCTAACTCCTAACAGGGGGTGTTACAACTTTCCTTTCAATCTTATATATGTGAGCAAATTGACTAAACGACTAAATTGTTTTGTATGTTTCTACCCTGATAATGTCATTATCCAGGATTTGAAGACCAAGATGATGATTGGAGAAGTGTGAATCGAATGGAATGTACTATTTTGACAAGTTGCAATCATTCATCGCGTGCCCAGTGTCAGTCTCTCCTATTGATATCCATAGTCAACTGGGTCATCCATCTTTGGATAATCTCAAGAAAGTAGTGTTGGGGTTAGATTTTGATTCCAGTTTAAATTGTTAGTCATGTCCATTAGGAAAACATCATCGTACTTCATTTTCTCCTCGAGTCAATAAAAGAGTTGAAAAACCTTTCATGTTAATCTATACAAATATTTGGGGTCTGAGTCGTGTCAAGTCCAAATTAGGATTTCAGTATTTTGTAATTTTTGTTGATGATTTCTCTCGAATAACTTGGTTATATCTAATGCGAGATCATTTCGAAATATTATTTATTTTTTATTCTTTCTAAGCTGAAATTCAAAACCAGTTTAATACCCAAATCAATATTCTTCATAGTGATAATGCTAAAGAATATTTCTCTAGCTCATTCTCCAGCTATTTGAAACAATAAGGTATTCAACATTAATCTTTTTACCCACACACTCCTCAACAAAATGGGGTAACAGAGAGAAAATTCCAACATATTGTTGAAACAACTCATACGTTGTTAATCCACATGAATGTACCCAAAAGTTTCTGGGGAAATGTTGTACTTACTGTATGTTTTCTTATCGATCAAATGCCATCTTCTGTGTTAACTGGTAAAACTCCATTCTTAGTTCTCTTTCCTTATCAAGACCCCTTTTTCCTTAGTCCTAGTGTATTCGAATGTGTTTGTTTTGCTCACCAACTTCAACCTAACACAGATAAATTAGATCCAAAAGCTATAAAGTGCATCTTTCTTAGGTACTCTTATTTGCAAAAAGGGTATAAATGTTTTAGCCCCTTGTTGAATCGTTTTTTTGTGTCTGCTGATGTTACATTCTTTGCAGACACACCATACTTTTCTGATGTTCATTCTGTCTCTACTGACACTGACGAATGTCTACCAATTTCTTTTGTTCCTTTCCAAACAACTCCCAATGATGTTGCTGCTGATACTAATCTTATTCCTTTGGAACGTCTCTCTCGTCTTTATTTGCAGGTTTATACTCAACGCACTCATCCTGAAGTACGACCCGTTGATTCACGCTTGCCACCATTGTCTTCTCCGTCTTTAATTCCATCATATGATGATCTTGATTGGCTCATTGCTCTCTATAATGGAAGAAGGGCTTGTACATCTCACCCTATTTCAAACTTTGTTTCTTATAACTTATTATCACCGTCATATGTTACTTTTGTATCCACTTGGTCTTCTATACCTATACCTAAGTCTGTTTCAGTAGCTTTGGATCGTTTTGGATGGAAACATGCTATGGAAGAAGGGATGTTGGCTTTGCAAACTGATGCTACATGGGACTTAGTTCCTCTTCCACATGGTCAGATAATTGTGGGTTGTAATTGGGTGTTCAATGTTAGGGTCAATTATGATGGCACAATTAATAGTTTAAAAGCTTATTTAGTAGCTAAGCATTATACACATGTGTGTGGTATGGATTATACTGAAACCTTTTCTCTTGTCGCCAAATTGACATCTGTTCATTTTTTCATTGCATTGGCAGTCGCCCATGACTGGGTTTTTTATTAACTCAATGTAAAAATGCTTTTCTTTATGGTGATCTTCTGGAGACTATTTTTATTGAGCAAGCGCTAGAGTTTGTTGCTCAGGGGGAGATTAATCTAGTGTGTCACCTTAACAAATCTTTGTATGGTCTAAAACAGTCACTAAAAGCTTGGTTTGGGTGCCTTAGTATAGTGGTTATGAAGTTTGGTCTAAATTGATGTGGTGTGGATCACTCTATATTCTATCATCACTCCAAGGTTGGTAAAATTCTCTTAACCATGTATGTTGATGATATTGTTATTACTGGAGATGATAAAGCAGGAATTTGGTCTTTAAAGTCATTCCTACAAACTAAATTTCAAACAAAAGATCTTAGTTTACTAAAATATTTTCTAGGTATCGAGGTAGCAAGGTCAAAAATGGGGATTTGTCTATCTCAAAAGAAGTACGTTTTTGATCTTCTAGAGGAAACGGGTCTGTTAGGAATGGAGCCAGTTGATAGCCTCATGAAACAAAATGTAAAACTTAATATTGATAAAGGAGAGAAGTTGGAAGATCCAGATAAGTATCGAAGACTTGTTGGTAAACTAAATTATTTGATTGTCACTCGTCTAGATATTTCGTTTGCTACAAGTGTAGTGAGTCAGATTATGGGATCTTCGCGAACTAGTCATTGGGATACAGTTATTAGAATTTTGAGATATTTGAAAGGGTCTCCAAGGCAAGATCTTCTTTACCATAATCATAGACATATTCAGATTCAAGGATATACAGATGTAGACTGGGTATGCTCTTATGATCGACGATCTACTTCAGGCTATTGTGTATTTTCGGGTGGAAACTTGTTGTCATGGAAAAGTAAAAAGCAGTCAGTTGTTGCACGTTTTCATGCTGAATCTAAGTACAGGGATATAATGTATACTACATATGAGTTGATTTGGTTGAAGCATCTTCTCGGGGAACTTGATTTTGAGCACTCCACTCTAATGAAATTGATGTGTGATAATCAAGTAGCCATTCATATTGCCTCGAAGTCTTTCATGAGAGAACCAAACATATTGAAGTGGATTGTCACTTTGTTCATGAAAAGCTTCAAGAAGGATTGATTGAGACACCATATGTCAAGTCAGAAGATCAACTAGTTGACTTACTCACTAAAGCATTAGGGGTCTCAGTTGAAACCTATATGTAACAAACTCGGAGCTTATGATATGTATTCTCCAGCTTAAGGGGGAGTGTTAGGAAATACCTATATTAGATGATAGAAAATACAATATTAGGGAGAGTATGATCTCCCTTTTTAGTGAGTGATTTACTATTTATTCCTAAGATTGTTTCCCTATGTAATTACTTCTATATAAGTGATACAAGGGTCTTAAGTATGCATCAAGCTCTTTGATTTTACCCTGTTCTTCACAAGAATATTAAACTAGTGTAATAAATTTCTTTCCTATGGAGGCAGATTACAATTGGCTATCTCAATTCTCAATAACTTGCGTATCTACTGGCTTTTATATATTGCTTTACCTAAGAGAATTCTAAACAAGATTGATAGATGTATAAGGGATTTTGTATGGAATGGACATAACAAAAATAAGGGAAGGTCTCCCAAAGTAAAATGGAGCTCAATATGTCTGCCTAAGGATTATAGAGGACTTCAAATTGCTTTTGTTAGTAGAATGGAAAAAGCTTTAATGGCTAAGAGACTATGGAGAATATGTGTGGAAAAAGAAAGTCTATGGGTGAAATGGACTCATATGATACATATCGAACAAGATAGTATATGGACTATTCAAAGAAAACCAACTCAATGATATGCATTCCAACAAATTTTGAACATAAGGCAATTCATGCAATCTAATGTCAAACACTTCATACAAAATAGAAGGAACAAAAATTTATGGTTTGATAATTGGCATCCTTTGGGACCTTTATGCATCACACAATGCTATCAGACTCTAAGAGGATCAGTTCTTGAAGACACCAAGGTACATATGCTAATACAAAATGGAAACTGGTCCTAGCCTTTTCATTCAAATAGAAGCACTAGCTTTTCCATGAATAATATGTTGAAGTACCAACCTGATCAGGGACAAGTTGATGTAATAAGATGGGATCTATATAACACTTATACATTTTCTACTAAATCTTGTAGGAAGTTGCTATTAGAGCCCATGATTAAATTTCAATTCCATAAACTCATATGGGACTAAAGCATTGCTCCAACACACTCCTTTATCTTGTGGTTAATAACTTTATAGAAGCTGGGTACTAGAGACAAGCTAAAGTTCAGGTACTAGACACCACTTGTCTACTCTATGCAAACTGTATGGAGACTCTGGTTCACTTGTATTTCAAATGTATATAAGCTAACCATTATGGAGACAGTTCCTTAAGATTTTCAATTTGCAAGAAAACAAACTTGGTTGTGCACTCTCAAATGGTTTGCAGACTGAGATGTAATGGAAGATGTGATCAAAACTGCTCAAAGCAAGATTTTCCATGGAGAATGAGGAATGTTAAACTATTTGGAAAACCTAATGATATTCAACATTACAATTGGATGGGGTACTTCACCAAGTTTAGGTTGACTGCTACGACATCTTTTTATAGAGAAATCATCATAAGAAGACTTAAAATGGGATTGAATTTGTAAGTTTGTAATGTTGGAAGTTGTATACTTACTGGATCTGTAGAACTTCTTGTAAAGATTGTAGCAACTCCATTTGTTGAGGAGTAGCTATTTGGTAACATTATGTAACTATTACTATTCAAGTATAAAAAAGATTCTAGGGGGATTCTATATCTAGATCTTTATATTTGACTAGTTGTTTCATTCTTACCTATTACTTTTATCAGTTACTTCTTATTTGTGATTTTATTTTATTTTATTTTTTCCTTTAATCATTTTTATAAGATTAGCTAATAAAAAGATTATTAGTATTAGTAGTTACAATCCTCGTAGGATCAAAAGTTGAACTCACTGAAACTACACTATAGAAAATGATAGGTGTAGTTACCTTATTTATTTATTTTAGTTTTATTTTTCTTTTCGAGAATATAAAGTCACAAATCAATTCTCAACTAGGAAGAATAATAAAGAAATTGAAAATATAATAGGAACAAAAAAGGATATTTTAAAGAAGGATATAACCATCTTAGGCTCTAATATAACATAAAATGTCAAGTCATATACATTTTTAAAGTAAAAAGTTGCTCGACATTCTATGGTCTTGTTATTTAGAGGAATAATTGAAGATAAAATCTATATTAAGTAAAACAATGAATGGACATAGATAAAGGCTAGAATAATAAAAAAGTATTGAATAAAAATTACTAAATCATAATGGTCCAGTTCACCACATCTAAAGCAAGAAGTTTCTCTCGTAATATCATCAACCAAATTGCCATAACATATGTATCATTGTATTTCCTAAAAAAGAAAAGGTATTTTAGATTTGAAATCCTCGAATACAAACTTCTAAAAGGAAAAATTCGGATCACTGTCTTAAGAATTGGAGAACAACTTTAAGATCGTCAAAAGGATACCATTCTTAAGCTTTACATACCACTTTTAAGCTTCTGTGGTCAATCTTTTACCTGAAAACCACCTTGTTTGCAGATAAAGCAGTCTTATCCTTGTAAAGAAAGTAAATATAAGTTAAAAATTTTATCTGTTGATTCAAAATAACACTTACACATATCGGGGGTAAACTAAAATAATGTATCTCTTATTTGACTAAGAAATTTATATTCCAATAATGTTTAACATTTGAATGGTCCTACAAACCACTTCATTAAATAAACCAACTATTTGTAGAGAAATAAAGGAAATACAGCTTAAAGTTGCAAATCTAGTCAAAGAAAGTAAAATGACGGTTCTTGTTTTTGGAAACCAATTATGGCAACTAGCAAAAACATTGTAAAATGGTTTTTGCCTTTCATTTTTAAAAATAAGAAACCACACACTACAAGAAAATAACAAATTAATGATGAAAATTTACCGACGGTAAAGAAACCGTAGGCAATTACCAACGAAAATAGTATATACGTCGGTAATGTCGGTGATGTCGTTCAGAAGAAATCGTTTACCGATGGATATTATCGTTAGTAATTCTGTTGGTAAAAGTCATTGTCAGTTGTCAACCAAACAATGTCATTTTGGTGAACTTAAAACATTTAAACCTTTACCAATAAAACAAAGTCATTTGGGTAATACCCAAATGACTTCGTTTTGGTGAACTTAAAATGTTGAAACCTTTACCAACAAAATAACATCGTTTGGGGACGTCGTTTTGGTAAACTTAAGAACGTCTTCACTTCATGAACAAAACAACATCGTTTGGGATTTAACCAAACGACATCTCTTTCTAGTGAAGGTTTAAACATTTAAAACATAACCAAAATGATGTCGTTTTCCTGTTGAAGGTTTAACGTTTATAACTTAACCAAAACGACGTTGTTGTGGTTATATTTTAAACCAAGCCCGAAGCCCCCCCT
>JANIHZ010000005.1:27260664-27276967 GCA_027478365.1 Erythroxylum rufum
TGTCAGCTGACAGACCTCTGAGCCATAACTCTATCCAAAAGATTCCTTATGTCTGACTAAGGAACTAGGTCTCCTGTTTCGTACCTGAAAAATCACTTTGCAATTTTGTTGAGAATTGCGAACTCGGATAAGCAAATATCATATAACACATTTGATCATGCTGTCATACAATCACAATTCAGCAATTTATACGATAAGACATAATCATTGTCAAAACAAATCATATATAAAACAACTATTTATGCATATGAAACTCGCATTCATTCTTATTTGTTGTGATTGAAAGCCTTTCACATTCATATATAATTGCTGGCCCAAGGGCTCAGTCCGATTAGAATCACGGAGCATAGCTCACGTGCACATACACATATCATGTAGCAAAGCTCAACGTGCACTCACATATATCACGGAGCAAAGCTCTACGTGGAAGTGCTTCCTAAAAGCAATTCAGTCACAACGCCTTTATATGAGCATGGCAATCAGATAAGAAGCTCAATCAACCTTAGTTGAGAATTCATACAATATTCAACATTTTCACAGAAATGAAAGTCACAATCAAAACACTTCCAACACATTCATGCATATCAATCTTCATGGACAATTGAAGTCCGGAATTCATAAACAATTGTAAGCAATATATCATTGTGGAAGTGAATAACAAATCAAATCACATCAATCCTAGGGAATCATCTAGGTTGACTCACAGTATGCTCCAAAGAAATTGCCTGGACGGTTCGGCAATGTTTGATTGGCATCCAACACGCTCCTCTAACATATACAAAAACACATTCACAATTATCACACTTTGCACAAAGCACAAATGTTCTCATATGAGTATATCAATGTATAGAATGAATGCACAATGCATAATCAATGGCAATTCCGGGGTACACTAATCGATCCTTATCAAATAATTATTCAGATAACAAAGCCCTCATTAGACCAATTCAGATCACATTCCCATACTAAAGGTATTACAATTTGTCCTCTATGGTTCATCAGTTCCCAGAATTCATAACTCAATTTCCAACCAAAATTCGATAACCTTAAAGATAAAATCACAACTTCAATTCTCCATAACAATTGTAGCCTTATAACTCTAGTTTACACTGAATCAAAGATCATCTAATTCGGATAACCACTGAGGAAGTTATGATCAAAAGACCAAAGTGTACACAATCTGTCAAAGAAGGTTGCTCGCCGCGACGAGGAAAAACAGAGAAGTCGCGACGAGTTCGAAGACTGGTTACACGTCGCGACGTACAGAAGAGGCTACGTCGCGACGAGCTCAAAGGCTCTCACACACGTCGCGGCGTACAAACAGGACTACGACGCGACGAACGCAACAAGTCGGCCACACACACGTCGCGACGTATAAATTAATTATTCGTCGCGACGTCTGGTTCGACAGTCGTCTTCCCCGATTCTCATTTCCATTTCTACTACTTCAAATACCTCTCCAACAACACAAACCTGCCTAGAATCACTCCTAAAACTCACTCATACCTCAAACACACACATGCAACTCCAAAGATTCAACATTCAACCTCAAATCACATGTTCGGATGAACACAGACAAAACATGCATTCGATTTCTTTCTCAAAACTCAGCAGAATATCAACGTATCTCCCAATCCAGAGTTCATGCAAGTCAATTAAAACAAGTTCTAGTTCCTGGATCCATCATCTAATAAACTCAAAACCGAAACCAACATCACCGTATATGCATGTATTCTGTCAACTATAATCCATTACACAACAGCAATAAAAACTAGATCGAGCTAACTTACTTGATTCGGCTATGAATCCAGCACAGACATCAGATAAATGCAGCAAGAGTTCCAGAAACAATAGATTCACAAGGTCAACCTCTCATTCACTCATCGACTCAACTTACACAGAATCGGACTCTCTCTCTCTCTCTCTCTCAACTCACCTGCAAGCATTCTATCAACTGGAATTCTATCAATAACAATAACAAAGCTCGTTCTAACATCAACCTACCCCGATTTGCCACAAAAACTCACAAAAGAACCGATCAATCCAGCAAGAAAGTTCAAAAATCTCAATCGGATGAGTTAGAGGTTTCAACCGAGCAAAAACATGCAATCCTCAACTCTCCCTAAGTCACTCACACATTCGTCCATGCATGTAATACACGTGTCTTGATTCCATCAAGACATGTGTCACCCTATAAATGCCATTTGTCACTCTTCCTAAGCCACTTGTCATCAGCCTACTAATGCCACTTGGCCCAATTACAATTTGCCACATGTCACTATATAATTGACCTCAAAATTAATATTTTCCCAAAATTCACAAAATATCACAAATATCATAATTAAATCTGAAATTGCCTAAACACAATTTAATTATCATTAACAATTCAATTGTACCCGAAAAATGTCATGAATGCATGTACAATCATATAATATGCAAAATGTGCATGTTACAAATAAATAATGCATGAAGTACAAAATCCTAATTTCTCACAAAATCTTACAATTTACAATTCTAACCCTAACATGGGTACGGAATGCTACATTAAGCCTAACAAAACCCAAATTTATTCTAAAATATTGTATCTTACTTATAAGAGAGGCTTAAGATTAATAATTATGAGCCTTATTTGATTATTAGCAGATTGTGTTAGTTGTTAGTTAATAGCGAATTAATATAACTGATTTGATCAATAAATAATATTAATTGTTTATTAAAAATATTTACTAAATTTAATTATTTAGTTATTTATAAATAAAATAACTTATAAAGACATTATTTAAAAAATTTATAAAAATATGAGTATTATATCTTAATAATACACCAAACAATATTACATAAGTTATTTAGCAAACAAGCAACACCACGAGCAATTACGTCAATACGAATGAGATGAATTAGAATGGAATAAAACATTCAATTAGATTAGGGATCTGATCTATGGGTGAAGCACGTGGAACTACGATTGAAGTGAGGGTCAGCTGTAAAACAATTACAAACTAAAAATTCGTTTCCGACTCATTGTAAGTAGGACTAGGACTTTTGATTACTTTCGGTTTAGAGATGACTGCGAACCAAAATAAACTACTCATAGTTTAACTGTAACAACCGAAACGGACAAATCTCTTCACTTTAGACTGAGGTCCCACCTCAATTTGTACGGCCGAGATCCACTCAGACCCACATGCCCACTTGTTATTACATAACACGAAGTAGGAAAAACTAGAAAGAGCTCTCTTTTCACTGTCGTCTGGATCTCTAAAATGCAAATGCTTTGAAGAAGAAGAAGAAAAACAGGAATAATGGCAAAAGCAAACAGCGAAAGCTCAGGGTCGCCACCTCCACCAACTAACAAGGCAGAGAGGCCGCCATTCCCAAAGAAAACCAAAACCAGCTCTTTTTCTTCTTCTTCTTCAATATCCGACGACACCCACTTCCCTGGCCCTCTGTTCCCGGCCGTCCGCCGCACCTCCGCCTCTCCTCCACCTCCCTCATCCCTTCTCCAGCTCCGGTCCGATCTCCGTGTCTCCATCTGCGAAACTGACGTGCCATCCCCAACCCCAACGAGTTTGGGAAGTAGTTTTGTTGACCATAGTGACAATAATAGTTTCTCTGACAGGGACTGGATGTACCCTTCATTTTTGGGTCCCCATGTGGTTAGGAATCGGGTTACGTTGAAGGGTCGCCGTGGTACTACCAATAGTACGATAATGGAGGAGAAGGAGAGGGGGAAAGACAAGGAGAGTTTTGTTGGTGTGACTAGACCTTCTGTTGATATTTCGATAAGAAAAGATGATAAAGTGAAGGAGCTGACGAGTGAAGTTCTGGCGTCTCAGTCGAGTTCTGGGTTTCTGTTTAGTTCAAGGGCAACTCAGGCTCAATGGTTGAGATTTTCATTTTCCTTCTATCTGGTATTGTCTCTTAAAGCGCCTGGAAAATTTTCTTTCATTCCGCCTTTTTATCATAGGAAATCTACGGGAAATAGACTTACAAAAGGAATGCTTCAATCTTCGTAGTTATCTAACAAAAATGTTGCTATAGAGGGAAAAAAAAAAGTGAATTTGTATATTCTTCAGGGATTTTGGTTTCTAAATCTGGAAAGGCTACATATTTCGGAGTTCAATTTCTTGTATTAGTCTACTGGTTTTGTGGTAAAGTGCTTCTAGGGGATTGGCTTGTTTAGTTTGTTTGTTTCTAAGATTGAGTTGCCTTTTATAGCTTTTTTCCTATTTTTGGCTTCGTTTTGAATTTTCATTTATCTCTCTTCGTACAACCTCCTTGTTACTCATTACTATGTGCTAGGCTTTGAACCTAATGGAAAAGCAAGGACCCAAATAAATCTGTACATAACTTTCTGTATCATTTACTTCTCTTTTTCTTGTTCTTTCTTTACTGTTGATAATTCCAAAATTTTTAAAAGGAATAACAAAGAAGATGCTTATCTTTTGTTCCGGAGTTGTAGTTGGTTCATTGCTTAGAGATTGTGTGACTAACCTAATAAAATGAAAACTACAAGGTAAAGGTTAGGTACGTTTAGTTTAGTTTATTTAGATGAGTGGAGGGACATTAATGGATGCTAAGAATTGCAATTTTTCCAATTCCTCCATGTTATAGGAAAGCATGTTGACTGCATTTAATGCCCAAGTACTGATGATTTCGTGTCTCCTCTTCCTTGCAGCTCTTTACCACTTGTATATTATCTGTATCTTATTTGTCTTACCTGCAAAATAAAGCGTGGAAACTTGAGGTACAGAAGTTCTAGTTCTTGCTCAAGTTTGATACTTCATTTCACAAATTTTCATAAATTATGTTTGGTGTTTTACGCTCCTATGTTCTTAGATGTAGCTCTTTGACTTGCAGGATGAAAATATTAGTCTTCGCAAAGAGTGTACTGAAAATGGTGTTGGACGTGACGGCTTCAAAGTTTTGCAGTCTAATGAGTATAGTTCATTATATATTGGAAATGCTGACAGTAGATCTGTTGCTTTGTACACTGTACTATTTACACTTGGAATGCCATTTTTGTTCTACAAATACCTTGATCATCTTCCCCAAGTAAAGACTCTTTCGAAGAGAACAGGTAAAATTAAGGAAGAGGTTCCCTTGAAGAAGAGAATTGCATATATGGTGGATGTGTGTTTCTCCATTTATCCTTATGCAAAGCTGCTAGCTCTTCTCTTCGCAACCTTCTTTCTTATTGGGCTTGGAGGCTTGGCACTATATGCAGTCAGTGATAGTAGCTTGGCTGAAGCTCTTTGGCTTTCTTGGACATTTGTGGCTGATTCAGGAAATCATGCAGATAGGGTTGGGACTTGGCCAAGGATTGTTTCTGTCTCTATAAGTTCTGGAGGCATGTTGATATTTGCTATGATGCTTGGACTTGTTTCAGATGCTATCTCAGAGAAGGTAGATTCACTGCGGAAAGGAAAGAGTGAAGTTATTGAAAAAAATCATGTCCTGATTCTTGGATGGAGTGACAAATTGGTAATTTAAAAACTTATTCTAAACTCTGAATCCTTGTTTTTTTTCCCCTTTGCTTTTAACGTTTGCTTCCTATATTTAGTGTTGAACCTCATGTAGTACTGCAGTCAAATTTAGATCCTATATTACATTTGATTCTTACAAATTTCACAAATTCTACTTTCAAATCAATTTCTGGTGCTGATACCAGTCACCGGTGGAGGGTGTAAATAATGATCAGTTTGTAAATTGCTTCTTATTAGGAGTCTGTTACTTTTTCAAGTCTATTTCTGGCGTGATATCAGTCACTGGTAGAGGGTGTAAAGAAGTGGTGATTTTGTAAATTGCTTCTTGTTAGGAAGCTGTTACTTTTGCTACCCATTATCTCTTTCTAAGATATTGATTACAGTTTCTATTATGCTGGGTAAATTATGTTGCTGATGCTATGTAAAAAATAACGCTTATTTTTGGTTCTTGATATTCATCTCTTTGTTGTTTAATACCTTTAATTTAACTAAAAGCTAGGGCATGTAATTTCACTATGTCTATTTTCCCGTTGCAGCTGTACTTTTTTCCTGCTCGTTCTAGGATCAAAATGTCACATCATTATTGGTATTAATATTGCAAAAGTGATGCTTTGTTAGGGTTCACTTTTGAAACAGCTTGCAATAGCAAACAAGAGTGTTGGCGGTGGAGTGGTGGTTGTACTTGCAGAAAGGGACAAGGAAGAGATGGAGATGGATATAGCAAAACTAGAATTTGACTTCATGGGAACTTCTGTGATATGCAGAAGTGGTAGTCCTCTTATATTAGCTGACTTAAAGAAAGTATGCCCTTTACTTTTTTAGTACTTGTGAAAATTCCTTTTAAGGCTCTAGCATTGCATTGATTCTTGTATGTTTTCCAATCCAAGGTTTCAGTTTCAAAGGCACGTGCTATCATTGTATTAGCATCTGATGAAAATGCAGATCAGGTTCTTTCACAAAATTTTACTTAATTCTGAGGCTCATAGTATGCCTTTCACTAGACTGACATTACATCGTTGTTTCCAGAGTGATGCCCGTGTCTTAAGAGTTGTGCTCAGTCTAACAGGAGTTAAAGAGAGTTTACGGGGTCATGTTGTTGTAGAGATGAGCGACCTTGATAATGAACCCCTAGTAAAGCTTGTTGGAGGGGAACTTATTGAAACGGTTGTTGCGCATGATGTGATTGGACGTTTAATGATCCAGAGTGCTCTGCAGCCTGGCCTTGCACAGGTTAGAAATGAGTTTTAACCCTCTGGTGTTGGAATCTTGGGTATTCAGTATTCTTGGGATCAATAATTATAGAAATTTCCCATCTTCCGTATCAAACTGAAATTTTGTTAATGGTGGAATGCTGCATCCTATCCACTGTCAACATAGCAAAACTATTGACTTATGGCTTTATCAGAAGTTCGATAGGTTTGTATTGAGAAGATATAGGGTTTTAATGCAGCCTGTGTGTATTTTCATGCTTATGATTTGATCACAAATTTGAATTTCCTTTTTACCATTTTCAATCAGATTTGGGAAGATATATTGGGGTTTGAAAATGCGGAATTTTACATAAAAAGGTGGCCTCAGTTGGATGGTCTGCAGTTTAAAGATGTGCTGATATCATTTCCTGATGCAATTCCTTGTGGAGTTAAGGTCGCTGCAGAAGGTGGGAAGATAAAGTTGAATGCAGACGATAACTATATCCTAAAAGAAGGGGATGAAGTTCTTGTAATAGCTGAGGATGATGACACTTATGCTCCAGGTCCTCTTCCAGAGGTTATCTTTCTTTTGACACTTCAAATGGAAAAACTGGTTCTTCAACTCAGAGACTTCTCTCGCCTTTGAAATTTTGAATACAAGAAAATTCCTGTTATGGACAAAAAAATGGGAAGCAATAATTACAATTGTTTATTCCTTTCTTGACATTGATAAGTTGATTGTAGAGTAAAAAGAATAGCCTAGTGGTGGGCATCCCCTCCCTTGTCCAAAGGGGCTTTGAGTTCAATTTCTTCCTTTCATCGTCTGCCAGGGAATGAAAAGGAAAAAGATTTAGATTCATTGTAGTTGGTGGATCAACAAATTGCAGATCATTTACTCTGGAAACTTTCATTCATTTTGCTAAGCCCCATGCCTTCAATCTTGAGTTCCATAGATCCCCAAGAGTCTTAATGGGGTTTATTTTGAGATCTTCTCAAAACATTTTATGTTTGTTCTTTTCATGCAAGAATACTTCTCCTATTTTAGAAAAAATGTATCTTCTGTTTTTGGGGAGGGAGGGAGACTGGTCCCACATTTGATGACTGATCCATCAGGATGTGCATAAAGTTGTTTGTTGTCAAAGAGTAATTGTTTCTTGACATGTATATTCTACGCATAAACAACTTATATCAGCCTTCGTGTCTTGTAATAATACATGGCATCTCCTTTGTCCAGGTCCCTAGAGGTTCTTTTCCTAAAATATCTGATCCTCCAAAGTACCCTGAAAAGATACTATTCTGTGGCTGGCGACGTGATATTGATGACATGATAATGGCAAGTTTTCATACAATATATGATCCTTGATGTTACCTTATTATTCACCCTTTTTTTGGTGCATTAGATGGTTAATGTATTCATTTCACATCAGTAGGATGGAACAGAACTGATAAAATTTTCAAAAGTTCTGACTTGATGTTTGTCTGCGCTGACATTTCTCAGGTTCTAGAGGCATTACTGGCTCCTGGTTCAGAATTGTGGATGTTCAATGAGGTTCCTGAAAAAGAAAGAGAAAAGAAGCTTTCGGATGGTGGACTTGATACTTCTAGACTGGAGAATCTAAAACTTGTTCATAGGGAGGGAAATGCTGTCATTAGGCGGCATTTAGAATATCTTCCTCTAGAAACATTTGATTCTGTAAGTTACATTGTTTTTGTTCCTACCCGCAGTTCTCCTCAAAACTGGAGTGATAACTTTTCTGGTGAAATTTAGACATTTGGTCCTATGAGTGAACTCATTATAGCACACACCATTAATGACAAAGGTACATGGGAGTAAGGAAAATTTGCACTGAGTTATGTCTGAGAGTTAGTGTTTGGCCACTTCTGATTGACTGGAACTTAAGACCTTCAAGATAGCATAAGTTGTTAAATAAATTAAATTTCTATTCCTTTAGTTCTTTAAAACAGCAGTTTTCATAATGAAACCACTGATTACGAAGAAGAAAGAAAAGTTATAGAATGGGGAACAAAACTGGAGATGTGACATGGTTACAGGCCTATTTGGTATCTGCTAAAAGATTTAATGATAAAGTTTAATGTAATAGTTCTGGTTTTAAGATGAGATTGAACTTCTCTATTTTGCCAGTATGGATAAGCCTAAGGGGACTGCAATTATCAATATAAGTAAAAATAGGAGAATGGACAATGGGCTTTGAGAACTAACAACCCAGAACAACAGAATACGAGATGCTTTTAATACCTTTGCATTTGTAAATGCTTTTAATACCTTTGCATTTGTAAATGACATAGTATCCCCATTTGACCAATGTGGGGGTCATTTGAAACTTTTTCAGTAATTAGATCATGTGATGTGAATCTCATCTAAGATTATCCTTTTTGTTCAAATCAGTACCACTTTTAATGTTTTCTTATGTAAGCTCAATTCTGGACTGATTACTAACTCTTAGAGGACAGATACTAATTCTTGCAGATGAATCGTTAGAGGACTCAGTTGTGCATTCGGACTCAAGATCTCTTGCTACTCTTCTCCTTATTCGGGATATACAGGTACTAACGAGATAAAGCTATAATGGATAGTGTGTGTCCTTTTTGAGCATATAAAAAAGTGCTTCACATGCTTTGCCATTCTTCTTTCTTTGGCTGTAAAACCTGATTCTACACTTTCGGAAGTATTTGTACTGTGTTTTGTGCTTATACTTGGTTATTCATAGATTAAAACTTGAATATCCAAAGTAGTTGTGTGATTTTATATATGTGCTTGAGTGTGTAATAATTAAAGCTGCTCCATGGTTGCAGTCAAAGCGACTTCCTTACCAAGATATGAAGTCATGTCCTTTACGGCTTTCAGGGTTCTCTCACAGCTCTTGGATCCGTGAAATGCAACAGGCTTCTGACAAATCAATTATAATTAGTGAAATCCTGGATTCTAGGACTAGAAACCTTGTTTCTGTATCCAGGATTAGTGACTATGTTTTATCAAATGAATTGGTTAGTATGGCACTGGCAATGGTGGCTGAAGACAAGCAAATAAATCGGGTTCTTGAGGAACTCTTTGCTGAGCAGGTAACGTTAACGCTTTATCCCATTCCAAACTTCATCATAGTTACTGGTTTCCATCGTAGTTGAATTTGTCTTTTAGTTGAATTAAATTTTCTATTGATGAAAGCATATACCACGATAGAATGCTTGTGTTGACTGAATGGATTTCTTTGTTCTAAGTGGGTCTGCCTAAAATTTCATTGCCTAGCCTCTTTGGGGATAGTTTAATACCATAATAAAGAGCTAATAAGTTGTTTGGCTTGCACTGATAACTAAATGAACGCTTAGATTGATCAGAAGAGATTTCAAATTTGGCTATCAAAATTATGTTCTACAATTTGGTTTGTCAGTCATATACAGTATATGCAAACTAGGAATATGCCGAATGAAATAGAATATTGGTGTTATTTCAATTGGGTCTGTAGGGAAAACAGTATTCAAATGTAGGATTCCCATTCTCTTTATGGAAAATATTTCAGATAAATATGGAATTTTGATTAAAATATGGGGAAATGTGTAATTACAACCTAAGATGTGAAATTCTGTAACCTATCTAGTTTTGATATTTTCTGTGAGGAATGCTTTAAATTACTGGAATTATTATTGATGAAGTTATGTTCTTATGCATGCATGATTTAGTTTAGTGTTTCTGAGTGCAGGGGAATGAAATGTGTATTAAACCAGCAGAATTCTATCTGTTTGACCAGGAAGAGCTTTGTTTTTATGACATAATGGTTAGAGGCCGGCAAAGACAAGAAATTGTATTTGGATACCGACTAGCAACTGCAGATCGCGCCATAATTAATCCCCCGGAGAAGTCGGTAATAAGGAAGTGGTCAATTGATGATGTTTTTGTTGTCATCTCATTGGGGGAATGAATGGAAGTAGCTGTGGTATGTACTTCGCTAGTTTGTACATTCAATTTAGTCCTACCATTGTCTCCTCTTCTTCTCTCATTGATCAGTGCATTATCATTCTGAGCTCAATTTTGTACTCTGGAAGCCCTTACTTAACATAGGGGAATAACAGCTTAGTTCAAAAGCGTGATTTGGCAGATGTGTATGTGTTGTACAATACCCAGTTTCTGGCTTGGTAGATGTGCTGTAGCATTGTATAATAGTGTCAAGAAGAATGAGTTGAGCTAGACTATATAAGCTTGTTCCTAAGGCAAGTTTTGCCACTCCTATCAGTGTACAAGTTAGTTTCTTTTGTTTTGTTTTTGTTCAATTTGATTGGACTTTTTGTGCCAAATTTTCCTCTTTCCCCTCCCTGTATTGCCTCCGCTGAGCCAAGGGCTAGGTGGTGCAAGTTGTGGCACTACTTCTGATACCATTGTATCTTGGCTTCATCAAGGTGGTGCAAGCTGAAAATATGATGGATATAATCCACATTCTGCTTGATGTAACCTATTGTAAATACGAAAGGATGAGAGCCCTGTTTCAAAGGGATTTAAGCAAGATTCTATTTTGTTGCTAGGCTGGTACTTAGTGAGTTAGCCATTCCTTTTGCTAACAATTTTTCTAATCCATTGAAACAGCCTTTGACATTGATATGTTTTTTTATAAAAAAATTTCCTGTATTTCTTTCAATCTATAAATGCTATAAAATATTTGACAAGCTTAAAATATTTGTTTTGCTAATTCAGTAGTACCAATGGAAACAAAGATATCACTTTTTGTTGGTTATTGATGGTAAGCCTGAGATGTTGCTGAAAATTTGAAGAGAATCCACAAGGAGCTTAATTAAGGTTGCGCTTGCATTACAAAACAGAAAAAGTTCATCTTCAAAATGGAAGTTAAATATTTTAAGCTTCTTGCATTCCAAGTGATAAATAAAGTGTCCACTTTGTCGAATTTTCTTTACGATAAGCTTGATTAAGGGTTCGACGACAGTGTGGAGAGATTAAAGGATATGAGGTCCCCTTGTCTCAACCCTTTTAGACCTTTAAAATTTTTTGTTGGTTCTCTCTATTCACTAAAATACTAAACATTGTGGTTATGACATATTGATCAATCTAGTTAATGAATTTAGTAGAGAAGCTAATATGACAATTTTTTACATGTTTGTAGGTGCTAAGATTGTTATGATTTAGCACTTCTATAGCATTTTTTATATTTTATGATATGATATTCTCTTTTGTTTGGATCATTGTTGTGCAATTAATGATTTTGAGGAGTAATCACATATTTGAGCATAATTTTAGTTATCTGATTAGGGTGATTCTAGAGGCATTGTAAAGATAACTCAGAGACACAATTTTATAAAAGAACTAGAACAAAACCAGCTCAGACATGAAGCAAAATTTGCATTGGAATCATCATGAACTGCACCCACAAACTTCTAGAATAAGACCCATTGGTCTTGAAGTGTAATATACATCAGTTCTTATAACAAACACTTCAAGGATATATGAAATTATAAGTTTAATTACCATAAAATTCTTTTATATAATCTTAACCTATAAATTACTTTCATTATGGGTCTTTGTAGGGGACTTTAGAGGCTAATGATAACCTCCTTCATCATAATAATTTTGTAGTTTTAAGGATTATTTGCATCAAGGAGAGATTTAGAGAAAGAAATGGAAGAGTCTATGACAAATTTTCTAGTTCTTTCTTTTATGTTAAGATTGTTTTGTGTTAATTTTATTTTTTATGTTTAATAATTGAATCTTTAGCTAGGGTTAGGGATATATTTTGTGGTGAATCTTTTGATTATTAATAAATTATTTGATATCTGTTTGATTGCATTTATTCTCTTTGTTCTTAATCTTGGATTTATACTTAATTACTATAGATTCAATCATAGGGATTGAATGAAGGATCAATAGGTGAAGTATAATTTATGCACTAGAAGAATAAAACTTTAGCACTAGAGAACGTTAATATCCTAAGCTTTAGTGGTAATCAAATATATTAACTATACTTTAGGAATTTGATTCGGTTGAATTGTACCATCAATAGGTGTTAGTTGCCTAATATACTTGTGTTCCTCGATTACAGGAGTATATATTTTAGGTTTATTGTTATTTCAATGTTTGATAATTGAAATTCTACATAAGTGAATCTCGAAGCCCTAATGTTTGTCTTCTTCATTTTGTTACACTAGTTCAATTATCTTGTTTGCATTAGTTTATCCATTTGTTTATATTCTTAAATCTTGTTTATTTTAGTGTTTTAATTTAGCTAGGATTAATATACATAGTAAGATAGCTTTGGGATCAACACTTTGGATTTACTTTGCTTTTAATAACTTGATATAATTGACTTTGTACACATGTAGATTTAATTAATTAAGTTTTTTGGAACCATTTTTGGAGAATTGTTCAATTTTGTTTTATTAATTCTAGTTTTATTTTTAGTTTCTTCTGTTTGTGTATAATTTAGTTCTCTTTCATGTTGCATCTTTAGGGTTGACATTACAATGATGCACTTTTAGATCTGTAAACACAAATTGATGATCTTTCAAACTAGATTAAGATGTTAATGAAGAGTTATATGGGTTATAAGGAGGCATGCTATTATTGTGGCTTGTATGAGTATTGATAGATGCATATTTAACCATATTTATACCGCATATTTGATGTATTTTTGCTTGATATTTTATACTTTTAATGTATATTTGGTACTTAATTTGCTCCAAGTGTGTTTATAAATTATAATTGCCTTCACGAATTAAACGAAGAAGAATTCAAATGAAAACACGGTATAAAACAAAAATTTGAAGCAAAGAAGGAATACACAGTTGTGCATCAACTTGTGTACTTCTCTCAGGCCATGCAGAATTGCAAATTATAGGCATTTTGGGTTATATATGGACTAATACACGACCATATTCAGACCGTGTATCACACAGAACCCTAAAAATTACTATAAAAAGAAGTGTTCGAAGGCAAAATAGAAGAGCAAACATTCAGAGGCATTTAGAGACTTTAAATGGCAACTCAAGGGGCAATTTTGATCTAGAGAAGTGGAAAACATAAAGAAATCATCAAAGATCCAAGAGAATACAAGATCAAATCTCTACTTTACAAAGAATATTCGATGGGAGATAAAAGGGAGATCTAGAATTATGAACCCTTTATTTTTTATTTTTTTCTGTTTATTTTTGATTTTGTTTCCTATCATGTGTAACTAAATTTCTTTAGCGTCTAGGTAAGATGAACCCTATATTTATGCTACAACATGTTTTGATTCTTTTATTTAATGTAATTGTTTTGACTGATCTAATGTGATTCAATTGCGTGTTTAAAATATGTTCTAATAGATCCTAAATATTGTGCATAGTCTGATTTCATAACATAGGGATTGAGAAATCCTTGAATGAATAGATCTACTATAATTGGAAGGAGTTGATTGCAATATTAGAGATAGGATGACATAAATTCTTTTGATTAGGGTCAAACCTAATAGCGGAATTCATAATTCGGTAAAGCAATCTTATAAAATTTAACCTAAGTAATTCAGTTGATAACCTTAGGATTAGTTGTTATTAGACTCGAGAGAGCTATTAGTATACTATAGGAATTTTCATAGTCCAATAGTCAATAAAATAATTACATAATATAAGATCACTAGTTAAGGATTTTAGGGGGATTCGTAATCTATACACTAATTTTTGATATCGATAAGTTTCTAAGTGATTTCTTATTTCTCTGTTCAATATTGCTGCCTATTTTACTTTATTTTCTTAAGTTTTATTTTCTTTAATTAAAAACCAAATAAAATTCGTAGACTAGATAATAGGATAACAATAACTACTAGTATTAATCGTCTTTGTGGGATCAACCCGTACTTGCAGTACTAGCTATAGTTACATCGTGCTCTTGTGGATAATTCATAATTGACACGCTTAAAATAAGTCAATCAAGTTTTTGACACCGTTATCGGGAACTTTGATATTAGAAGCACCTAAATGCTATTACTCTAGTCATTATTTTTTGTATTTATCTTATTTTATTTTTATTATATGTTATTGTATCTTATTATATTTCTGGCTTGTTCATATAATTATCTTTGAACTTCTCTACATTCACGGTGTGTTGGTGGTTTATTTTAGGAATTGAGATTTAACTTTATAGTCATAACTCACAATGAATATATGGAGTGGACAGTACTTTTATAGGAGCCAGAATATGTCTTCGTTGTAACATCACCATATGGGAGAGGAAGGTTTCTCCATATGTTTTTGGAGGCTCAACTGATGTCTATGTTGTGTTGCGACATTTGTGGGAGTACTTATTATAATTATAAATGTCGGACACCAACCTATATGTGGGAGCAATTAGGCATATACAATCAATCTCAAGGTGCACCATATGAGAACAACTATAATTCAAAATGGAGCAACTCTTACACTTATGGATAGAATGATTATGCTCTAGATAAATATTTGCAATACTAAGCACCTCAAGTTAAGGAGCCAACTTTGGAAGATATAATGATCGATTTTATTCAAGAATCAATCATGAGGCATTAAGAAATAGAGGCTCATATGCAAAATATGATGAATCAGATCGACCAGCTGGTAGGGATAATAGTTGAAGAGATGTAAGAGAGTTTGCCTATTTATATTGAAACAGATCCTATAGAATGTGGAATGGCAATTACCCTTAATAGTGAAAATGAGCTCCCAGAAGAAGAAGAAAAGGAAAAGAGTATTTCAAAAAAATTAATGGAACTCCTTACAAAAGTGAAAGCTAACTGATGAGAATTTGATAGAGAAGAAAAGATAACGGTTGGCTTTATGAATGGAGTGACATTTTAAGAAGAGCTTCCGAAAGAAGAAGACAAAGAAAACTCCATTTAAGAAGAGGAGGTAGAGAAGTGGTAGCAGGTAATTAAGGAAGATGATCCAGACACCTTTGTCCAGGAAGAAGTAGAAAAAGCGTGGACAGAGGTGGTTGAGGAACTAGCGAAGGAACCTAGTCAAGAAACTACTGATAAGACATTGGTAGTTACCTTAAGGGTTCCCACTTCCTCTAAGACAAACTGCTTGTGTCAACCGAAGATTCAAGGAGTTTTATTCTCCCTTATTTTATTAATAGCTTGTCATTGAAAAGGGTATTAATGCATGTGATTGGATTTATTAATTTGATAAATTATGCTGTTATTACTATCTTACAATAGGTGGCTTACTTACAGGCTATAAAACACTTATATAAAGAAATGAGTGGAAGCAAGCCACTAATCATAAACCCAGGATGAGGGTAAAAGTGCATGATATATTAAGCTATCGACGATAAACAAGTGTTGTACCGGAGGCAACCCATGAATTATAATATATTTTATGTTATTTTATTTTTATTTTTATGTTTTCGTTTTCATTTTTGTTAATTTTATTTTATTTTATCTTTTTATCCCTTTTCTTTATATTTTGCAAGGACGTAGTCCACTATTGGATGGATTAGAAATTAGAAAAATCGTCTTATTCAGGAAATTACCAATTTAACCCTCTCACTTATTTTTAAATGCTTATATTGTGTTCATTGAGGACAATGTACAAATTTAAGTATGAGGAAGGGGTTAATGATTTTTAATGATTTCTTTAAGCTTATTATAATCTTGATTA
>JANIHZ010000005.1:27278869-27292251 GCA_027478365.1 Erythroxylum rufum
CTTTTCCCCAATACGTTAAGAAATTTTTAAAAATTTAGAATTTTTTTTATAAATTTAAAAAATTTAAAAACTATTTTATAAATTTAAAAAATTATTCACGACGATGTCCGTTATTAACCATACCGATACATTAATATACCAGAACTAAATTCGATAATACGATTTTCATATTCTAAACTATACCCTGTATTAACCAGGAATAAATCTGGTATCGGGTAATCGTAATATTGCCAATAAGTTCTCGTCTCCGTCCCACCACCTCTCAGTAACTTCATACACTTAGCCTCATGTCGCCGCCGTTAGTCGGCGAGAATGCCGGCCCCAATAAGAAATCCTGCAGCGAACCCTCTTGTGGCACGCATTGCTCTTGTAACTCTGATTCATCCCCCTGCCCATCTTCTTCTTCTCCTCCTTCTTTGTTGGTTTCACTCCACTCGGAGAAGGTTCGGAGAGTTGTTACTGCGTCGATGAAAGGGTTCTCAATCGGGGCTGGTCTCAAAGGTGGGCTGGCGCTGTTCTCAGTTCTCGCTAGGCTGCGTCGCACCAGATCCTCACCTAAGGTCCAAGTCTTTACGAGTAGCGAAGGCATAGCTTTAACCGTGAAAGAGGCTCTGAGATACGGGCTCTTCCTTGGGACTTTCGCTGGCACATTCGCTTCTATTGACGAACTTATTGCTTCCTTAGGAGGTCAGCATAGGTACGTATAATCGGCTTTTTAATGAGTTATGTATCTTTGTTCAATTGTGTAGAAATGATCTGGAGTTCGTGTTGCGTTGTTTTAGGACTGGTAGATGGAGAGCTCTAGTGGCAGGATTGATCGCTGGTCCTTCTATGCTTCTTACTGGCCCCAACGCGCAGCACACAAGCTTGGCCATTTATATACTCTTACGAGCTGCTGTTTTGGCCTCCAGATGCGGAATCAAGAGCAACCGATTTGGTTACATTTGCAAGCCTCTAACTTGGAATCGTGGGGACATTTTTCTCATGTGTCTGTCCTCTTCCCAAATATTGTAAGTTTCTACATCATTCTGGCCAATGAATTCGTGTTTCAACTGTCTATTATTGTACTGATGCTGGGGTCTGAAGTAGTGACTCATTCTCGTTCTCTAACAATGGTAAGATAGGCACAGTTGTGCTGAACTTTGCTAAACTTTTGACGACGAGACACGGCTCCGGTAAACTTATCTAAAGTTGTGAGAGCATCTTATTTTTTGTTTTTGGGTCAGAATTTCTTCAGCACTCGCAGTTATTATTTCTTAACGGATTATAATGCTCAAAAGTGAAATATTCTGTCTGGACTTGCATGAAAATTTTTCCAAATAGGATTGACTTCATCTTTTCACACATTATGATTGATCAATACTGTAATGTCTAGAATTATTTTTTAAATTAAGGACGTAATGGATTGATCCCTGTCTGATATGTGTGTTAGATTTACTTTGTGGTTTAATTTTGCTGTATAGATTTGAGACTATTGATAAAATAGAAGCATGCATTTCTCAGGTCTGCTTATATATTGAAACAAGAGAGTTTGCCTCCATCGTACAAGTCCTTTCTGAACAAACATGGTGGAAAGGATCTTTCCATCCTTCAAGGTTTGAAAGACATAGCAAGTGGCTTGCCTTTTACAAACTTAGAGGTGATAGAGGAATATTACAAATCAACAGGTGTTGATATTAAACTCGATCCAGAAATGAAAATTCCCTGCCCGGTATGATTTACTTCTCTTCTAGATTTCACCAAGGTTGATAATATTTTAATGCCTATTAAACGTTTGGTTCTTTTCCAATTTTTTTCCTTTTCATCTTCAAGGAGAGATGTCCCATGTTTTTGTAAACTTGGGAATTGAACTTTTTTCCCATACTTTTTGGACACTGAAATTATTTTGACTATACTGTTTGGAGGATGAAAATTGTTTAAGGCTGGTTATTTTATGGTGAGGGGTATGCTGTGCATTTTTAATTTATAACTGGTGTTCTGGAAAGATGCTGGGTGCTCCAATTAATTTTTGCTAATCATTCCAGTGAATTGTGTAACTATGACATAACAGTGATGGAATTATGATTCTTCATGAGTGGATGAGCCTTTAATGAGAGCTGAATGGCAAATTATTCCAAGTTCCAAATATCATCCTTAGTTTCTGGACTTTGATTCTTAACATCAATAACTTGTATACAGCTATTAAAAAGATTTAGATTTGAAGCTACAAATTTACTCATATCAACCTCAGTTTCTGAATTCTGATTTTTAATGTCAACAACTTGCATACGGCTATTAGAAAGAACAAGTAACTCGACTTAGACCTAGAATCCGCTTTGTGGAAAGTTCTTTTCATTTGTTTTTTCAAGTTTATATAAGTTTTATTGTTGCTTTGGATTGGGAAAATTCAAGTAAGAAGAAGAAAAATATGGATAATAAATGCAATAAGACAAGCCATGTGAAAAATTCAGCTATACTGGTCGCAATGTTCTGTACTAAAAGGAAATTCTTAAGCTTTTCTGACCTTGATTCATACTATATAATTGGTAAGCTGTTTCTACTCTTTGCATTGGTTGAACATTGATGAGATTAATGGATACATTTGTCTTCCAGTATTTTTAATCTAATATTTCTTGTAAAAGTAAATGGAAAATAGCTTTATGCCTGTGCTATATAAAAAATGCTTGTTATAAGGAGAAGCTTTTTGAACTTTTCTTCTGAACTCATATTTTCTATGCTCCATGTGTTCAATTGGTCAAATTTAACACAACTCCGGTAGAAGGTGGAATGTCTTTCCAAGTACTCTTTAATAATTACCGTTTCATGATATTGTAAGTACCAGTTCTGACTGGGTCAAGCCTTCAAACAACGTCGTTTTGAGGTGGGAGTTGGGCTGTTCAGATTGTTCAGGCCTCAACCTGGCTCCCAGGTTGAGCTTGGCCTGCTTAACCTAGGTCTGACCCGTTGATTATGGGCCCATTTGCCATTCCTAATTGCAAGGACTTTTATTCATTAGGATTCGTAGTATTGCAAATATAGATGAAGTACAAATTTATCTCTGCCTCAGTTTTTGTGATATGTGACATCCTATATAGCTCTATAGCTCATCCAGATATTGCTTCAATAGTATTTTGTAATTTCAACAACTTTTTGTATGTTTTCTACTGTTTGTGCAGATCATACATGGGAATCAGTCATGCAGCACCCATGTGCTATCCTTTTTTGTTCAAGGATATAAGAGAGCATTACCAGTATATCTCCCTGTATATTTGATCCCTGCTTTGATAGTTCATCGTTGGGGGCTCTTGAAAAGGTAGAGTCCTCTTTTACAAGTACACACAGTTCTGTTTCACAGCATGAAAGCATGGCATCTTTGATGGTATACAGTTTGCATTATGTGTGATTCATGAAGAGAAATATGTTGGTGCTATTGGTTTCTAGTAATAATAGGCAGTCATTTACTGTAGTTTTAGGTGAGTTAACTGATTTAACAAATTAGTTGATCCATCAATGGGATACTGAAATTGTTGATAAAGTTTTAACTATACTACACCCTAGTGATGTTCCTTGCTCCATCATTGACTATGGTGTTTTGTTGTCCTTTTTGCAGGCCTTGCTCAATACTGGCAAAGGGTATTCTTGGTACTGCAAGATCAAGTTTGTTTCTATCTGTATATTGCTCGTCTGCTTGGTTAGTTTAATCCTCCATCCTATTCTGTATGCTTGACATGGAGAATGCTTGTCACTTTGGTGTGTATGTATATATATATATTTTTTGTTTGTCATTGGTTTTCAAGAACCAGAACCCACCCTTCTTACTGAAGAATTTTAAAATTGGTTATCAGGTTGTGGACATGTGTGCTCTTCAGACTTTTGAAAAGGTGCAATATTCCTATGGTGGCGATGGGGACGGTAGGACATCTGCTTGAGTTGAGGCATTCATTTAGGTAGAGAAAAATGTAGGTTTCTGTTGTTTTGAAACGAGGACACCTTGGATCTTTACAGTTTCCAACTGGGCTAGCCTTGGCTATAGAGAAGAAGAGCAGGCGAATGGAGATATCACTGTATTGCCTTGCACGGGCCATAGAGAGTTTCTTTACGTGCATGGCTGATGGTGGATATTTGCCGCGGTCCAAGAAATTTAAGAGAGCAGACGTAGCGATTTTCAGCATTTCAACAGCCATAATTATGCATTGCTACGCCCAGGAGCGGCAAGTGTTCAGGTCCAAATATCTCAATGTTTTGGACTGGGTTTTTGGTGTGCCTGCCATCCCATCTCCCTCTAAAGAAAGAAACATAGGGCCTCATAGAAACTAGTCAATCACTTTTTTCAAATTTAGGCCAGTGTTGGGTTGGGAGATTTTAGTAGGAGTGATAGAGGTGCCTCTATTATAAGCTGCTTCAATTACTCCTTTATCCCAATACTCGGTACTTGCAGCAATCTCTTAAATCATAAATTTGACTTACAATTCTCTTACTTTTAAGAATCCTTTATAGGTTAAACCACTACTTGTCTATTTCAAAGGCTCGAGACAAACCTTATAACACTCTTTCAATGATAAAGAAAAATTGTGCAATTCAACCAACTTCTAACCGCTCTTGGAGTTGGAGGAAAAGTTTATTTGTGAGGGACAAATTGGGGAACTAATTCAGGTTTAGGATAGGAAATGGTATTTTTACTTTTTTATGGCAAGACCCGTGACATCCAAGAGGAATCCTGAAGAACTTTACTTCCCCGAAAGAGATCAATGCTTCGGAATTTCCTTTGTCAGTAAGAGTATCTGCATTGATAAGCAATGATGAATGGAGATGGCAAGAGGCAACTATAGCGATCCTTACGAACCTTGAGCACTTTCGGTACCTTCCAAGTAGTTCTCAACCTGATTGTTTGGAATGGCTTGCTAGTCCTATAAAAAAGTTCACTAATGAATCAACATATCTTATATTGAGACCTCCTTTACAGGAAGTTTCTTGGCATAAGCTTGTTTGGTTTAAAAATAGTAGGCCTAGGTGTTCCTTTTTTTTTTGGATAAATGGTAAATTATATTTATCAAAAAGGGTTATATACATCCGAATAAAGGGCCTGCCCCAATCGGCAAAGAAAGGCAGTAGAAAACTCATCAAGTCCCCTTACACCCATAATGAGGTTAAGACAACCCATTGTGGTACATTACAACCGATGAAACACTGGGAACTAAACTATGAACAAAAATAATCAGCTAATAAGTTAGCCTATAATTATCAAATAACAACAGCAAAGAGGAGGTTTTGTCCAAAAAACAAGAGTCGGCTAGGAGGGGCAACATCGCCAGGATAGCCCTAACTTCGCCCCATAGCTTCTGCCAGGTACGTCCGCTCCAAGTGTGACCATATTAGACTCGGCCACGATCGCGGTCCTACTAGGTTGCCACGGTCGGCCAGGTATGGTCCAATTAGCCCAGCACTACTCCAGCAAATCCGAAGCCTGCATGACCTGTGGAACTAGAGGAGGTAATAAGCACATTAATCCGACTTTGGGGCATATCCCAATCGGTGAAGATAAAGCAATAAAAAACTCTCATAATTCCCCTTACACCTATAATGAGGTTAGTACAGCTCATTATTGTCCATTACAACTGAAGAGACACTGGGAATAAAAATCTGGAAATAAACAACTAATAGCGGAAGCCTTTGAATAGCAAAAGCAGCAGAGTAAGATGGTTACGGCCAAAAGCCAAGGCCGGCCAGGAGGGGATGTCACACCAGGATCACCCTAACTTTGCCCAACATCACCGTCCAGGTGCATCCCTGCTAGGTGAAGGCTGCCTTTGCACATTAGCGCAGCCCAGCCAGGTAGCCAGATTCAGCGTTGCATGGGACATGCAGCCAATGTCTACGTCCAGCAAATCCGCAACCCACACAACCTGTTCAACAATCCAAGTGAAGATGGCCCCATCTAATTGCATTGCATTTCTGATTTTCCAGATAGTATAAACAGTGCAAAGGAAAGCAATACGGATAGCTTTGCTTCGCAAAAGAGCTCCCTTAGCTTCACTCCTTATCCATTTAATAGCACGAGGAAGAGAGCCCATAACTCTTGTAATACACAACCATCTACGAATTTCCTGCCAAACCCATTTAGTGAAGGAGCATTGAAAGTAAAGATGAGCCACGGGTTCCACCTCACTTTTACACAAAATACATGTTGGGTCCACATCAAGAGAAGGGAGGTGATCCTTAGTGGGTAGGCAATTCCTCAATCCTAACCATGCAGTAAAGGAGAATTTTGGGGGGGATATATCACTTCCAAATGAGCGACATCCAAAGTCTATGGGTATGTTTAATCTGCAGCAAGTCATAGACTTTGGAGGATGACAATCGACCATTAATGCACAGCTTGCGCAACCCATTATCAACAGCCAAACGCCCACCAAGTTTATCCATTAGAATATCACGAATTGAGCCTAGCTTTTTCATTAGAGGGGAATCTCTTGGGTGGGGGGTCCAATTCCAAATAGACTCCCCTCTAAGGTAGACTGCATGGATCCACTTTATCCACACTGAGTTGGCTTCAGTGTGGATAATCCAAATCATTTTGGCGAGCAACGCCGAATTCCAAGTTTTGCAATTTTTCAACCCAAGCCCACCTTCTGTTTTAGGGGTGCATATACTATCCCAAGCAACCCGAAAGTGCTTGCCGCCTTATAGGAAAAGTCGACAAAGCGAAGCAATTTTTTCCAAGATCACTAGTGGAATGGGCAACTCCTGAAGCCAAAAAGCTAATACACCCTGGATCACTGAATTAATTAGTTCCGTACGCCCTGCATAAGAGAGAGTTTTCCCATTCCAAGCAGTAAAATAAGCTTCCACCGAATCTAATAAGCCAGAGTATTGAGCAATGGAGACCTTCATAGGGCTAAGGATATTCCCAAATATCTAACAGGGAAGTCGCCTAGGCGAAACTCCGTCATATGCAAGATGGCATCTCTATCCCTATCCCACACTCCACCAAGAAAGATATTAGATTTGAGAGGATTCACCCTCAAACCTATGCAAACCATCTAGTAAAATCCGAACTGATGGGGGGTCGCCTCTTGAGAAGAGCATTAGGTCGTCTGCAAAAGCCAAATGCGTGATTCCTAACATTTTGCATTTGGGGTGGAAGTTAAAATCCGAGTTCACCGTTGTAAGTTTGAGTACTCGTGAGAGGTACTCTAAGCAGAGTAAGAACAAAATAGGAGACATCGGGTCCCCTTGGCGCAAACCCTGCCGCCCCTTAAACAAGCCATGGAGGTTACCATTAATCGAAAGTGAGAGGAAGTGGTCATGACACAATCGATAATCCAAGCCACAAATTGAGTAGGGAACCCCAAACCTTTCAGCATTTCCACCAGAAACTCCCAAGAGACCATATCATAAGCTTTCGTGAGGTCAATTTTAAGCATACACCTTGGCGAGATACGTTTTCGACTATAACTCCTTGCTAATTCCTGCGCCAAGAAAATGTTATCTTGCAAATTTCTGCCCGGAATGAAAGCAGATTGGGCAGGATCAACAATGGAATCCACCTTCGTCATGCGCTCCGTCAAGATCTTTGATATTATTTTATACACCACATTCAAACAAGCGATAGGCCGAAAATCAGAAACTTTCGGTGGCTGTCTAGTCTTTGGGATGAGGGTGATAATAGTATGGTTTAGTTGTTTTAGAATCCGCCCATTCACGAAGAACTCGTGTACTGCTGCTAAGACGTCACCACCAACCCTCTCCCACTGATTGTTAAAGAATGCCACAGTATAACCATCCGCCCCCGGGGCTTTCTCATTCCCGATATCAAACAATGCATGACGAATTTCCTGGTCAGTAATTGGGCCTATCAATTGATCACACATCCCCTGGTTTAGTAATGGACCACTACGGATGTTATGGGGATCAAGTCGAGCACATGGACTGGAGGAGCCGAACAACTCCTGGTAGTGGTTAACAAGGTACGAGGCCACTTCGTCCAAAGAAGAGGTGGGAGTACCGTCATCCTTAATTAAAAAGGTAATTTCATTCAACCTATTCCTTTTGCTGACCAATGCTGAGAAATATCTGGTATTTCGGTCAGCCTCCATCAAATGCATACCTTTAGCTTTTTGTTGAAAGAACAATCGTTTAGCCTCTTGTAGAGAAAGAGCATGTTTTCGCTTAGCATTAAGCATGGCCGTCAATTGCTCATCTGCTGGGCTATGAAGGGAGAGCTGGTAGGACCTTCGGAAATCCTCTTGAGCTTCCTTTACTTTTTGGGAGATATGTCCATAGGCTTCCTTGTTCAGACCCTTAAGAGGGTATTTCAAAGATTTTAATTTTACAGTAAGGATAAACTGTGCAGTACCACGAACTTGAGTAGCCCAAGTGGCAGTAACAAGATCCGAAAAGGTAGGGTGTTGAAACCAAAGATTAAAGAATTTAAAAGGTCGATTGCCTTGGTCTAGCTTTTTGCTGAAATCAACAATAATTGGGCAATGGTCCGAATCAATCTGCATAGGAAGGAAGTGGGGTGAACAATACCAACCATTTACTGCCCAAGATAGGTTGACAAGGACGCGATCCAATTTAGTGCAAAGATGGTTTTTCTGCGAAGTATATATTTCACCCCGTGAAGAGGCATCATCTAAGCCCAAAATGACTCGGAATTCTTGTAGGTCCTTCATGAAGTAGGCTGAAGGAGGTTTACACCCAATTCTCTCCGTCGCCTTACAAACACAATTAAAATTGCCCATTAAAAGCCAAGGCATGGTAGGACTTATAGGAAGCCCAATTAAGTGGTGCCAGAGTTCCCGTCGCTTCGTCACACTATATAAACCATAAATGCAAGTCACCAGAAATTCATGGTTGTTAGCTAATTGGAGAACCCAACAGTGGATATGTTGTTCGCCAATCGCCAAAACCTGACATGAGTAACTAGAAGGGTCCCAAGTGATTGCCATTCTGCCCTTTTCAATCAAACCGAAATTGTGGCTGAAATCCCAGCCAGGAAATCGAAGATTCAACATTCGCTCCAAACCAGTCACAGTGAGTTTGGTTTCTAAAAGACAAAGGAATTTATAGTTGTGTTGTTGTGTAAGTGTGGCAACACTCTTCTGTCGCGAGGTTGTGCTTAGACCTCGAACATTCCAGCAAAGGAAGCTTATTTATTCAAGCGGGAGGGCCTAGCCCCTCCATTTTTGTCCACTGCTCCAAAAGAAACCCTGATTTGCCCAGATTTGCTATTTTTGGAAGAATGCAACCTTTTATCCCCTGAAGTGAAACCATTGGTATCCTCTGCAACATCTTTACCCTTAGAGTTAGGATTAAGTTGTTGCGGCTCATCAAGCCCCGCACCTGAGATAGCCTCCCTCGGCAAGGAGGCACTTGGTTGGTTCTGCCCATCAGGGCTTGCAGAGCTCGATGGAATAAGTGGCAAATCTAGCTGACCCTTCGATGCTGAAGAAGGGCGAGAGGAGCCCTGATTAGGACCACGAGGGGCCACCCCATTGGGAGCAGCTTGAGCTTGAGGTTTTCCTGCCATATTAGCCCCACTATTAGAAACCCATTTGTGGACCTTTGGAGGAGACTTATTGCAATTAAACACATTATGCCCAAAATGTCTACAATCACAGCAATATGACGGGAATGTTTCATACACCACTGACTGGGAGAATTTGGTACCTTTCGGCAACCTCACATCAAAACTGGTTATGGGTGGTTTAGAGAAATTGACCTCAACAAGCAATCTCGCATAGCCAATTCTAGCTCGTTGGTTAGTCACCTGATTGGTACAAATGGGTTTGCCAACCATGGAACCAAGTTTTGAGAGACCTTTATCAGTCCATAAATTCAAAGGAACATTGGGGAGTTTTATCCAAATCGGTAGAGCCATAAAGTCCTGAAAATTAAAGGAAAAACCAGGGGCAAGTTTCTTCAGCATCAGTGTTTTGCCGAACAGTAAGTAAGGGCCTCCAACTAAAATACTTGTACGATCCTCCTCCGATTCAAACTAGAACACTAGCTAGCCACCTTCATGAGGGATTAATTTACAACGCACACCCCACTGAGCAATCAACCCTTCAACAACCTTCATACCAGGGAAACGTCCAGTGAAAATGCCAACTAAACAGAACCCCCATTCTTGCTCCAATTCCAATCAGTCTTCGGCCAATATGGTCAGTTCCTTCTCCACTGATAATTGTTCCAGCTGCATACCCTGGTTCAAAGCATGGTTGTTGCGGAAAAGACTAGCAAAGGATGGTTTGGATTGCTTACCTTTGGTGCTGCCAAGATCACCATTCGGCTGAGAGCCTGAATCAGTGCATTCCTCATCAACCTGCTAGTGGACAATAGGTGCAGGAATTTTTTCAGATACCTAAGCTGCAGTCGACTCTTCCTCTGAATCTTGAGAAGTAGAAGTATCCTTGCTACCCAACACAATATCACCCCCTTCAGCTTCATCCTCTTTCGAAGTGGGATCCTCCTCATATGACTCCTCCGAAAGAATGTCATTGACAATACCCTTACCGGTTTTGAGAGACAGACTTGATTTTTTCATTGTATGCTTGCGAATAGCACCCATCAAGAGGCTGGATTTCAAAGCACCCTTCAACGCTTACGATAATATTAGTGATTTCCCTGTATTAGACTTCGGTCGAATTGGAGCATTCAAAGATCCAACAGGTGTTGAGGTGTCGGTAGCCATATCCAGTGTGGGCTGGGCGGCACTTGGAAGTTCAGTCGAAGGGTTATGGTCCTTGGGTTTCTTCTTCCCCATTGTTCACAAGCGAAGGCAGAACCACAAACCCTAGGTTGTTCGATTGTCCAAGCAAGGCAGTCGAACAGTACAGAGAATGCTTAAGAAACAGACAACACTTCACCAAGATTTAGCTAGTTAGGAACTCGGTCTCCTTTTACCAACAGGAGATTGACACAACACCTAGCTAAAATGTTGTCGGGTAGAAAAAAACCCCAAGAAAACTCAACACGGCACTAAGCGACAAATACAACATAACACCCGACCCACACTTGAGCAAGCCAAGCTGTGAGTAGGATCGTGGGAAAGATAGGCAGAAGGTGGATGAAGTCTAGGAGAAGAATCACCTAGAGAGAGACACTCTCAAATGCCCTAGGCCTAGGTGTTCCTTTATCCTATGGCTAGCTGTCCTTCAAAAGTTACATACCGAGACAAACTGCTCTACCTACAAACCCCTAACTTTTGTTCCTCGTGTTTCTCAGATAATGAAACAATTGACCACTTGTTTTTTGAGTGTCAATTTTCTAAGTCCGTTTGGGACCATTGTCTATACCATTTTCATCTACATCTTCCTATTCAGCAAAACCTCAGCTCCATTCTCACTTGGTTTAATACTACCTTAACTATCAGAACCTCAGCTATTCCTACTCTCCCTATCCTTTTTCAACTACAGTCTATAATATTTGGACTGAGCGAAACAATAGAATCTTTAAAGATGAAGCCAGGGATGTTGGGAGTGTGATCTCCAGCATAATCTTCCAAGTTATGGAAAATATCCACTCCACCCCAGTGAGGAGGTAATTGGTGAGGTTTCTTTCTCTAACATTTTTATGCTGGTTAATAGATCAGGAAAGCCAACTGTGTTGCAATGCCAGAGTTTAGAAAGATCTAAGCATCTTCTTCAGTACTACAGTTAAGAAATTAACAATTGGAACTCCTTGTTTGGAAAGCATGCACAGTAAATATACAGTGATTTCGACAACATTTTCTCACATTAAAGTTCAAGGTTCACAATATATGGAGGCATCAGGACTAGTCACATACATTGAACTGAAGATATGAGCAACAGGCAGTGAACAAGAGCATATGGAGAAACTTAATTTGCTTTTAGTGTTGATAGCGAACTGATTGTTACATTGTGTCGTTGATCCTTTATTAGCAGCATTAAGGTTAGTAGTAACTTAAGCTTCTGTTTACTCTGATAGTTTGTTAAGGCTTGAATGTTAGAAAATTATGATAATTGGTGAGTGTAATTGTCTAAAGGTGTGCTTACAAGGAATGTTGTAGGTATTACTGACTCTCTGAAGTTACCAAGAGACTCAAGTATAGGACTCTCAAGTTTTGTACATTAAATTCATTATCTATATAAAGTCTTATGAGTTATCAAAAAAAAATCTCAAAAACAATCTGAAACCTCATAATTTTCTCAAATAAACTCAAGATATAAGCAACTCTTTCATTACATAAATCTTTCTCTGATTATAATAAAATAACACAATTGAAACTTAAAGCTTTAATTCTCAAAGGAGTTGATTCCTCTTTTTTGCTATTGTTTCACGTGATTTCTTTAGCTTGAAGAACCCTTCTAATTGTGTATTCCAACCTCTTAGTCCTTACTAGGATTGCATCGTTTTATATAGAACATAATATGACTATTTGTATCCTAAAATACGAAGCTTGTTTTGTTTGACTAACCTAATTTAGCTTACTAGATCATTGCTCACGATGACTAACAAGTCAAGTGAGTTAAAGAGCATTTTTCGATCCTACAATGCTCCCTTTGAGGATCCTTCTTAACTTTCTTTAAAAGCTTCAATCAATACTTGATACACATCAGGTAACTTATCCAATGCTTGAATCATCTTTATGACATCTCGAAACATATGCTTTATCTATTGAATCATTTCTTTTGAGAGTTGTTCATCAAACTCAAGTTTTAAGCATTATCTTAAAAGCTTTCCACAAACTTTATCTTAAATCATCGCTATCGAATGTCACACATCAACACTTCAACAATTTCACTAGTACTTACAATATATTGTCATTGTCAAAATCATAGGTCTAAATTCACTTGGTTTAACAAAGTATATGTATACAACGAATTCTTTTTATATCTTTTACAAAATATATGTACTCTTCACTCCATTATGGTTTTGTAATTTTTATCGTATTAAATAAATAGTTTAGCATCATTTATAAAATGTTAAATATGCATCGATTGAAAAATATTTGTAATTTTTTGGTTCTTGGTTTTATATAAAAATTTGTCAACATAAGTACTTGCATCTATCTATTAGGTTCATAGTTCCTTGATATATTATATTTCTTAAAATCTAACTCTTGGCCTACATAATTTTATCTTTTTTATTGTCATTACCACTTATATTTTTAACAACATTACAAAAATAAACTAAGATGTTCTCAACATTGGTCAATGTGTTTTAAATAGATTTATATATCATCTTTATACAGAAATAATAAAATTGTAATAAGGATTTAATATTTTATTCGTAATTCTTTCAAATTCTCAAGAAACATTATTTAAGTTAAATGGTTTTACATGCAAATCATAATGCCTAAAAGAAACACTAAAGGTGATTTGTGTCTATCTTTTTCTACGATATAAGTTTAGGGGTGTTAACTGGTCGGGCTGGGC
>JANIHZ010000005.1:27326625-27348469 GCA_027478365.1 Erythroxylum rufum
ATGATTATTGTTAGAAAGCTTAGTTATAGAAAGCTTATGATGTTGATGATTACTCTCTGTCTCTGAACTTATTGGTGTATTGTATTCAATTGTTTTCCATGCTAAACCTCTGGTGAAGCTTATATATATATGTGTGTGACAGTGTGTGTAGAAAGCTTATATGTGTGTGTAGAAATAGCGGCCGCTCCGCTATCCGCTATTCCGCTATAGCGTTTTCGGAGTCGGCTGCTCCGCGCCGCTATCCGCTATTAACTACTATGATATATATACCTATATGATGTTAGTTGCGGGGAGGGGGGCTGATAACCTCATGATTGGTTGTCAGCTAACCGAATCTGTTATTCCTAACAGATTCTTAGTATAAATAAGCAATAGACATGAGGAGAGACGGGATATATTGCGTATACTGTGAGTGTGTGAGCCATAGGCTGGAGGTGTTGGTCCTCGAAACCAAATTATCCTTGTACTCATTTTACAGAAATCAATAGCAAATTCATATATTTCCTTACTTGTTCTCTGGATCCTATCAAATACATTTTTCCACAATGAAACTTGGAATAGTCCAATCATCAAAATAAAGTAGGAAACAATTAGTTAGGACGTCCTAATCTTAATGCCAAAGCATTATTTTATCCTTAACAGGGATAGAAATTATCCGATTAATTTTTGAACCTTTTTATCTTTGGTGTCTTTAGCTTCAAGTTGTTAAAGACCACCTATCACCTTAGCATTATCAATCATCCTTCCCGAACTCTCTTGAAATACACAATGAGATTTAAAGGTGACACGACAATTACTCTTTATACAATTTCCTAATAGATAAAAGATTACATACTTTTGTTTAGGAATCATATGCTATACAAACCTTTTCATGACTACAACCAGCATTATAGGTGTGAAATTAATGAGAAACACTTGTCGTGTGATTAAAGGCTCTTGAATCCTTAATCTAAGGAACATAATATGAAAAAGAATGACAAACCAAAGCATTTTAATCACTACCTCCTTGTGTAAGAGAAGCATTGGGAGTATCAATAAACTAGAGTTAGATTTCAACAGCTTTAGAATGCGATCCACTTGCTCTTTGCTATATGGAATAACTTCAGCCATGTGTATAGTAGGAGACTTATTAAATTTGCCTTCATGTTCCTCCTTCCAATGTGTTGGTTTATTGTGGATCAAACCTAAGATAAGCCTTCTCTTGAGACTTTCTTCAATTGGTACAACTAGCATAGGCTTTGGCAACAAATGCAAACTTTCTACTGCATTTCCCGAGTTTTGTTTTTACTAAGCATTACAAGTCGACGGCTCTTCTCACAACGAACTTCAGAATAAACATCTCCAATAGAGGGAAGAGGTTATCTAATAATTATCCTGCCCCTAACCTCATTAAACTTAATATTAAGCCAAAAATAAACTTTAAAACATGATTATCTTTCACCTTTTTCTTGTAATCCTCGTACCGCTCATAATCATTGAATAAATCTAAATCCTACCATAAACATTTCAGAGAATTAAAGTATTTTGCAATGTTGTACTCACCTTGAAAGATTTCTCCAAGGTTCAGCATCATAACATACACTTGGGACTATTCCCATATCTAAATACATCTAGTTAACATTGTTCTGAAACTCCTTATAACACATAGTTGGAGCTAATGTACCCCTCCATAGAGTTCACCAACTAGTTCACATCATCGAATTCTCTACATCCCAAATAGTGTTGGTTGACTCCCCTTGAATAGGCTCATTTTCTCCCATCAAGTATATAATTTTTCCTCTTGCACGAATATAGATGCACATTGATTTGGACCAATGAAAAACATTTTCCCCATTCAACCATAGAGTAGCAATCTAGACCTAATGGGAATGTAAAGTAGGGTACATGGGAAGTATTCAAACTGATGGGAAGTTTTAGAGTTTCGGAATGGTTTGGCTAGTTTATGGCGGCTTGATTTGAACATGACATTAGACATGATAGGTGATGACTAAAGCTAGCTTTTTTTTTCTTTGGTATAAAAAGGTATTAGGAAGGCTATAATACCAAGTGAGAAACTTGAGACGCAAAGTACAAGTATTATATTGCGTATTTAATGTTTATATAGCCTTTACATTTAAATAGAGATACAAGGATGCTAAATTAGGAAAGTAAAACTATACAAAATCAATCACTCTATCAAATTCCCTTTATTAGGGCTTGACTCAATATCCCATATTTACATTACAAATATTGACATTTGGAATATTTAATTCTAAATATCCTCAAAATTGTTTTCCTTTCCAGTAGCTATAAGTTTTCAAAAGAAGGTAAAAAATTAGCGTGCCTCTGTGTAGATCTGTCACCATAGACCAACAAAACTATGTTCCAAATTCTTCTCCTACACATTAAGCTCATGCCTTGGGCCAATTGAACAACCTAGAAGTCAATGACTAAATTACAGTTAATCATGTTAATTTCACCTAAGAAATATATAGGACGAACACCTTTTTTTAAGTTATTTCGTTTCACATAGCTCTTTCAAAAAACAAGACAAAAGGAAACAATTGTTCTTAATCTTTAATGGTCTCTCTCAAAGCATAAATAAATTGAGAAAATGAAAAAGTAATATATCAACGAAAGCTCTTTTTAAGCAGGAGAACAAACCTTATCATATACATAACTGAACTGTTCAAAAAATAAGAATTGCAAAATTGTTGTGCAGCTTTAACTCCCTTCTGCAAGATTCAAATGTCAAAAATTAAAAATAACTTAAATTAAATTGGAGACAGGCACAATCATACATCAACAAGCATATACATAATCTCAAAGGACAATAATATCCATAAAAAAGTAAAATTCTTGATTGGCTAAATGATGCAAAAGAACTTGGAATTTATAAAAGAAACAAAAGAGAACAAATCACTCAATCACAATCTGTAATTTGGTGGGATAAAGAGTGGGAGTTGCGATGATAGCAAAAACGACAAGACCGAAATTTACTTTATGCTAGGTTTCTTTAATAGATGCAAATTGATAACAAGTTAGATATATTGTCCTAGTTTGTTTAGGACTTTTAACTTCTTTAAGAATAAACAATCCTTATTAGAGTAAGATTCAATCCAATATACTCAATTGCAAATAGAAGAATCGGCTTGGTCAAATTCTAAAATCTAATCCAATATTTTGTAGCAATCTTGTTTGTTCCTTGGCTCAAAAAAGTAATGTCTTCTGCCATTTTAGTTATTTAGCTTTTGCACCCTAGGTTATTTATTCCAGTGCATCTGATCAGGTGACTAATATCTCTAAATTGTTCAAATCTTAGAATCTTTTTCCACATAATGAAAAGATTAAAATAGTACGTAGGAGTTACTCATCTATTATAGGTATAGGCTTGAGGGACAGAAAGGGTCATTAAAGGAATAGTAAGAAAGAAGCAAACAGGTATGGATGATGAATAAGGAATATAAGGCTATATAGATGGAAGGCATTAGGGTGTATATTCGAAGAAGGTGACATCAATAAAAGTAAAATAGCAATTAAGGGATGCGAATACCATAGGTACAGTTTTTGAGCCCTAGATATCCAAGAAAAATACTCTCTTTCGCTTTCAAGAAAAGTTTGTGGCAATCAAGACCAAGAAGAGGGAGGGGCCAAATTGGCAGGGCACGATGGGCACCAAGAAGAGGAAGGAATGAGGGGATCAATTTTGTAAGATAGAAGAAGGCATATGGTTAATCATATTCACAACTGTAAGGATTACACTGTGCCAATAAGTCGAAGGGACATATCAAGAACATGATGGATTTTATGCTCAGCGAACACCATTTTGTTGAGGCGAGAGAACAAGATGTTTGATAGAGGCTCTCATAGGTGGAGAAAGATTGGAAGTTTGTAAACAAATAGTTGTGAATAGGAACACCATACTGAGGTTTTGTTATTTTCAACAAGTCAGCTTGACTTCATAACAAAAATAGCCATTTATGATGAGAATAATCATCTGCTAAAGTAACAAATTATCTAAAACCAAAAAGATATGAGTGGACTCAAACCATAATCACCATAACGAAAAACAGAAAAAGGTAAAGACAATGCTTAACACAGAATAAGTTATGGTGCTATTGTTCATTGATGAAGATTGGAATATAATCAAGTGGTTTGACATCGTCATTAAACATATGAAAACATTATTCGGCATGAGGATAACCTAATGTAGGAGATTATAACTTATTAGAATTTTTAATATAGGTAGAGTGTAGAGCCCATTAACAAGAATTGGGCTTGGGTCAACCGTCGCCAAAAATGAGTAGAACTAGTCACTTGGATAATACGGAATACTCTAACACTCCCCCTCAAGTGCAACTGGGACTGGACATCCAATTGTCACTTGAAATAAACACAACAATAACCGGACTGGGCCGCTAGGACTGGACATCCAGATGGACAACCGAGAAATTAACAATCTGGACCAATCTGCTTTGATACCATATTAGAATTTTTAATATAGGTAGAGTGTCTAAATTAACAAGAATTGAGCTTGGGTCAACCATTGCCAAAATGACTAGAACTAGTCACTTAGATAGTTGGCCCTTACTACTTATAAAACCTTTAACACTTTCATGTTTAGTCAATATGGGTTACTATAACACAACTAAACGTTGAATGCAGAGTTGGGACTTTAGTAAAGACATTTCTAAAAGAAATGAGATCCATAGATTACATGCCAATTATATATTTAATGTTTCTGCAGAATGTATGTATCAGACTACAAAAGTAAAGCAAATCCACACACCTCATACAAAACCTTCTGCCATTTTGCATAGGCAACCATCATCAAGATATGGTCAGACTGTTTTTCACCGTCACTTGAATCATTTGAGTCATCCAGCTTATCAGTCAACAATGCAAACTTGGCCCTTTCAATAGTTTGCCTCTATTGGAAGAAGAAAAGGAAAATGAAAATCATAGTGAAATTTAAGTTTTAGTAAAACTAGAAATATAAGAATATGGACCTCATCTTTTGGGTAAACAAAAGGTGATTTATGGCTCAAGAATGCAGAAATTGATAGAATAGGTGATAAGCAACCAAATATTGCTCCATAAAGTATCATCTGCAAAACCAGAGCAACATGCTTAGACAATACAAAAAATGAAATGAACTCTATATAAAACTGATGTTAGTATTAAGGCACACTTCTATATGTCCAAGAACTAGTATAGTCCAGTAGATACATTCAACAGTCAACCCGAAATCAAATAATTATCAGCATTTTCAAGCAAAAAGATTAGGACTAATCTAAATGAGGAGAAGTACATTCCAAACAGACATTAATGGTGCAAAAAATAAAGCCAAAGACCTTAAGGTTGGAACATTCACTACAATGCGTAACTGCTTAGGAATATCTACATAAACAAATACGAGAAAAACATAAAAGAAGTAAATATAAAAAGGGCATGTGTCGATGGAAACCGAAGTTAGAGAAATAATTTTAGAAATTGAACAAATTAATGCGAAGGCGTTAAGTAGTATCTCAATATCATAAACATAAGTGATGTAGATGTAACTAAAGTTCAACTGGAAGTTAATACGACCAACATAATACAATACATACCATTTTGAGAAAGCTGGATGAAAATAAGGAGCCTTTTAAGAATGACAAGCACTTGCATAATATTTCAACTATCATAAGCAAAACAGATCTAACATATCTAATGTTCCATTGAAAATTAACAAAACCAACAAAAATTGAAAATAAGAACCTTTTGAAAAGAATAGATCAAAACTAAGCAGCCTCTTAGCTCTTCTCTTTTTTTTTAAAAAAAAAGAAAAGGTTAACAATGACATTCTCTAACCTCTTCAAGGATGACTTACAAATATATTAAGAAAAGCATTAACTAGACAATGCATCTTTTAATTGCAAAGTCCAAAAATAACCATTTCTTTCACAATGCAATCCACAAACCAATTATTAAAGGAATAGAAGCAACAAAAGATTGTACACCTTCCCAATTAATACATCAACAGGAAGTTTTGCCAAATGATGACCAAGAGGTGTTAAATCTTCGTCTCCTTCTATTGCTCCAACCTAAAAATAGCCCAAGGGTGAGAGTATTTCCAAACTACAATGTAACAACAACATAAACGATGACATGTCTGAGTACAAACATCATAAATACCATGTAGAGTTCCATCATTGTCTTAACATTGTGCCTGTCTTCTCAGTAAGGTATTTTACTCAGCATCTCTAACTAATTGTCAACATTTTAATATTTTAAGATCAATTCAATGTACCCTAAATAATTGCTATAGTTAAAATTGCATACTAACTAAGCTTGTTTTACCTCAATCGGGGCATTTAGAGTTTATGATAATCAAACACCAATGCAAATTGCTTCAATTGTTGTATTTCATGAACAATTAGTTTAAGTTTGGATATCAACTTGTCAGGTTAAGTTCGGATATTAACTTGATAATGTATGTTCTCCACCTTGGAGAAAGTTATATTTTATAGGCAAACACAAGCACTGTAGATCTATAACACATATAGGCAACCACATTGATGTGTCTTGTAGTCCTCCTTAATTCACTGAACTTAAAAGAGTACAGTTCTTTTTCTCTTCCTTTAGATTGTTCTCATTTTTCAACTATTTAAAAGTTGGTTCCAACTGATTTGAATTTAGTTTACTTGGTTCAATTTTTCCTCAGAAAAGTTTGGTAGTTGCTACAAAATCCATAAAATGAAAATTTTAGGACTACTACCTCATACAACAATGAAACTGCAGAAGTTATACTCTCCTCCTTGGGAGGTTCTAAAGCCTGAAAATAATTGAATAATAAAATTGGTTAGAAGATTTCTATCAATAAAGACCTACACCATAGAGACCAAGAAAAGCATTAGTTACCTTGGATAAAAAAGGCTTTATGTGACCCAGCGACAGTAACTTAATTTCCAAACATAACTCTACTAAAGGCATCCGAAGCATCTCAGGAACCTTAGTATCATTGACGAGATAACATTAGTTGAAAGATCAATAAAGCTTCACAACAAAGGAAATACTACATTACAAAAGCTAACTAAAAGACTACATTATAGGTATTTAAGTCGAACATGGACATACCTGGTAAGGACGCATGAGTTTCTCAAATCTGTGACGCGTGTACAAGCAAAAGCACGTTCCAGGTTTTACACGTCCAGCTCTTCCTCGACGTTGTCTTGCATTAGCTTGTGATATCCAATCTTCAACCATGCATGATAATTTCTAAAGCCACCAACAAAACTAAGCCCCCATGGATGAAAGTAACCAAGGAAATAACTATAGAATTAAACCTATCATACAAAAATAACTAGATTGTATTTGTAATTAATATATGAAAGAGAGGCTAATGCAAGAAAGTATGCATCTGTAGAAGTTTCATTTTGCTAACTTCGACCTTGTTATTGTTCATCTAGCCAGAAGGTGTCAAAATATAAGCCATCAGATGCAAAAATCAATCCATGTGTGCAATCTGGAAAAGGAAATAGGGAAAACCTAGAACTTTGAAGTGAAAAGGCTTTGCAATCCTGTTTCCTTGGACATATTAGTGAAATGAAAATTCAACAATGCATTCGTTTAAAGTTCTTCAATGTCTAGACTTCTAACAACTCATAGGATCCTACTCTCACTTCCTTTATGAATTGCAGTACCAAGTAGACAAAAAAAACTGTCATTCTCACTTCCAATAGTTCAAACATATGCCAGCAAATAAGTAATAGCATAGAGTAAGCAGAAACTACAAAAGGCTCTACTTCCAAAGTCACCTTTTCATTTCAGTAATTTGGGACAAGATGTTTGATTCAAGATCTTCTAGAAAACAGGTGAGGATGGTAAGAGGGAGGAAAAACACATAATACATGCAATCAATTATGCTAATTAATTCTAAGGTGCATGAAAATTGAGATACATTAATTAGCTTGTCTCCAAACTTCATAAAATCACATCTTTCACACGTTCTGCTAATAACAACCAACCAAATCTAAATGAAGTGTCGTGATATCTAATTTTATTATAATTATTCCATCAATTTGTATATATCAAGTTAGGGCTGAATTAGATCACAAATATCACAAGACTGTAGATTTAAGTAGTTTCCTTGCTCGATTCTTATTTTTCCTACAGCAAGCTATATATTTTTTATCAAGTATACCTTTTCAATATGAATAAAATATGCCATTGTTCTTTCTATTTTCGACATGAAGAAATGAAGAAAACAAATGCAGAAAAATTAACATGCAATTTGCTCATATACTCATTTTATACTATCAAATTTGTTTTTAAGGGAAAAAAAGGAGCACAAACCTTTCGAGGATCATATCGATTCTCCTTATGTTTTCCACAATCAATCACATACAACACATCATCTATTGTTATACTGGTCTCTGCTATGTTTGTGGCAATTATAACCTAGATCAAGAACATAAACAAGAAGAAGAGACAAGATTTCAGACTTATTGGAGCACAAAGTCACAATAATGCAAAAGGTATGGAAACTTGTGTAGATTATATGGTTTCTAAGAATACCAATTTTTTCATCCTACAACTATGCTTTATATATCATAAATACTTCCATTTCATTTAAGTTGGATTTGTATAAAACTAATAAGTACATTTTCTAATTTCATGTTCCCCTCAACCCACCAACCCCCACCTCTTTTTTTGAAAGTTAAAGTTTTCATTGATTAAAAGTAATTTGTTATGTTCCCAGACTTGAGAGCAAGTTACAGGGCGATTAACCACGAAATCAACCTGCAAATTGGGAAGGAGATTGCGTTTCTTTTATTTTCTTCCTTTAGAACCTATGATGGAAATGTACAAGTGCTCGTGAGAGAGAACCCTTCAATCTCGTACTCAAGTTTGAAGATAAAAATTTTTCCTACTTTTATTCCCATTCCAATTTGAAATTTTAAACAATCAAATGATAACTTCCTCCTCCTAACAAGGAGCCACTATTTACATGACTGAGATAGTGACCAGAAAAATGGAACAAGTGTTTAAAATACTGAAATAAAAATCTGCAACAGCTGGAATATTAGACTTCTTCAACTCTTTATCTTCAAGCCACCTCGCCTCTGATAAATCAGTCCCGTGGAGAATTTGTCTTTGCAAGATCCTGCCACGTTTCTGCCCATAAAACAGGGTGCAATTTGGATGTAGTAGGAAGGTCCAATTTATAAGCAACTGACCCGATTTTATCAATGATGTGAAATGGGCCGTAATAACGAGGAGATAGTTTATTGTACCCCGTGGCAGCAAGACTAAGCTGGCAATGGGGTTGGAGTTTGAGAAGAACCAAGTCGCCCGATTGGTATTGAACCAAACGGTGTTTAGAATCATCAACCCGCTTCATAGTGGCTTGAGCTTGAAGAAGACGATCGCGAAGATCCCACAAAATCATATCTCGTGTTCTTAATTCTTGGTCCACCGCTTCTATTTTAGATAACCCAAGACAATAAGAAAGCATTTTAGGTGGTGAGCGCCCATAAAAAACTTCAAAGGGAGTGGCCTTTAAGGAGGAATGGCATCCTGTGTTATAACAATAATCAACCCATGGTAGCCAGTGAAACCAACGTCGAGGTTTATCACTAGTGAAGCAGCGGAGGTACATTTCAATGGTCCGATTAACCACTTCAGTTTGGCCATCACTCTAGGGGTGATAGGTTGAACTGAAAGCTAATTTAGTGCCACTTAACCTGAATAATTTAGTCCAAAAGGAACTAGTAAAGGTAACGTCAAGATCACTGACAATTGATTCAGGTAACCCATCCAGCTTAAAAATATTGTCAAAAAACAGCCTTGCCACACTCGCAGCAATGTAAGGATGGGAGAGGGGAAGGAGATGAACATATTTTGAAGATCGATCGACAACAACCAACAGTACATTTTTCCCTTGGAAAGGTGGAAGTCCTTCAATGAAATCCATAGAAATATCTAACCAAACCTGAAGAGGAACAAGTAATGGTTGTAAGCGTCCAGCAGGATGTAAATGCTCAGATTTATGTTGCTAACAAGTGGGCATTGTTGCACAAAAGCTCATATGCCCGCTTTCATTCCTGACCAGTGAAAATCCTTCGCAATAAGGTGAAGAGTCTTCTCGTAGCCTTCATGGTGATTATTATGGAGTTCAATTAGAATATAGGTGACAAGAGGAGATGTTGGCAGCAAATGAACTCTGTTTTTGAAGAAGATCAAGCCATCCTTGTAAGTCCATGGTCCCACGGCTTCCTATTGTTGAATCTGTTTCACAAGTTGTTGCAAGGAGTCAAATTGCTTGAATTCTTCCCGAATTGAGCCAAAGAGAGGAGATTGTGGCATAGTTATAGTGGTGATAGCGAGTTGATCTTCCCATTGACGTGATAATGCGTCTGCCACCTTGCTGCTTTTGCTAGCTCGATATTCAACTGTAAAATCAAAACCCATTAATTTGCTTAACCAATGCTGCTGCGGAGAAGTAATGATGTGTTGCTCTAGCAAAAATTTTAGACTGTAATGGTCGGTACATATTCGAAATTGTTGCCCTCACAAATAAGCTCACCAATGGCGCACCGCCTTTACTAAACCAATGAGCTCTTTCTCATAAGCTGGTAGGCCTTTGTAACGGGCAGCAAGGGATAGACTGTAATAGGCTATTGGTCAACCCTCTAGTTGTAGGACTGCCCCTGTGCCTATATCTGAAGCATCACATTCCAAGACAAATAAGTTATGAAAGTCTGGAAGTGCTAATACCGAAGTGTTTGTCATAGCGTTTTTTAGTTGCTCAAAATGCCAGAGTAGCTTCAGTCGTCCATAGGAGGGCATTCTTGCATAGCATGGCAATTAATGGAGCTACAATGGTACCATAATTCTGAACAAATTTCCGATAGTACTCTGTAAGCCCTAAGAAGCCTTGTAGGCCTTTGATTGTAGTCGGCTTGGGCCAGTCCACCATTGCTGCAATTTTGTTATGATACACTGCTACTCCTTCTTTAGAGACAATGTGGCCGAGATAATCCACCTGTTGTTGAGCAATGAGGCATTTGGATCACTTCAAAAATAGTTGGCGAGTCTTGACCAACTCGAAAACTAGTCTCAAATGTGAAAGATGGTCGTCCCAAGAGTTGTTGTAAATTAAGATATCGTCAAAAAACACCAGAATAAATTTGCGCAAATAAGGTTGGAACACCTCATTCATCAATGCTTGAAAAGTGCTTGGTGCATTTGTGAGGCCGGACGGCATGACTAAGAACTCGAAGTGTCCATGGTGAGTTCGAAAAGCAGTTTTTTCGACATCATCCGGGCACATTTTGATTTGATGCTATCCCGAGTAGAGATCCAATTTAGTGAAATAGCTCGCACCATGTAATTCTTCCAGCAACTCTTCGATTACAGGGATGGGGAACTTGTCTTTTATTGTTTCGGAGTTCAAAGCCCTATAGTCAACACAAAATCTCCATGTACTGTTAGCCTTAGGAACAAGTAAAACTGGTGAGGAATATGGAGACTGGCTATTTCTGATTATACCCTATCCCAGCATCTCCTTGCATTGTCTCTCGATTTCATCTTTCTGTGCATGAGGATAAAAAAAAATGGTCGAACAACCACTGATCCCACTCCTAGTTCAAGACTGATGCAGTGGTCGATGAGTCCTGAAAGGGGGAAGGCCTCGCGGTTCTTGAAATAAGGAAGCATAGACATCCAAGAGTTGTTGGATTTTTCCATCTAATTGGAACGTGGTCATCTCGCTTGTGTGGAATTGCCCATTGCTGTCAGAGTTCCCAATTCCCTACAACTCCACAATGCGTCCATTTTTTCTAAAGGTCATAGTTCTAGTGTTGAAATCCCATAAAATGGGGCCCAAGGATTTCAGCCAATTTACCCCCAATACGGCATCTATACCCCTCATGGTAAGGACAAACAAATCAATATAAATTAATTGTCCCATTTGAATTGAGACTTCTTGGCACTGACTTGGGCATTAAAGTTTATTGCCGTCGGCTACAAGCACATGCAGCCTCCCAATTTGCTCATACTCTAGCCCAAGTTTGGAAACGCATCGAGAATTGACAAAGCTATGGGTGCTGCCAAAGTCAATTAGAATGACCAATGGATGCCCTCCAATATTTCCTTGGATTCGCATGGTTTGCCCCCCTTTAGTTCTGCAGTGATGGCATGTAACAATATTTGTGGCTCTTCTTCCTCCTCTGTTTCTGATTCTTCTTTATCCCCTTGTACAAATTCCTCCACGCCATCCAGCCAAAATAGTCGTTTACATTGGTGCCCTCTGGTGTAAATCTCATCACAGTTGAAGCAAAGAACCCTTGCTCAGCGATCGTCCATCTCGACACGGGTAAGCCTCCTAAAGGTTCTATGGGTAGGTGTCGTGGTAGTGTTGCTTGTCACTGGCTTGGAAGGGGAATTCAAAAATTTTCTTGGTCCTTCACAACGTTCATATAAACGAGCTAGGCTCATGGCACCAACCAAATCTCTAGGCCTGTGTAGTTCTACTTCTTTATGAGCTTAAACACTATATCCATTCCCATCACATTATCTAAGGCTTTATAATGTAAAAATTGGAAAAAATGCTATGAATATTAAAATGAACGCTTTAGAGAAAAACCAAACTTGGGAAGTAGTGGACTTACCAAAAGGAAAAAGCCCAATAGGATGTAAATGGCTTTTTCTATGAAGTATAAAGCAAATGCAAATTTGAGAGCAAAGCAAGACTGGTAGCCAAGGAATATACTCAAACATATGGGACAGATTATGAAGAAAATTTCTCCTATTGCTAAGATGAACATAGTATTGTTACCCATAGTTTCTCACTATGATTGGCACTTATAACAATCTGATATGAAGAATGCCTTCTTTCATAGATATCCCATACTAAGTAGACATTGCCTATGTCGCAAGTACAATCAGCAAATTCATAAAGAAGTTCATTTGCAAGGATCATACAAGGTGTTGAACTATCTTAAAAGGACTCTAAGCAAAGGCATTTTGTTCAAAAGGAATGTTGGAGTTGTACTCGAAGCATACACCAATGCAGAGTATAGTATACTAGGTCAATGATTGATAGAAGATCCACCTCTAGGTACTGTACTTTCCTTGGTGGAAATTTAGTTATATGGAGGAATAAAAAACCAAAAGTGGTCGCCAGTCAAACAACTAATTTTCCACAATGGCTAATCTACATGTATGGTGCCTTTATCATCAACCTTTTCCAAAGAACGATGGTAACATAAAGAGAAGAATTTAATATACTTTGGAAAAAGGTTGTTTAGCTACATTCCACTTAACAAATTGATGCTTAAACCCCTTTCCATTTCTACAAGAAAACTCAAGGTAGGAGAAATAAATTGCAATGACATTATCAAAAAGTCATTCTTATCTAGTGTAGAGTTCAAAAGATCCAACATCTCCTTTTCAATATGTCCAAATATTAGCTTTACGCCATTCTTTCTAACCTATTAGTTCAGCCTACTTTTCCTTGAAGTTCCAAAGCATCATTGGTCAAAAGCAAGAAACTTTAGTTATACTTTTTTCTTTAAATTGAAAGGTCATGAAATTTGGTGAAAGAAAATATAAGCTGAAAGACAAAAATTGTAGTATTATATAAGATATATTGATTATATGGGAAAGGAAGCATACTTAAACAAAGAAGAAACTAGGTTAACTTCTTGTAAGTAAAACAATTTTAAAAAAAAACATAATTGACTACCACTCGTTACCTTGCGTATGCCTTTAGGAGGTTGCATAAACACCTTTTTCTGATCTATTGATGCTATAGATGAATGTAAGGGTAGAACCCAATCATAAGATGGCCCACCAAATCTATAAGATGCAATAAGCCTATCAACTAACGTGTAAATTTCTGAAGCTCCCTACAATAGAACAATAAAGATAATCAATAACATAGGATACAATACTAAAAGAGAACATGACTCCACAATAAGCTCATATGAATTCTTTATCAGATGAACTTACCGGCAAAAACACAAGTATTGCCCCCTCCTCACAAGTTTCATCAACATGACATATCAAATCTTCAAGGAGATCATAATCAATGAATTCTTCGTTCAATCTTTTCTGAAGAAAATGAAATATCAGACAGCTCCAAATCAAGTTGTTAATAAAGGAAAACTATACCAGATTCATGTTTATGACACTTACTAAGTTCTTCCTTGTTTGTTCAGTGTATGATTCAAAATTGCTTGAAACGTAATAGGGGTTAACACAATCCTCAGAAAGCAGAGAATCATCACCCCATCCAGACAAGACAAGATTCTTCTTACCCCTTCGATTATTCACAGGGCCACTCTACAGCTAAAATACTCATTAGTTAAGAGTTTCATAAAACAAGATAAATATTTACTATCATAAAACACAATGGAGCTTGCAATACACAGAAAACCTTATAAGCATTTAACATTATGGTGAATTCACATGCTACATGACCATGAATAAGTAACCAAAACTTATGACTACCCCAGTAATGCAGAGTCACTTTTTATATAAAGAAATAGGAAGTTAAAACATGCAAGTTAGACGACAAATTTTTAATGACCGAAAGAAGCCTCAACTAGATATTTTTTGAAAACATGTCTTTACTTACATGCTATTTCAGATTTTTTCAATAGGTTCAATGCGTTTATAGTTTCTTAAGTGAAGTCTCATTAATGCATAATTTGTAGGGTACACCAACCCAATTAAAAATGCTCTTATTAGTGGACAATGCAAAAGCGTATTGCAGTAATATAAGCTGAACAGATGTATATTATTATTCCCTTAACAGTCAATACATAGGTACAAGTATATATAGAAATACAAGGATCTATTTTAGGAAACTAACAGCTGTACATAATATTCTAATTGATCTAATTTAGCCAACTTTTACGAGTCATTAACACCTAGGAAGTATCTACCCGGATATTTCCCAACTTGTATCAACTCACAATCCATGCAACAACTTCTTACAAGCCATACAACCAACAAACAAAGTGTCATTGAAATATTTGTAGGAAAAAAATCAAACTAAAATGATTGAATAGTATAAGTTTACCAAAATTAAAGAAAATAGAAGAGCAAAAGCAAGACATTATTCTATTTATTTTCCATAATCAAAATACTAAAGCACCTTATCAATTGTGGATTTTTGGTATCTTAAGGAAGCTGGAGAATCTGAATCTAAAACATAGTTGATGCTCTCATATACATCCTCCAAGAAGTAAGTTGTCACAGGATGTGCTCGACCTATCGCAGTAAGCACAGGGCAATTTCCAAAGTAGCTTGCAAATAAGCTAGAATCAACAGTTGCAGACCTGAGTTGAAACAAAATAAAAAGGATCAATAAGCACACAGAGCACCAAAGTTATATCACAAATGCAAAAAAAATAGAAATAAGATATCATAAGTGGAAAATATACATCAGGATAACTTTCAGATTTGATGTTCCATTAGAAGATTTCTTCTCAATCAGGTTCTTCAAAATAATTAGTAGGAAGTCACCCTGTACAGTAAAGAATACAATTAATATTGTTTAACTTCCGATTTGATATATCAAAGCAGGATAGTTTTCCTTTTGAAGCGATTTAAAAGTCAAAAAATAAGAAAAGAGTTTCAAAGTAAATAAAAGGATGATTACAAAACATTCATAAAACCCTACAACATGTTCTTAAATCATACTGGCTGGCTAATAGAGATATATTATGCACAAAGTACATGCAACAATGACGTCAACCATTAGATCAAGAAATCTAATTCCCAAGTTTCCCTTCATTATTGCAGGTGGCATCAGATAGAAAGAAACTGAACTGAATTCCAAATGCTTTGAGTATAAAACAAGACCCTTTTTAAAATAGCATTAAACTGTACTTACCAAAAGAGAACGCTCATGCACTTCATCAACTATCACATGAGTAATATCAGTCAAGTTCCTATCCCCCTGCAAATTGTTTGACAATTAAAAGGAAAAAAATTTAAGGGTATTGTAAATGGGACGTAAGCTGAGAACATACGTTCAAATTTCTAATGTCTTCTAATGAAAAAATGCATATTAATCTTCAAAATAACACTAATCCCTGAGGCTTTCATTTGATGTAGGAACTAATGCAAACAAAGCTGCCAAATATTAAGATAATACTACAAGATCTTTGATAAGTAAATTTTCATACAGCAAGCTTCCTCAGAAGAATCCCTGTTGTACAGAAGAGAAGCTTTGTTTTCTCATTCCTGTGACATATACAACGAAAGATTAATTCTCAAACACATATGATTAAAAAAATAGGCAAAAAATATCAATAAACACATGGTAGAAAATGTCCTTCATTTCAAGTCTCAACACCAAACATGACTTATAGATAGAAAAGGGGAAGGAAAAAACTTTAACACTTGAAAATCAACAAAGTTGGCAATCATTGTATGCATAATAACCTTTCGAGTGTACCACCGCTGCAGGGAAAAACATATTAAATGGATACTATCCACCTTTCATCTGTGAGCACTACTGACTTAAAACAACCTTTCATCAATAGATTGACCACCTTCATTTTATTTTATGGGTATAGGAAACTGACAAAAATCTATTGTAGTTTCTCCTTTTCATTTTAAGGAGAGAAAATAATGAGGCTAAAATATACCTCAGGAAAACAATTAAAAAAAAAACAGCTACGTCTTGCCTAAAACGACTATAAGCAAACAGTGGTAAGAGGATGTTTTGCATGTGAATTTCTGAACACAAGGAATGAGTAAAACTAGAGATAAAAAGAAGCAGAAGAGATGAAAGATTAACACCTTGCACTATCAAGGCGAACTTGATAACCAACCAGAGAGCCATCTGAACCAGGTGAAGATTCACAACGCTCATCAGAAACTCTTTCGGCCACAGAAATAGCCTATAGTTTCATGCAAGAATTAGACATTGTAGTCAAAATAAGACTAGGAAAACTATTATGACAACCCTCCTACTATGAAAAGATAAAATACATGATAAATAAATTGGTTTTTAACATCTTTTCTGATATTACTCCAACACTATTCACAGTATACTTATGAATACTTGTTTCCATATATTTTGATTCGCATGATGGAAAGAAGAGTAAGCCAATTATTTGATAGAGCTAATATAAATTTACAATCTGGGATGTACAACTGTTTTATGTTTGCTGGGACCAGCAATTTAGGGCTGAAATTTCTGAGTAGGATGTTTGAATTCAGATTAGGTTGTTGGGGTTTTCAGAAAAGCAATTTGAACAAAGGAATAGGTTTAGGAATCACTCCTACAGTTGTTAAACTCGGAATTACTCCTAGAACTTAAGAATCACTCTTACAAAAAAGCATCATACCTTCTAATCTTAAAATTCAAAAATCACAAAGTAAATATGTTATAGTCACTAGACCGATTTCTGGTTATGGGACCCTGCAAAATAATATCAGGTGAGCTGTTTTTAAGGGTTTCTCTTCCTTTATAACCTTCGATCTCTTAAAGTAAGGAATATAAAAGTAAAATTCTGCTTCCTTTATTTCCAGCTTTGAAAGGCTTAAATAGACTCCTCCTGACAGCCTTGACACTTCCTAACAACTTCCTGATTAAGGCTATAAAATTTTAACTGAAAAATAGAAATAAAAACAGCTGTTATTAATTCAATTTCAAATTAGAAAATTAACTTATTTACTTTTTTATCTTCCTCCTCTTCCTAGGAGTGAATGTCTCGTAGACTTGGTCAACTCGAGAAGCACCATAACACCAACTTCAAAATGAATGTCCGGGTGATGGGAGTCATAATTTGACTTCATCACATGTTGGGTTTGCAAAAAGTGGTCGCTCAAATCAGCCAATAGTTGCTGTCTGGTTTACAATTCAGCATCAACTGTTGTAACTTTGGAAAGACCGAGGCAGAAAGATAATAATTTTGGTGAAGGACAACCATAAACTATCTCAAAACGTGTGGATTTTAATACGCCAGAGTCAGATGGTTGCCAGTGAAACATCGAAGATACATCTTTGAGACGCATTTAACAGCTCTCTTTGACCATCTTTTTGGGGATGATAAGCTGAACTAAAAGAGAAGAGCCACTCAATCGAAATAATTCTATATAGAATGAGCTAGTGAAAGTCACATCCCAATCACTAACAATGAATTCCGGCATACCGTGTAATTTGAAAACTGCAAAATTTCTGTACTGTTTTGTATTTCACATAATTTACAATAGTACATAGATACAAGTATATATAGAAATAGATAGGGCTATTATAGGAAACTAATATCTTTACATAATCTCCTAATATATGTACATAATATCAGATCTGATTTCTAATATCAGATCTGATCTCCTAACTATTTAGGAGTCAATCATATCAAGAAAATATCCAACTGGATATTTCCCAACACTCCCCCTCAAGTTGGCTTGTATATGTCATCCATGGCCAGCTTGGAAACTAGAACATTGAACTGCCTCTTGTGTAATCCCTTTGTAAGAATATCAGCTACCTGTTGTGATGTTGGAATATAGTGAACACAAATTAATCCTTCTTCAATTTTCTCCTTGATGAAGTGCTTGTCAACCTCAACATGTTTTGTTCTATCATGAAGAACCGGGTTGTGAGCAATAGAAATTGCAGCTTTATTGTCACAATATACTTTCATAGGAATCTGTAGTTCCTCCAGTATTCTTTTAATACATAGGACTTCACAGATTCCATGTGCCATTGCACGAAACTCAGCTTCAGCACTACTTCTTGCGATCACACTTTGTTTCTTACTCCTCCAAGTTACCAAGTTACCACCAACAAATGTGCAATAACCTGAAATTGATCTCCTATCTGTAGTACTCCCTGCCAAGCAGCATCAGTATAGACTTCTATTTGAAGATTGTTCTGCTTCCAACACATTAAACCTTGTCCAGGAGTTCCTTTTAGATATCTTAGTATCCTGTATATAGCATCCAGATGTTCTTGGCCTGGTGAGTGCATAAATTGACTCACTAAGCTCACAAAAAAGGCAATATCAGATCTGGTGTGTGACAGGTATATTAATCTCCCAACTAGTTGCTGATATCTCTCCTTATTAATAACATTTTCGGGTTGAACTGGTCTGAAATTTACACCAGTTTCAATAGGAGTATCAGCTGCCTTGCATCCTAGTAATCCAGTCTCATTCAATAGGTCCAGAATATATTTCCTTTGGTTCACAAATATTCCATCCTTGGATCTAGCAAATTCCATTCTGAGGAAGTATTTTAGAGGTCCAAGATCTTTGATCTCAAATTCTTTGGCTAATCCCTTCTTCAACTCTACTATTTCAGATACATCATCTCCTGTTATGATAATGTCATCTACATAAACAATAAGAATCGATTTCATACCTGCTTTGGATTGCTTGTAGAACAATGTATGATCAGCTTGGCTTTGCCAATAGCCGTAGCTCTTCACAACCCTTCCAAATATGTCAAACCATGCTCAGGGGACTGTTTTAGTCCATATAATGACTTCCGTAGCTTGCACACCTCATTTCTCCCATAGGTATCCTCAAAACCTGGAGGTAAGATCATAAATACTTCTTCAAGGTCTCCATTAAGAAAGGCATTTTTTACATCTAGTTGATGTAAAGTCCACTCATAGTTTACAGCCAAGGAAAGTAATACTCGAATTGTATTTACCTTTGCAACAGGCGCAAATGTCTCTTTGGTAGTCAATGCCATAGGTTTGTGTAAATCTCTTAGCAACTAATCTTGCTTTCAACCTTTCCACACTCCCATCGACCTTAGCCTTAATAGTGAAAAGCCATTTGCACCCTACCAAACTTTTATCTCTAGGTGAGTTCACAAGTTCCTAAGTTTTATTCTTCTCAAGAGCATTTACTTCTTCCATAACAGCTGAACTCCAATCTAGATCTTGAAGTGCTTCCTAAATGTTTCTTGGCACAAACAGATTAGTGATTTTAGAAATAAATGATTTATGTTTGTGTGATAGTTTCCCATAAGATAGATGCTTTGAGATTGGATGATTGGTGCAGGCCCGTTTCCCTTTTCTAAATGCTATGGGTAGGTAATTTTCAGCAGGGAGATTAGTAGGGATATCAGTTTTACTTTGTGGGTCAGTAGGTATGTGTTGATTATCACTAGACACAATAAGAGGTAGAGTAGCATAAGGGTTACCTGAATCGTTCCCGAGTTCCTTCTCCCAGGGATTTGAGAGGCTGTGCATTGTAGATTGTTCTCTACTTCTCACTTGAGACTTCCTCTTAGAATAAACACAAAGCTCAGTATTTTGTTCCTTAGGAGCGGATCGTAGTATTTCTCCCCCTGTGAATGAATCTAGATTTTTTGGCATGGACAGATTTAAAGTGGCTTCATTGTTAGAAATTATATTGTGATCAATAATGACCATTGGTAGGGGTTTAGGAGATAACCATTTTTTTAGTTAAAGGATTGTAACACTTATAACCTCGTTGACTAGGAGCATACCCAATGAAGACATATTTTTCAGCTCTTGGATCTAGTTTAGAGTTTCCCTTACTTGAGTTGTGAACGTAAGCAATGCACCCAAATACCCAAAGAGGAAGAGGACGAGGAAGAGTAAAGTCTATTTTCAGGAAAGGATTGTTAAATACAGCTAGGCATTCGATTAATTAAGTATGAAGCAGTCAAAACAGCCTCACCCCAAAGGTATCTTGGCACATTCATTGTAAACATAATAGACCGAGCAACTTCTAGTAAATGTTTATTTTTTTTCTCGACAATACCATTTTGTTGAGGAGTGTTAACACACGTAGATTGGTGAACAATGCCTTTAGACATAAGAAATTTTGCAAGGACTTCATTAAAATACTCGGTACCATTGTCAGAGTGAAGTATACCAATGCATGTGTGAAATTGATTTTCAACCATGGCATAGAAGTTTTGAAAGATTTGAGCAACTTCAGATTTTTAACGTATCAAATAGACCCAACATAACTGAGTATGATCATCAATAAACATAGGGTACAAAATCTTATGACTTTTAGATAAAATGCACTGCTGAAGTTTTGAACAATCCACAAATTTAAGCAAATGAGGGAAAATTCTTTTTAGGTAAGAGAAATTAGGATATCCTAATTTATTATGCCAAAGTAAAATATGCTCTTTAGCAGGGGTAGAACGAATACTACTTAGTCCGTGAGCTTCTTTATTCTTCAAGTTATCATCAACTAAGTAGTACGGACCATCTATCAACTTAGCACTGCCAATCATCTTCCTCGAAGTTAGGTCCTGAAAAACACAATATGAATCAAAAAAGGTAATGGTACAATTAGAGTCATGGGTCAGTTTACTAACGGACAGCATATTACAAGCTAGTTTTGGAACATGTAGGACAGATTTAAGGCAGATTTTTTAGGGTAGAGTTACTGAACCTTTACCAGCCACGGCAGAAAATGATCCATCAGCTATGCGAATTTTTTCATGACCAAAACACGGGTCATAAGTATGAAATAAGTTGGAAGATTAGTTCATATGATCAGATGCCCCTAAATCACTGATCCAAGGAGTAGAATTATATGGAGAGGTACATGTTAAAGCAGTAAAATCCCTACCTATTTGTGCCACAGAGGCATTAGGAGCACTTCAGGATTCAGTTTTGGGTTTCAGAAGTTTCAGGAGGTAGTTAATCTGCTCTTGTGAAATCTGTCCAGCATCCACCTCATGTGCTGATGGGATTTTCCGTGACTCATAATGAATTGAATCACTAGAGGAAGTTTCATTAAATCTCCCTTCATGCGACCCCTTCCAATTTGCTAGCTTTTCATGAAGTTTCCAGCATGTTTCACGGGTATGCCGTGCTTTATTGCAATAGTCACACCAAACTCGTGACTTTTCCTCA
>JANIHZ010000005.1:27348569-27371532 GCA_027478365.1 Erythroxylum rufum
TCGGGAAGGTCCCGGCAACAAAATTTTTTGTTTTCCGCTGCTGGAACATGTGATGTTCCTCCCGGGATTTTCCTACATTTTGGACCCGACAAAAGTACTTTTGGCTGTTCCAAACAGGCACTAAGATTTATATAGCGTACATTTAGGGGACAAAGTAGATTAGGGCTAAAGTAACATATATTAATGGTTCAAACTTTGGTATTCAAGGTTCAAAATGATATAATGAGATAGGTATCTTTGTTGTCAAGGAACTCATATATCATGTTGTGGGAGTAAAGAGGATTAATGATATGCTTATATCCTTAAAGATTATAGTAAAAGTCTTTGCTTTTAATGTGTGCTTATGCACCTCAAATAGGGTTTAACAAACAACTTAAATGTCAATTTTGGGAAGAGCTATATGAAGTGATTCAACAGATCCTCCTTGACGAGAGAGTTATTCTAGGAGGAAACTTTAATTATCATATAGGGGTAATCTTAAACAAATGTTCATGGACTTATGGTTGTTTTAGTGTTGGTGATATGAATGATAGTGAGACTGCTTTATTAGATCTTGTGGCAGCATTTGTGTTGGTGATAGGCAACTTTAAGAATAGAATCATGAAAACTTAAATTGACTACTTCCTTGTAAGGTAGAGTGATTGACCTAGTTGTAAGGATTATTGGTTATAGACCTTATAATTAAGGGTTGGAGAAAGAAGAGAAGTCCTAGGAGATATATTAGATTCAGATGGCGGAATCTAAAAGGAGATATGGTGGAACAACTTAGGGATAAAGTAATATATGGAGAAGAATGGAGATTAGACGGTGACGTTAACCAGATGTGGGAGAGAGTAGCAACTATTTTAAAGAATACAACTAAAGAGATATTGGGCGTTTCTAAAGGGCCTAGGGGTAGTAAGATGAAATCTTGGTAGTGAAATAGAGATGTACAAGAAAAGGTTAAGGTCAAGAAGGATTCTTGTAAAGATCTATTGGTTAGCATCACAGAAGTGAGAGAGTAGGGTGAGTGCTAGAGTAGAAGTAGTAGAGGTAGATTTAGTATTTGTAAAGGAATTTATATTTTAAATAGACTAGTTACCTTTGATTATAAATTAAGAGTTGACAAATAAATTATTGTTTAAAAGGGATTTAGAACGAGATCATTCACCCATAATAAATAATAATAATATTTTTAATGAATGAAAATTTACTGAAGATCCTTACCTTTTATAGAAATCCTAGTTTTAATGCCAAATATAGCAAAACATAAATCCCCATTTATTTACTTATATGGAGGGGTTATCTTTGACAAGCCTATTTATTTCCATCTTTGTTCATGTAACAAGATTTTATCCATCCATATGTGATGGCAGCCATCATGTGATGATCTTATTAATACTTTTTTTTAATCTTTGCTTTCAATTTCTTTGTACCTAATTTCCCTTTTTATTCCTTATTCTATATTCTGTAAATCATCATTTCTCCCTTCTTTTGTTGTTCTTCTTTTACCTTTTGCATAGTTTATTAGAACTTGAAGTTTTTCATTAAGGAACCAAAACGAGGAAAATAGTCTTTATCTGAAAAAAGAACTTGCTAATTCCATATGATGCCATTTCATTTGTAAAAAAATAGTAGGCAATAACAATCTTCAATTGGCACGAGTTTTGGTTATAATAATTTGTTTTCTAATTTGACCATATTTTTCATGATTTTAATTCTTTCCCTATAAACTATCTTCATGGTCCTCTCATTTAAATTCCACTTTATCTTTATTGGCATGTAAGGAGGGTCATATTTGTTAGGAAATACTAAGAAAAATTCCCTCTTGAATTTCAAAAAAAAAAAAAGAAAAATTCCCTCTTTATGTGATTAAGATGTGCAATAAGAAATTAAGGAGAGAAGTGAAGAACAAATAATACCAAGATTTTTAAGGTGAAAAATCCTCTTATTATGAAAAGGGTAAAACCACGGGACCTAAGGTCCAAATATATGCTTCTACTATAAAAGTAGGAATATAATGATTTTCTTGAGCAAGTGTTTCTCTCGATCTTACTCAATTATGATGGTTTATAACAAAACTCTCACTAAGTTGGTGGAACTCTCTTTCTTACAAGTTTGAGAAATAAGATGTTTTCAAACTTTTTCACTTAAAGTGGCTTTCTCTCTTACTTTGTTAAAGTGGATCTCTCATTTGTTGTTATGGGTATGAAGTCCATCCTAGAAGTCCTTTATTTATAGATAGCCAAATGAAGATACTAGAAGGCGGTATAATTATCCATCTTCCAACTATTCTAATTAATTGTTGGTCTCCTAACTACTTTAGTTAATTACAAAAAATTATAGAATAAGAGAGAGATTATCCTTATTGATATTTGTGGTGTCCTACTAGCTATTAAGGGACTCCAATAAATCTCCCCCTTCCTGAATTAATTAGGGGTGCCACTATATTGACTCTTTGGCAATAATTGTCAGTTTCTTGATTGGTATACCCGGTCATCATATTCGGACAATTATCATTGATGTGAACCTTTTCAAGTTTTAGAAGCTTCTCTTCTACTATATTTCGTATCCAATGATAATGGAAATCAATATGTTTTGAGCTACAGTGAAACGTTGAGTTCTTGGCTAGGTGTATTGCATTTTGATTATCGTACCATAGAAGTTGCTTTTCTTGCTTTTGGACCAATTCAAGCAAAATATTTTTCATCCACAACATGCTTCGATTGTTGCAATGTATTCAGCTTCATTGGTAGATATTGCAATACACTTCTAGAGCTTATATTATCATGAACTAGCTTGCCCTGCAAAGGTAATCAAGTGTCATGAGGTCGATTTGCTAAAATCAATGTCTCTGGCTAAGTCTACATATATGTATTCGTTTAACATTGGCATGTCTGAACCAAAATACAAGAACCTCTTGAATGTAGCTTGGAGATACCAAAGTATTCATTTTACAGTGACCCAACGCTCTTTCCCTATATTAGATAAGAAACGACTCACCAAACTATAACATAGGCAATATTGGGCTTTGTACAAACTATGTCATATACAAGGCTGCAAACTACAAATGAATAAGGCACTTTCTTCATTTCTTCATTTTCTTTTTCAATTGTTGGACTCTACTTTTTACTTGATTTAAAAGGTGCAGTGAGTGGTACATTAACTAGATTAGCCTTATGCATGTCAAATCTTTCAAGGGCTTTTTCAATGTATTGCTCCAGGGATAGCCACAATAACTTATTAGATTGCTCTCGAATGATCTTCATTTTAAGAATTTGCTTTATTGGCCCCAGGTCTTTTATGGAAAAAGATTTGCTCAAAGCTCTTTTGAAGTCAATAACTTTTTTATGGTCATGTTTGGCTCAATATATCATCAATATAAATTAAGAGTAGGATAAAATCGCCACTATTATACCTTTTCATAAAGATGCAGTGATCAATGAATGTTTTGTTGAAACCATGCTCACTCATAAATGAATAGAACTTCTTGAGCCATTATCTTGATGCTTGCTTTAGACCATAAAAACTCCTTTTGAGTTTGTATACTATATGCTCTTTTTTTTTAATCTATAAATCCCTTAGACTACTCCACATAGATCTCCATGTGGAAAATCCATTTTAACATTAATTTGATCAATTTCTAAGTCTAAGCTAGCGACTAGACAAAAAATAACTCGTATAAATGAAATCTTCACCATAAGAGATAATATTTCTTCAAAATTAACACCTTTTCTTTGGTTGCACCCTTTTACAACAATTCTGGCCTTGTACTTTTGAGCTATTCTCCTTAGTTTTGAGCTAGTACACCCATTTATTCTTGAGAACTCGTCTTCCTTTGGGCAATTTTACTAGATCATACATATGATTTTTATACAAGGACTACATCTCCTCTTGCGTGGCTTTTAGTCATTCTTCTTGGTGACTATTGGTTAGAGCTTCCTCAAAACTCTAAAGCTCTCCCTTATCAGTGAGTGCCACTTACTTATGTTGAGAGTACCCAGTTGAGGGATGTCTCTCCCTAGTGGATCTTTTTAATTAAAGTTGTTCTAAAGGTTTTGGCTGAGTAATTTCTGGCTCAGTTGGCTGAGGGTGTTCATCTGCAAATAAGTCTTTTGTTGATGGTACATAGTTGTTAACATCACTGATCCCTTCATCTTAGGTCTCGTTTGTGACTTCCTTTGAATTATTGCATACTTTGGGAGATGGTTTTGAATAATAATGAATGGCAATGGATTTTCACTTTTCCGAGCTCATCAAAGGTTTAATGGTTTGATTCTCAAAGAACAGGACATCCATACTTCTCACTATTTTCTTATCTATTGGATCCTATAATTAATAGCCGAACTCAATCTTTTAATGAGCCAAGGTAGATACATTGTTTAGTCTTTTACTTGGGTTTAGGTTGCTTATTCTTAAGAATGTAGCCGAATGCTCAACAACTGAACACTTTTAAATGGTTGTACGAGACCTTCTTGCCCGACCACACTTTCTTTATGATATCTCTATGCAAAGGCCCTGATGGGGAAATATTCATAATATTAACGACAACCTTCACGGTTACTCCTAGAATGTATTTGGTAGTTCACCATGAGAAAGCATGCATCAAACTCTTTCTACAATAGTTAGGTTCATTCTTTCCAATACACCATCCAATTGTGGTTTCTTTGGTGTGTCTTTTCAAGCCTAATCCCATTTGTCTTACATATGTTTCAAAAAGACCACAATACTCTCCATCATTATCAGCTTAGATACATTTTAATTTTCTACCCATTGCTCGTTCTACTCTTGCATAGAACTTCTTGAATGCCTCAATCACTTGTCGTTTAATTCCAACAAAGATACTTAAGCTTTTTGGTAAATGGTCATCAATAAAGGTGACAAAGTATAATGCACCTCTAAGTGAGTGAGTGATTTAAGAGCCTTAACATCTGACTTATGTGGATATCAAATTTAGAAAAAAAAGTCTATTACATAAGTTTAGCAGAATTTTGAGAGAAATTTAAGGTTTGGTAAGGCCAAATTCTATAAATTATAAAATATTAAGATTTATTTTAAATACTAATAAATATTAGTATTTAACTTAAATTTTAGTAAAAGTTTTTAAGGGCGAGAAACAAATTCATCCCATAACGATCAAACGCTGAAGCTTTCACTTTGTCCACCACGCCGTGAGGCATGAGTAGGCTATCCATTATGACAGTATGTCGTTCTTCTTTCTTTTGTCTTTTACCGTTCAATCCCTAATTAATACCCAACAAGATAACTTAGGACGTAAAAGGAAACTAAGAAAGGAAACTGGAACTGCAGAAAAGAAGCCAGAAGTACTTGAAAATGACAGGAATCGTGTCTTATCATGTTTCAATTCAGTCAATTAATTTAATTTGTCAAAATTATTACGATATTTAAAAAATTCAAATATATTAATCTGGTCACGGTCACACGTGAAAATCCTTAATCCTTATCCCACTGATTTACCTAACCGGGATGGAATTCTCTTGCCCCTTATTTTGGTCCTAATCTGTTTTCGTTCGCCAAAATAAAGGATTAAGAGGATTTCAGGCGCACCTAACCTGTTGTGGAACACGGGTGCTACCTAGTTAGTTATAAGCTAGCTTTTTTGTCATCATTTCACGACATACAACTGCCGCCTTTCGGCGAAGTCATTGTCGTGGCCGTTTCTGTTTCTGTGTCTGTGATTGGAGACCACGCGGGCTTAGCCGTTTGGTCTATGACCGGTAACAAGTGTCGACGTCTAGTGTTTCCTGCCTCTGATTTATTTTTATTAACTTAATTTCATTGAATTGGTTTTCAGATGTAAAAAATGCAACTCTAATGTCTTATAAATAATTTACAATTTAACTGTAATGGGTCACAAAGTCAAATACTGGTGTAATCATTCATTTCTCGATCAATTATCACATCCTTACGTGATGGAAATGGAAATCATATAGAATTTCCCTTTTGTCAAAACATGAAATGAGGAAAGTCCCTCTCTGCAAAATCAGGATTTTGTTTGTGTGCTTCCTGCTCATAGTCATTGATGTTAGCTTCTTAGCTTAGCTTGTCTTGGCTTAGCGTACCTCGATTTATTTGATCTCTTTCGATTGCCAATTAGGGTTGCAATCTCCACACCCTTCCTGCTACTCATTAATCCCTATTTCTCTACAATCTTTGTTAGGGTTTAGTTATACACTATAACTCTCTTGCTTCCTCCTCTATGATGTTTTGGAAGCTCGCCGGTATCTCTGCTTCTCCTGTAAGGGATTTTTTTCCATCCACTGCGTCTCTTTTTGTTCCTTTAGTTTTTGAGCTTCGCTCGTCAGTGGTTTTGTTTGTTTATTTGCTTATTGATCGATTTTCCAACTTTTAAATGGTCACTTGCGGGGTTTCTCTTTCGCTTCTGCTTTCCTTTTAGTCTGGATTTATAACATTGAAAAGAATTTCTGAATCTCATTTTACTATTTTGGGTTAGGGATTTGGGATTAAAGATACACTAAATGGGAGTGGGTACTTTGGTTACTTTTGTGGCTGTGTTAACTCAATGGTTCAGCTAAACATGTTTAGTATCAATCAAAAGTACTTGATCAATAACTGCATGCATTGCTTACCTGCTCTCTGTTGTATTTACCTGATCTTCTGTTTATTTTGTAGGTCGAGTCCATATTGGACAAAGAAAACTTCACCTTAGAAGAACTTCTGGATGAGGAAGAGATTATTCAAGAATGCAAAGCTTTAAACAATCGTCTCATTAACTTGTAATTTCCCTTCATTACTACGTGTCAACTCTATCCTGTTGTTTCTTCTACGATTCCATCCTCGCAGGGACGTTGTGTTAATCATAAGTTCTTGTTTGTAGTCTACGAGACAGGGCGCAAGTGGAGCAGTTACTCCGGTACATCATTGAAGAACCACAGAAGGATGCTGACAGTAAACGAGTGTTCAAGTATGTGTTGCTGACTTTAAAGCTAAAAGGAAACGAAGTGTTTTTCTCTTTTTAACTTTATTTATTGCTACCCATGTGAACTTTGGATTCTTGTTCTGAGGATCTACTTTCATTTTAGGTTCCCCTTTATTTCTTGCGAGATATTCACATGTGAAATTGATGTTATTCTGAGGACTCTGGTGGAGGAAGAGGAGGTGGATTTTTTGTCAGTTGTGTTGTGCAAAGTTTTGCGCACGATGGTTGTTCTGACTTTTTGTCGTTGATTCGTTTTCTATTGCAGCTGATGGACTTATTTTTCTCATTCTTAGAGCCAAGCAGGCCTCACAGTGCCTTACTGGCTGGTTATTTCAGCAAGGTATATTAATTGCTTTGAGTTTGGTTTATATGATTTTCAAATATTCTCGTCTTAATTCTATTTTTTCTAATTGTTGTAGGTTATTACTTGTCTCATGTTACGGAAGACAGTACCCCTTATAAATTATGTTAAAGTGAGTAAAATTCCTGTTTTCTTGGCTTTGTACTTGTTCAACTTGTCTTTTTTTTTTCTTTCTTGTTTGTCATTGGATACTGATTTATCTTTTCCCACTACATAGACATCTATCAGGTGTTGAGACATGTTCGCAGAATTTGGAAGTTGATTAAATTCATTTACGCATTTCCTTGTTTTGCATTGTCTATTCTAGATTTTGAAGTTCTTCCCTTCCTGTGTAATTTCAAACTTTGATTTTTGAAACTAGAACCCCGATTACCAATATCTTGCAGGTCAATTGATTGTGAACACTTAATTTTCACCATTTACTTCACACAGACTTGTTATAATGTTAAAAGAATATTCTAATATGTTGTGAATCAGAGCTTATTTGCTCTATGTTTCTTTTAGTAGAGACTGCAGTAGATATATACATGAATAGGTTTACAGAATAGGATAGAAAATCTGTACAGATATGGAAATATAATCCTAGGATACTATATATCTACAAGATACTGCTATCTAATCTAAAAGATCTGATTATGATCAGATCATAATATTATGAGATTTACATATCTTTGACCACACAAACGTTTCAGAGAATTAAAGTACTTAGTAACACTATCTTCATCTTGGTGAATCTCACCCAATTTGAGAGTAAGTTCATATACTTGGGACTGATTTCCCAAATCAGAGTACATCTGATTCACGTTGTCCCATAGCTCCTTAGCTATGTGATAACACATAGAGCTAATATCTTCCTCCATCGAATTTACCAGCCATGTCATCACCATAGAATTTTCAGCATCCCATATTCCATGTGTAGGATCCTCTACCGTGGGTTCCCTTTTGTCACCAGTCAAATATCCAATCTTTCCTCTCCCCCGGATGTACACTCTCACTAATTGGGACCAGCGAAGGAAGTTATCTCCATTCAGTCATATATTAGTGATCTGAATGGAATGAGAATCTGAGGAAGTGTGTGGAGAGGTGTATGGACTGGGTTAGAGGAGTCACCAATGTCAAACATGGTTGACATAGTTCTACAGGATTAGAAAGATAGGTGGGGCGGCTAGGGTTTTTTTGGACAGTTCAGGAAGTAGTTTGAGGGGCAGTAGGTAGCAGCTTGGGTTTAACTTTCCAGGTATCTCTCTGATACCATGCAGAATTTCTATACTGTTTTGTATTTCACATAATTTACATCAGTACATAGATACAAGTTTATATAGAAATAGATAGGGCTATTCTAGGAAACTAATATCTTTACATAATCTCCTAATATATGTACATAATATCATATCTAATTTCTAATATCAGATCTGATCTCCTAACTATTTAGGAGTCAAATCATATCAAGAAAATATCCAACTGGATATTTCCCAACAAAAACCTAATCAGAAAAGATAAGAGCCATAGAAATTATTGCATATGGATAAGATAGTGGAAGGAAGTGAGCATATTTGGAAAAACAATCCACCACAGCTAGTAACACTGATTTGCATGTGAAATGGGAGGCCATCAATGGTGTCCATGGAGATATCTTACCAAATTTGGATAGGAACCGGAAGAGGTTGTAAGAGACCTACCGATTGTAGGTGCTTTGGCTTATTTTCTAACAATTCTCATGAGTTCTAACCATATCTTGGACTTGGCATTTCATGCCAGACTAATATAAATCAACAGATAAGTGATGAAGTGATGAAGAGCTTTTTGATACCCTTTATGGTATTGAGAATGAATAGAAAAAATAATAGCTTGAGGATGAGAAGAACCTGAATTAAAAAGTCTATTTTTAAAGAAAATAAGTCCAATTTTTTTTAGTCCAATTATGCCCCCCTTTCTTAGCAACAATGTGATCAATGAGATGTTGTAAATCTGATGAGCTGGAACTATTCATGCTAACAGCACCATGGAAAGTTAACTGTGGCATGGAAATTGTAGATAATATACCCACATCCTCTTGCTGGTGTGAGAGAGCATCTGCTACAACATTCTACCAACCCGCTCCATATTCCACTAAAAAAATCAAACCATATCAGCTTATTAATTCAATGTTGTTGAGAAGACGTTATCGTTGTTAGCTCTAACAGAAATCTAAGGCTATAGTGAGCATTTTTCAGTTGCCCCTTTCCTAAACAGCATAAACATTTGCTCGCTTATGAAAAAGGGTTAAGTTAGCAAATGAAATTGAACCCAATAGATATGACCTCCAATGGTCCGCCTTTCTTGTTGGAGAACAACCACGAAGCCCGAGTCAGAGGCATCACATTCGCCTATAAAAACCTTGTTGAAGTCAAGAAGAGCCAATACTACGATTGATCTAACTACAAGTTTTAAAGCTTCAAACGCTTTTGAGGACTCAGTATTTTAGGAAAAAGAATTTTTTTCTTAAAATTGGTCATCAAAGGAGGTGCAAAGGTTCTGTAATTGCTAACAAATTTCTTATAATAGCCCATGAGACCCAAAAATCCTTGTAAAGCATGAACAATACCTAGTTTCGACCATTGAATCATGGGTGTAAATTTTTGTGGGTAGTTGCAACTTCTTGGGAGGAAATTAAATAGCCCAAATAGAAAATTTGGATCTGCCCATATGAGCGATTAGACTGTTTTAGATATAAACAGTGTTGTTTTAGCAATGTGAAGACTAGATGAAGGTGTTGAATATGCTTTGCTCACATACAACTACAAATTAAAATGTCATCAAAGAAAACCAATACAATCTTCCTCAGGCACTACCTGAATATATAATTCATGAGGCCTTGAAAAGGGGATGGGCATTAAAGAGACTAAAGGGCATGACCGAAAATTTGAAGTGGCCATGATGGTGCGAAAAGTTATCTTCTGCACATTTATATCTCTCATTCTGACTTAATGATACCCAAGTCCGACTTTGAGAAGTAACAAGCCCCATGTAATTCTTCCAATAATTCATCAATCACTAGTATGTTGTCCTTCATCTTATGGAAATTTAGTGCTTGGTAGTCAATACAAAATCTCCATGAATTATCAGCCTTCTTCACCAAGAAAATAAGAGAAGAGAAAGGGGACTGACTAGGTCGAAGAATTCCTTGGTTGAGCATCTCATTGCATTGCTTTTCTACTTCATTTTTTTGGGATATGTGGGCAACATTAGGGGCATATATCAATGGATCCAATCTTAGATTTAGAGTTATATGATAGTCACAACTTTTATATCGGGGCAGGCCCTATGGCATATTAAATATGAAGTGGCACTCATTAAGGACTCTTTGGAGTTCTATCTCTTTACCCGATTCTAAGGAAGAAGTGGACAAGGAAGCAATTGTGTTGGTGGAGGAGTCCTTACTGCCATTCAACCCTACTTCTTGATTTTACAATTAAATCTCATTTCCATATCAACAAAATCCCAAAACATATGGTCGAGCATTCTAAGCCAATTAACTCCCAACACTTCACCATATTCACAAAGAGGCAACATAAATAAATTTGAATAGAAAAAGTTGAGCCCCTAACCTTGTGGGCAGCAAATAGCATATGCCATGACAACATAACTTTTCTCCATTAGCCATCCTAACCCACAATTCAGACTTAGGTTCCATGCGAATTTTCAATTGTTCCACCAACACAACATCCACAAAGCTGTGAGTGCTCCCATAGTCGATTAAAATAAGTAAATGCTTACTATTGAAAAATTCTCCACTTGCATGGTATAAATTTGTGCATTCCTATTATAGCATGAAATGATATTGTTGGTTCTTGACTTCTTATCCCATCTCCTCTTCTTCATCAATACCATCCAACCAAAACAATTTTTTGCATTGATGTCCCAATTTGTACTGCTCATCACACAATCCCTTGGCATGCAACTCTTCCATCTTTGCTCGGTTCAACCTTTTGATAGGAGGAGTTCGCTGATTTCCCCCTTATAACAACCTTTCGTACAGATTCAACGCCTAGGGATTACCCCGCTTTTCATATAGTCTGGACAAACTCATTGCACTAGTAAGGTCTTGAGGATTCTACAACTCTACTTCTATAGCAATGGCTTCCTTTAACCTACTAATGAAAATTTCAACATCCTGTTCTTGAGAGAAAGTACTAACTTGAGCTGCCAGTTGCTCAAATTGCCTTTTGTATCCATCATCAGTGCTAGTTTCTTGCTGCGAATGGGAGGCCAAATCACAAATTACAATTGGTTTCAAAATTCTACCATGACATGAGAGGTTGGTCCATCTCTAGCTTGATAAACCACAATTGGGCATTGCTTTCAAGGTGGAAGAAAGCTAGCTGTATGTTTTCGTCCTTTGGTGTTCGTTGATGATGGAATAAGTGTTCATACCAACTTAGCCATCCTAAGGGATCAGTAGAGCCATCAAAAGGGGGGAATCAAGTTTTGAAAACTTAGGAACCAAATTTCCCTTCTTGATTTACCATTCACCTTGGTGATTGTGATGATTTTACCTTTCCCAAGATTTACAACTAGGTTCTGAGAAAGTTCTTCCAATTAAGTCGTCACAGCATTTTGCCTGGCCTTGCTAGCTACCTTTTCCTGTTCTCTTTCTATTATTTCTTGGCTCGATCATCCTAGTACATAGCCAAAAAGGCTTCTAACTACTGTTATAAGGTACATTGTTCTCCCATAACCAGTGGCTCCGATACCAAATAGTTATAGTCCCTAGATTGATTTGTGGTTATAGGACCCTGCAAAATAAAGGGTTTTTCTTCCTTTATGACCTACTTTGGTAGGTTAGGAAGAATGAGCTCATTAGAGAGTGCCCTTCGATCTCTTAAAGAAAGGAATTATCAATGTAAAATTTTGCTTCCTACATTTCCAGCTTTGAAAAGCTTAAATAGACTCCTCTTGATAGCCCTAACACTTCCCAACAACTTCTTGATTGAGGCTATAAAATCTTCAGTTTAAAAAGAAATAAAAACAATTTTTATTTATTCAAATTCAAAAATAAATTTATCAACTTTTCTATCTTCCTCTTTTTCCCATGAGTGAATCTCTTGTAGAGTTGGTCAAAAGGGACTATCCGAACACATTTCCCTTTGTCCAATGGACTATTTGTTGTTGCTAACTTGCAACAAAATCACTCTATTATTAATTGAAATGTTGAAACATATCTAGTTAGTAATGATCCTAGAACCCTAATCATAAAAGAATGAGAATCCCATCTAAATTTCTCAAATGGAAATTGAATTATACTCTAATTGGGATTCTTTACTCCCTTATAAACTTGAGTTCTAAGCAAAGTATAAAAACAGGAAATAACTTTTCTCAAAACCCTTTATAATAAGGAAAACCAGCACAAAAAATTCAACAAATTACTTATTAGCCCCTTTATCACTGTTCATGTGAACGTTAACATAAATAGTGGTGCTCACAAATCTCAATCTTCTACATTCCACTAAATTAAGGCTTGGGGTTCAGTTATCTATCCTTTCTTGCTCCTTTCATAAACTTTAAGCCGCTTTCCATCACCGATGCTCCCTCTAACCCATGCTTCGAATGATTTAGGGTAAAATTTTGGAGTTCTTTCATGAAAAGGAATAAATCAGGTTGACAATGACCAAGTGATAATTGGGATACGAGAATTTGAAGTCTAAGAACATTAAGATCGTAAAACCCCTCACGAAACTAGAATTTCATATACATCAGAAAATAAGTTTGAAATTAAACTTCTCAAACTTTCTAACTCCCTTAAAAGGCTTAAATCCAACCTAACATGACATAAATATAACTCCCTTAAAAGGCCTAAATCCAACCTAACATGACATCAATATAGCCCAATAAATTAGGTAAGGAAGGCTATCTAGACTAGCTCCTTTTAGTGTGCATAAAAAGTACAAAACGTTGAACCTGGACAGAAGCAATACTCACCGCTATTCTCCTAGGTTGAGTGCATATGATATTGCAAAATCCACCGCTTCCAGATTCAATCATGTCATCCAATATAAATTGTGGTACCTGCAAGAAATTTCAGTTTAAAAACATGTTGTATGGCTACGTCAGTTGGAAGGACAAGACAAGAAACTTGCAATTGTTCATAGAAAAGGCAAATAATCAAATCAAGAAAAGCACAACAGAACAAGCGAAGTTTACTGTCCCTATAGAATCCTAGAAGCATACAATTGAAATGTAAGACTAGTAAAAACGCAGAAATACAGACCTGAGTGGTCTTTCCAGAACCTGTTTCTCCACAAACAACAACAACGTCATTCTCTCTGAGTGTTTTCAATATGTCATCTTTTAGTCCATAAATTGGTAGAGAAGTCCTACTTGTAAGAATTTCCTGAAGAAGTGCAGATAACTAATGCATAAGCGGAATGTAAGTGCAACTACCCTAGTATAACAACCATAATACATTACAAGTATAGCAATAACAATAGACAACACTTTAAACCAGTGTACTTCATTTACATTAATTTATACAAGAACGACAAGAAAAGGGATAAAGTAACCTCATATTTGTAAAATAATAGAGAAAAAAGAGCAAATCTCATAACTCCAGGAATAATATGTTTCTCCTAATTAACTATTTCCTCCAAAGGCTCAAACTACTAGGATAAGACCAATGGACTCTCGAAACAGTAAATCATGTGAACCTTCCTTTTTTAAACTTCCCTTAAGCTCCTATAGTGAAAATGAAAAGAAATCACTACCATATGAATTTTCATTTGCCACCAACCTTGTACTTTGGAATTTTATGTTTTTTCTCTTGCTCGTGTCTCAAATAAGTACTTTCCAAATTCCTTCTGTAGTTTACTCCTGTCATATCACACAATAATCAACAAGGAAATTAGTCACTAGAATTTCAAATTTAAACTTCCATAGCTTTCAAAAAAATGCAAGCATTCCTTGGAGTCACAAAACTTAAGAGTATATTCAAGTGGGTAAGCATCAAGTCATTAGTAAGTGACTTAATAAATGTCATCAAAGTGAACTACAATAAGTTAAAGGAAGTCTTACAAGAGAGAATCAAAACAAAGAGATCATACTTGCTTATATTATTTTAGCATGAATAAGTAAAATATGAAAAAATATATATATATTTCCAAAAGAACTTGTTGATAAGGAGAAATCAGCGTCAGCAAAATCAAGGGGCCACTAATTAGGAGGAAATCTGTTCCTAACAGAATGGGAGAGAAATTAGGGGAAATCTAGTCAAAGTAAATAAATTAGGTGATAATTAAGATATTTGAATTGTGTAGAATTATTTTCTAGTATAGCTATTTATATGTAACCTAAACATAAGAGGAAAAAAATATGAAAGTCACTTTTTTCCACAAAACTCCATTACCACATGTAAACAATGAGTAAGTAAATGAGCCATAAGTTCGAAGACAACACAATCAATAGGCGTGGAACTACATACTTTCAGTAATTGGATCAGCACCAATGACAATCGAATTACTAACTTCTTCAATATGAGAGCTTCTTAATGTTTTTGAGGAACCATTTGAGGCTTCAACATCAATTACTGGAGTAGAACTTCCTGCATTCAACAACCAATCCACGAAGCCAGCTCTTTGACTCTCTAAACTATCGTCCACTTTGCTTGATGATGCCCCTATAAGAAATGTTAGATATTAGAAAAGTGAAGAACAACAATTATAACCAAAATTTGGTGCAAAAGGAGAAAAGGGAAATAAAAAAACTTGTTCTAACATCAATTCTAACCACAAATTCAATTGGGCAGGTAAACTAACAAACTCAATTGAGGGATCTTTAATAATTGCCACAATAGGCAAACCAAGCAATGAATGAACACGCATCCATCACTCAATAGAACTCAAACATAAGGGAATTACCTTGTTTCCATTGGAGGACAAGAGAAGCATATGGTTCAGTAATAACTACATGGATCGGAAGATCAGGGAATAGTTCAACAAGGGCAAATGCTGCAACCTTGTTCTGTGCATCCTGCATTTCAAATAGGTTTCCAGCATACGAATGATTAATTTTCACTTCTTTCACTATCTTTTATATCTTTTTGTTTATAATACAAACACTTATCACCAAATACCCTAATAAATATGTATTCTCTCCTTGTAAAACTGTTCAACTTTGAGCAAGAAGCATCAAGTCACTTGGACACAGGAATAAAGGGACAGAATGAAGAATCATGTAACTTGGGAAGAGGAAATCAAGATTACAAAAAAAAGCATATCGAAACCCTCAATTGAATCTCAGCATTACTAGTTCAAATGGATTTACAATTAGAGTAGCAATTTTGACCAATTATCGTAATTCAAGATAATTTTGCAGAGGCAACTTCTCATTATGTTAAGAAATTTAGCATGTCACTCCTAGCACTACTTGCAAATTAGAAGATTGGAGATACATATAAGATTAGATTAGATTAGATGAGAAGAAAAAATTGGATTTCAAAGTGGCCTAAATCCTAAAAAGAAAGCATATTTTAAAGATGCTTCCAAGTCAAATTTCTAACCATTACCAGATTCAGTTTTTTCTCTCAAACCTTCCTTTTGCAAAAATATGGAGACCATCAAGTTAAAACAACACCACAAACATCTTGAAGGTAAATTAGTAAACAAATACCTCAGTAGACACAAATGTCTCATCTTGGTCGGGAAGCTGAATAGTGACCAGTCCACCAGCTTTTCTGCTCTTGCCCCTACCACTAGCTTTACGTAAAATGCTAATAGTATAAGAGAAACCCCTCCCTTTCTCAAGAATTTTACTAAACTTTGGAGCTTCCCAACCTGATTTTTGGCATAATTGTTGGAGAACAGCTTTAGGAATCCTTTGCGGGTCCCCCTATCAACATTTAAATAACTTAGAAAAATCACAAAGAACACAACTGGAACACATGTAAGTACCATACAAGTGGATAAGAGGAGTTAAATATATAAAACATATATACTGAAAGCATAAGTTTGCATACTCATCACTAAGAAAGATGAGGAAACTAAGAATAAAACAATGCAGATTCAGATTTATTGAGAACTGTCAGAAATTAAGCAAAAAGTGTATTTCCTCTTTTTTTTTTGGTTACAACACTACTAGCTATATATATATACAAAAACCTAGTATCCAGATCCGGTAGATACACATAAATCATGGAGTATCTTATCAAAATCTTGACCATTAATATCCTAATTTAAGGATACAATCTGTTACAACATATTTTCCTAAAATAGTCTCCTAACTATATAGTTTTTCCACAAGAACAAATAGAAAACCAAAAAAGCCAGTATCACAAAGTGTGATGTCCAGAATTTGTTGAACGAAAAATTTGAGAACTAGGTTTATTGCTTGAGATGTATTCTCCAGGGACATCAATAATAAAAGATAACAAATTTATATTTGAAAAAGTATCATATAATAAAAGAAAAAAAGCAATTTTTAGCAAACAAACTATGTGATGCATGTAGAATATATCTACCTTCTTCCAAATGCCATCTAATTTATCTAAATTTTTCCCACCACTTAATTCTTTCATCTTTTCCTTCCTCTGTAAGTCCAACAATTCAACTGGTAAGGTCTCCTTTGATCTATCTTCTAAGAAAAAGTCACCAAGCTCCATATCTGCTAACTCTTTTTCCAGAACAACTTTCTCTTCTACAGGCATATTAGAGGGATTAGGATTGTCTGCATACTCCATAGTGCTTGAACACTCAACATCATTTCTGTAAGCTTTTGATTCTTCAGCAAACAAAACAAAGTCAGAAACAGCTTCTGCATCAGATGATGTTGGAGCTCCAATACGTTCACAACACATTTTTCCCTTGTATTTGTCCTCTGACTCACAAACAGAAGCACGCTCATGTTCAAAATCACTCGCCAAGATGTTATCAGAGAATCCTGCTTAATCAACGCAATAACATTTAGTGCAAGGCTCTATTACAATGATTAACATGTAGAATATAAGAAAGTGGATTTGACCTCTATCTGATAATTCTTGCTTGAGTTTGCGAATAAGACGGCTTGCTTGTTCTTGCCTTTTTTTGTCCCCACCTTCTTTGGCTTTTGCAGCATCTAGTCGCGCAGCATGGTACTCTTTGGCAATAATATCATAAGGCCTTGCTTCAGGACCCTATTAGTAACAAAGGAAACATGAAAACACCAACTTCAAATGCAAGGTAGCAACAAGCAGTATAACTTAATATGTATTAGCATAAGTAGACACAATCCAAAAACAAATTATAAGCAAAGATAACTATCAACAAGCCTTAACTATATCTAGCAATCATTTAGCTTTAAATAAATAGCGACAATAGTTCAACACAAAACAAGTTAAACCAACAATGTAGCAGTCACACTAAAACCGAAAAGCCAAAATTTCTAATTGAAACCATATCAATGAGCATCCAAGAGGATGAATTGAATCATATGTAATTTTCTAACAACCCCTACAAAGAAATTTGTTATGCTAAGTTGCAAAGCACAAGCTAACCATACCTTACACTAAAAATTAATTTTTGCTGAAGGAAAGAAAAGAAAAAGGATACTTGACTTATATTTGAGGTGTTCCTAACCAAAAAGATTGAACTAGATACAAAAGAATAAGAGGAAATGATAATACCTTTCTAGATAAACTTCTATCATCTTCATCATCCTCCCAACTATTGGATGCCTCCTACAAAAGTATTGTGAATATATACTTGGTTAGGATGACAACAAATAATTGAATTTAATAAGCTAGACTCAAAACCTATTCAAGATTGTAACAAAATCAATTGTGAGGAGTAGGCCTGGGCCATGTTTAAGGTGGCTCCTCCATGCATAGTGACAAGTGACCAAATTCAAGAAATAGATTAAGCAAATGAAGGAGGGCCAATTAAAATAAGCAAGACCTTGAATGTATATGTTATCATAGTATCACACAGTCTCAAAATTAATTTGAATATAAAAATGTAGAAATGGAAGGAATGCATGTAGTTATCACTAAAAAGTGAGGTAAAAAAAGTTGTTTGGTATAACTGTCGGTACCTGTTGAAAGATTTTAGAACTTTTAGAAGGTTTCAAAATGCAAGAATTCACAAGTTTGAGTAGAAAACAAATATATAGCGGCTTTTAACATCTGATAGATATTGCTAAATTCCTCTATCAACTATTGATAAGCCAAAAGAACATTTCTTGATCAACTAGAATCTAAACATCACTAAATTTCAAATTGTTGAGAGTTGTTAAGACTTCTTTCATCTTTTCTCTCGATATACCTTTCTAAAAAATATAAACCACCAACTCTATCCCATGTGATTCTTACTTCAACTATGTTTTCCCCTTTTCTTCTTTTTGACAAAATATAAAACTTAAATGACCTAATGAAGAGAAACATGAGACCTTAAGCCAAGTCCATCAACTTCTATAAGCCAAATACTATCTGCTAGTCCCTAGCTAAAAACCCTATATGTTATATGGAAGAATTGTTTAACCTAATAGACCAGAAGATTTGCAACTAAGAACACAGGAAGAAGCTACATTGGTGGGAAAATATAATCAACTGCTGAATAGTACCAATACTCTTTTAAGGCAGAAATCTCGGATGTTCTGGATGAAGGAGGGTGAGAGATGTACTAAGTATTTTGGTAAGGGCCCTACTGTAAGATCTCGTCACCGGACGATTAAGAGAGAAATCCACCTTCCTTCCCTTATTGGTGTTCTTCCCTTTGGAGGAAGAACTAACATTGAATGAAGGTTAGCCAGCTCTTGACAGAGCTAGCAATATTTTTTTTTATGATTTCGATACCTTTATTCCTTGATAATTCTGCTATTATATAGGCAGAAAAGAGAAATAATGATCCATCTAACTAGGACTCCTATTATAGTAGAACTCTATTAAGAAATAAAAAACCAGAAAGGATCTTTCAAAAGCTAACTATCCTTATCCAAATACTATCCTAATCTAATCTTCTATTATTTCCCCTGTCTAACTAAATTCTCCAGCTTATCAGTCGTTGCCCAACTTCTTCCCTCTCCTTTGATAAGTTCTACCCACAAAAGCATCCTTATCATATTTTATGAGCTCAATTCAGCTAGGAGGAATAAGACTTATATCCGAATGCTAGAAGATGACACGGGGTGAATCCATGAGGACATCGAAAGTAAGAAGAGGGTTGCCTTAGAGTACTTTACTTGGCAATTAGGGACTATAATGCCAATAAGAGATATACCCGCAGAGGTTCTAGCAGGGCTTAAACAACTTGATGAAGACGACAAGGCGGCATTGGTAAGAGAAGTAACAAGGGAAGAAATCAAGAATGCTATTTTTTCAATGAACCCCGACAAAGCCCCAGGACCGGATGATTATAATGGGAGATTCTTTCAAAAACACTGGAATATTGTAGGAGAAGAAGTGGTAGCAACAGTGGACGAGTTCTATAAGAGAGGAACAATCCTCAAGGAATGGAATAAAACGTTTATCTGCCTTATTCCCAAACAGAGTAATGCAAGGGAGATGGAACAATTCAGGCCCATAGCTTGCTATAATTTTCTTTATAAAACCATCACGAAGATCCTAGCAAATAGACTACGAGCGAGCCTAGGGAAGTTAATCAGCCCTGAACAAAATGCTTTCAACAAGGGAAGATCAATGGGAACAAATATCCTGCTATGCCAGGAACTGTTAGAGACTAGTGAGGAATTGCACCATAAAGATGGACCTTACAAAGGCCTATGACTCAGTCAACTGGAGCTTTCTTTTTAACATATTGAAGGCAGCCGGCTATCCTCCTCTGTTTAGAAAATGGGTTAAGGAATTTGTAATCACTGCTTCTATGGCAATCTTGGTGGATGGGGAACCTACAAACCTGATCAAAGCAAGGAGGGGCTTGAGACAAGGGGATCCATTATCCCCTTACCTGTTTGTCCTACGCATGGAGGTTTTGTCAACTCTCCTTGTAAATACCATACGGCGACGTCCAGAATTCCAGTTCCATGGCAGATGTAAAGGTATGAAGCTCAAAAACCTAGCTTTTGTAGATGACCTTCTATTGTTTTGCAAGGTTGAGAAAAACTCAATTGATATAATCATGCAAGCAATGAAGGAATTCCAAGAGATTTCAAGTTTAAGAAGCAACCCTCTGAAGAGTTGTTTCTACTTATCTTGCAACTCAAGTAGAGAGGTAGCTTCTACAGCTATCGAGATAGGCTTAACACAAGGGCAACTACCCTTCAAATACTTGGGGGTACCAATTTCTCAAGGAAGAATCAGTGTTGTGGATTGTAAACCTCTGTTGGACTTAATTCATGGCAGAATCAAACAATGGAGCAATCAATTCCTTAGCTATAGAGGCAGGCTACAACAAATTCAGACAATAATGAGCAATCTTACCACTTATTGGATCAACCATTTATCCATCTCCAAAAGTATCCTTAAGGAAATCGATAGGAAACTTAGGGATTTCTTGTGGAACGGCTCAAACCAAAGCAGAAGCAAAGCGAAGATTAGTTGGAACAAAATTTGCAGGTCTAAGCAACAGGGGAGATTGGGCATCCATTCTACAAGGATGAATCATAGGGTGAGGAGGGGGACAGAATTTGTGGTGGCTGTGCTACAAAAAGGAAGATTTATGAGTGAAATGGATACACAATGTATTCATTAAGCACAAGAGTATCTGGGTCCTACAGTTAGGGATGTCAATGGGCCGGGCCCAGGCTGCTCATGCCCATCGTCAAGCCAAACCTAGCCCGTCATATATATATTTTTAAGAAAAAGTCAAAAACAAAACAACGTCGTTTTTGAAGGAGGCTCGTTCAAATCGGGCCAAAATCAGGTCGGGCTGGTTTTGCCACCCTACCTACAGTTAAGGCAAGATATGTCAAGCACTCTCAAAGAAATTCTAGAGACCAGACAATGGATGCAGAATCAGGTGTTCCACAAGATTGGGAATGGGGAAACCATGTCTTTTTGGTATGATAATTGGCACTGGAAAGGTCCCCTATATAAGGTGGAGGGCTTGAACAAAACCTCATAAAAGGTTAACTATTTCAAATCTGGAAAATTACTTAGTGAACAAAATCACCTTCGACGTACATTATAATAGCTAGGACTACTAGATATCTTGATAATGATGATCAAAGCATGAAGATTTGTTCTAGGTACAGCCATTTCTATTCTTTAACTAATTCAACTTCCTAGTATATAGGAAAGTTAATAGCAGAAGTTTTGGAGAAAACTTCAGAGGTTTATAGAGTTCCATCAAGTAGATGCCTCACAATGCTTACTTTGTTGCTTCCCCTATGGTGATTGCTTTTCTTTTTCTTCATTTCATCTTATGACTAAGCTTGTGAAGCAATTAATGATGACCAAGTAAAAGAATATTTTGGGGATGCGCTAGATAATTTGCAATACCTCTTCCTGTTGTTGTTGTAGTAAATATTGCCTGATCCAATCTGATTGAGATGGGTGGTGAGCATCTAGAGTTTGATCATCTTGCTGCTGCTGCCCCTTGATTCTAACAGAAACAGGCATTTCTTCTTCCACCTCCCCAACTTTGCTAGGCAAGTCCACCGAAGCAATCCTGCCTTTGTGCCCCGTCAATACCACCCCAACAGTACCTACATGTTTTCATGACAATAATCAACTACTCTTGATCGCAAAGAATAGAGATCCTACAATCATAGTGAGAATTGGGGCAAACCTCCTTCCTCATTCAAAGAAGTTCCACTAGAGAACTTCAAGGGAAGCTCATTTCCTGGCAAATTTAAGCATAGCCAATCCAAAGAACTCTCAAATGTTGCATTCTCCTATACAGTCAAAGATGATTTTATTTGAAAAGAACATTTCTACTATGGAAATTAAGAATAAAAAAATAAAAATGCAAAAGCAGAAACCTTCAGAGAAGTAAGAGCAAGTTCAATGTGATGATTAGAGAAGCCCTCACAAGAAAGTTTCTCGTAAATAGTGGTGAGCTTCTTGGCCTTCTGGGCTTTAGAGAGAGAATCTCTGACCGGAGCAAGAGATGAGGGCGGCTGGGTGGAGCGATCGGAGTTGAGCAAGAGCCTGCGGAGGCGGTTCTCATTCTCGGCCGAAATCTGGAGGCGTGGAACTGCAGGAGAAGATGAGGAGGAGGAGGATTGAGACTTGTTCTTTTGCTTTTGATGATTCTTTTTTGGAGCCATTTTGCTGGGAATGAAGAGGAGAATGGCACCAAAACTTGGCAAGCAATTCACCGAAAAGAAAAACACGTAAGTTTCCAATGTGTTCTACTTCTTTCTAGAAACCAATTCACCGAGGGAAAAAAAAAAGAATACCGTGTTCTTTTTGACCACACCACAACTAAATCATGGGTTCACGCGGCCCAAGAAAACGCTATATGGGCTTTATTGGGCTAATTTAAGAAAATGAGATCAAAACTTAGATTTGGTTAATTAATTCCGATCGAAAATGCTCGATCTTTATTGAAGGTAAGTCTGAAATATTATATAGATGAAATGCAAAAATACAAGCAAGCCATACTCTGATGAGTGTGGCACATGCAAGGAAAATCTAAGTAACTATGTTTTTTATTTATATTTTTATTTTTCTATTTTTATTTTAAAATTTAGTAAAATAAAAATTATTTATTTGAGTTTTTTATTTCTATTTTTTCGATTTCTTTCAATTTTTAAAATTT
>JANIHZ010000005.1:27371799-27384252 GCA_027478365.1 Erythroxylum rufum
TAAAAATCATTTTCTTTAAGTTTTATGCAATATATAATTATCATCAGTAATAAAAATATAACTACATTAACATTAATAACCAAACAAGTTTCTTTTTTTAAAAGAAAAATAGAAAACAAAAACAAAAACTATAAACTATAAAAGAAAAATAAAAGTATAACCAAATAGGCTTTAAGTTATTAAGAAGCGATGGAGGTGCTCGTCAACATTTAAAATTGAAAAAATCACGAATGTACGTGGTTAGGAAATGACGACCATTTATGCCAATGGTGCAATATAACATTAGATAGTCATCTAATTAATTAAAAAATGAATGATTTCTAATTCCCTAATCTATGGCGGCAAACACCGATCAAATTTCATGTAAGTTTATCAAACATTAGTTTGAATTAGGAATGATAATGTGTTAGATTATGTTGGGATCAATATCCATAATATATAGTCTAAGTCAATTTGAAATTTAGTTGAGCCTAAGATGCGCGATTAGAGTCTCACCCGAAATAATATCATTTTAGTGTAATTTGTTAAATTGATATTACTTCAGTCTTGAATTTAGTGAACCTATAAATTAAAACAATGTCACTTTTGGTAGTTAAATCAAAACGATATCATTTTAAGGGAGAGAGTTCGAGGTTTTCAGGCCTTTAGTTTGACCCCTAGACTTTAGCTTGGTCAAAAACTTAATCAATCTGAAACTAACTTGTTAACTTCGAATTAGGTAAAGTCAAGACTCTAGTCATCATCCCTGGTTTGAATGTTAACACCTAAAGACTTAATTATACTCTTTAATTGAAGGATTGATCTACTCCCATTTAATCCTTTAATCTTCTTAAAGTTCTTATTTATGAGCATAGGTTCATTATCTTCTAAATATGCTACATGCTCCATTATGATAGGGTTGTCATTAATGATCTTTCTTCAAAGACAATAAAAAATATGAAAGAAACGATAAGAAGTAGAAGAGGGATAACATAAAATGCTCTCAAAGCATCAACTTAGGCTGACTAAAATGATTCTGAAAGTGATCATTTGAAAGGAGAAATATCTCATATATGCATTATGGTTAAATATGATGATGAACTACTCTCCAACTTTAAATCATGTGATAGTGATGATGAAGTTGAATTGTCATATAATGAATTAATTGAAAGCCTTAAAATTATAAGTATGAAAAAGAATAAGTACCTTCCAATTTCAAAGAGGTTTTAAAGCATTTAGGTGCATGCTTACATGAAAATGAAGATAAAGAGTGAATTACATAACATAAAAGCATCTAAAAGTATGGAGATTGCTAATAAACATAATTTAGATGAATTTAAGCATAAGAATGAGACGTTGAAAAAGGAAGTCAATACTCTTAAAAACTTCTTATCTAAATTCACAAGTGAAGTGAGAAACATGAAAGCATGTTAGGAGCTCAAAAGAATTAAAATAATAAGCACATGATTGGATACACTTATGAGGGTGCTTCCTACACCAAAACTATCTTTATCAAGGAAAAACATATGCATAAGAAAAAGTCTTTACCTAAGATAATAAATGAGTATAGTATATCATCATCTTGACACTCACATGCTAGGCAAAAAGGCAAAACATATGCATTTTATAGTTCCCAACCTAAACCTAAAGTCAATTACAATCAAAGCAAGGCTTAAACATATAATATTTTATATGTTAGGCATAATTCCTTGACACATGCTCACACTTATCATAAACATCAAAATATCCAAAGAAATGTGTCTTATAAATATTACAATGTTAGACATTACTTCCACCCCAAGAAAATATACAACTCTTACAAGATTCAAAGGAGCGTATACATGAACAAAAACTTTAGACCTTATTTTAGCCTATACATAAACAAAAACTTTAGACCTTAGTTTCATGGAACAAATTCATGTCAAACATATAGTATGATAAGTCATTTTTGTGGCAAACATGGACATACTTATAAAATTTTCTTCCTTAAACAAGAATGGCAAGTAAAATATTGATAGATGAAACCAAAAACATTAATAAAGAAGGATAACATTATAGGAAAGGAAAGGAAAGGATTATGATTAAAGTGATTAGTTCAATTAATTGAAGTTACAATTCCAATTGATTAAGAAAAATTGAGATTTTATAATGAACGAATATATAAAAGTACATATAATGATTAAATGAATAAGATGAAACCAAATTCATTAATGAGGGAGGATAGAATTATAGGAAATGAATGAAAAAGATTATAAAAGTGATCAATTCAATTAATTAAAGTTACAAATTTCAATTGATTGATAAAAATTAAGATTTTGTATTGAATGAATATATAAAGCCTAGTTATATTGATTAAATGAATAAGATGAAACAAAATTCATTAATAAAGGAGGATAGGATTATAGGAAATGAATGAAAAAGATTATAATTAAAGTCATCAATTCAGTTAGTTGAAATTGCAAATTTCAATTGATTAGTAAAAATTGTGATTTTATAATGAATGAATATACAAAACATACATACATTGATAGATGAAACTAAATTCATTAATGAAGGTGGATATGATTATAAGAAATGAATGAAAAAGATTATAATTAAAGTGATCAATTCAATTAATTGAAGTTACGAATTTTATTGATTAATAAAAATTGAGATTTTATAATAAATAAATATATAAATTGTACATATATTGATTAAATGAATAAGATGAAACAAAATTCATTAAAGAAAGAGGATATGATTATATGAAATGAATGAAAAAGATTATAATCAAAGTGATCAATTTAATTAATTGAAGTTATAATTTTCAATTGATTAATAAAAATTGATATTTTATAATGAATGAATATATAAAATGTATATATATTGATTAAATAAATTAGATGAAACCAAATTCATTAAGGAAGGAGTATAGAATTATAGGAAATGAATGAAAAAGATTATAACTAAAGTGATCATTTCAATTAATTGAACTTATGAATTTCAATTGATTAATAAAATTTGAGATTTTATGAAGAATGAATATATAAAACCAAAGATTTTAAAATTTATAATGAATAAAATTCATAAATTGATGACATAATTTAGAAAAATGATTATCCAAATTTTTTAAATAATACAATTTACAAAAAATCAAGATAAAACCATGATGGAGACTGAAGACTGAGAGTAGAGACTAGATAGACTGAGAGAGCAACTAATCATTGTAGTTAGAATCATTAATAGTTTGCATCACTTCTTCTATGTGTATAAACATTATATTTGGTAATGTAATATTAAACTTAAAAGAATATTAAGAAAATGGTAATAATTAATAAATAATTAGATATACCTTCATCTTTGAATATCTTATCAAAATAATGTCCACTTACTTGATGAGTGTGACTAGTCAACTCCGTATTAGTACTTGTGGCTATATTAATATACAATTGAAAATAATAAGGTAAGATGATATAAAAAATAGACAAAATTGATATATCAAAAAGAAAAAATTTACCCTTAATATCTTTATCATCTAACCAAATTCAAGCACACTTAAGGGCTTCCATAATATAAGGATGAAGTCAAGCGCGATGAGGACTAATAACCTAACCACTAGTGATAGAAGTAGATTATAAAGCAACAATGGATGATGGAATTGCTAATAGGTCTCGTCTAATTCCTTGCATGATTGAAAAATTATTTCCGCAACTTTTCCACCATAATAATACATCAAATTGTACACATTCTACTTCGGCCACACAATATTCGGTCAAATATTTATCTAATCCATCATATTGTATGAAGTCCTAGCCTTTTCTTTCATAAAATTTGTAAGTGAAAGTAACAAACTACTCTTAGAAGATGAGCTTGAACTTGAAACTGAAGCCGAAGTTGAACAACCTGAACTATTGCTATCTCGGTCCTAAATTTTGTCCATTCTGACTTGATAATAATTAAATAAATCATACCAGAATTGTTCAATGACATTTACGTCCTCTTAGGCTTGATCACCATACAATATATTATATGTAAAATTAACCCCCTTCATCTTATATCTTGGGTCTAATACAAATATGATTGCAATAATACATGCACTAATATACCAATAAGAATTCAGCTTCTCCAACATCTTCTTTATAATAACTCAAATAACCTCATTAGAATCAAACATCTAATCAGATAAAACTTTCTTTATCTCACACATAGTGCTAAAGTAACAGTGCGAAGTTGGATATTTTGCTCCTGAGAACAATTCAGTCACATTATAAAATAATTCCAAATTCAAAAAAAGTTCTCTAGCCAGCTCCCATTGGTCTTCTATAAGCATACAAGTGTACTAAGAATCTTTTTGTCTCAGCCTAGTAAACACATCAACTTATTGGACTGTCGATTCCAACATCTTGAAGGTTGAGTTCCATCTAGTTGGACAACCCAAATCAACATCTTCGTACTCAGAATGTATAGATGTTGTGCAGTTTCTTCAAAGTTCTCAACTCCTTTAGGTATTGCACTCTAATATACTACAATATTTCGATTCGAATCTATTTCTTCCTTTATGATATCCAATCCATCCTTCATAATCAAATTCAGAATATACACAAAGCAACACATATGGAATAATCTTCCACCAATTAACAAGCTCCCAACATGTATCTTGTTCTTCAACTTTTCAAGCATAACATCATTCGTGCTACAATTGTTAACTATTATAGTGGATAACTTGGTATCGACATAAAAATCTATCAAACAGTCTCTCAATATGATTGCCAACCTTTCACTTGTATGTGACGCTAATATATAAATGAACCTATCATGTAGAAATATGGCCAACATTAATCATAACATAATGAAAAAGTAAATGATAACAATATTAAAGAATATAAATTACCTTAAAAATTTATTGCATAGAGTCCAATCATTATCAACATAATGTGCCATTACTGACATATAAACCTTGTTTTGGTTATCAGTTGTTTACATGTCTGTTGTAATGGCAATATGTTCTTCAATATTCGACAATTGTCATAAAATTTCTTTCTTCTTATCCTTATATATCTTCATAATGTCCTTCTTCAACGAATTTTTACTTAAAACCTTGAAGGTCTGCTGTAGTGATTTGCAAAACATCCTAAATATTTTGGTATTAATCGTAAATAGTGGATATTCATCACCAATTATCATAAAAGCTATCAAAAATCTTGATCTGTTGTTGTCATAAGATATTGCAGTCATCTCATTCTTCCCTTTATAATGTTAGGGGTAAAAAATGTTTGACCTCCTAATATCATCTCTTTTCTACTACACGAATCAAAATCTCTTTGAATGAGAGGTTTCAGCTCTTGAACTCCCAACCAACATCTTCTGACAATATTTACATTCGAATTTTCCTTCTCCATCCATCGATCTAGTCTTATTGAAGTGATTCCAAATTTTAATTTTCAACTGACTACGAGTTGGACTTTTATCTTCACTTAGTACGGGATTAGAAGTTTCCACTTTTGTCTTCGATACTAGGTTGTAATTCTCTATTGAAAGACTATGTTCATCCATCTGAAACAATCCACATATAAATATATAACTTATTCATAATCGTAATTGAATATATATGCGATCGTGTAAATTACTGTGATCATGTCACAAACATACTTGGGAGTGTATGTGTTTTTGTTAACTTATATTGTTACTTACTCGAACATGTATGTAACCGTGTAAGTCATTTTGATTGTGTCACAAACACATGCAGGTGTGTATTTGTTATCATAGCCTTACACGATTACTTACACGATCACATACACACGATCATGTATGTGATCGTGTAAGTCATTATGATCATGTAACAAACACGCACGAGCAAGTATGTATTTTATTGAACTTACATGATTACTTATACAGGCATGTATGTGACTACATAAGTCATTATGATTATGTCACAAACACACATAGGCATGTATGTATTTTCATAGACTTACACGATTACTTACATAAGCATGTTCTTGTGTAAGTCAATGTGATCATATCACAAAACACACACACGAGTGCGTGTTTTTGAGAATTTACAAAATCCCTTTTATAGGCGTGTATGTGACCATGTTGTGAATTTACATTGCCACATACATGTCTATATAGGTCTACGAAAACACCTCGTCGCTGACAAAAATCTCATAAATTCTAGTATTTCTTCACAAAACACTTACCTTAGTAAGTGGGTGGCAAAGAAAAGTAAAAAACATGACGACGGGGCAACGGGAAGTGGTATAGTTGGGCAGCATCGTAGTCATTTAAAGGGGTGGCTGAAGGGGTAATGATTGGGGGTTTGGTTGTGTGTAAGTTTTAAATATTAACCTTCGATAATCCACAAGCGCTCGGTTCGTTAACGTAGTACCAAAGGTGTCGATCCCACGAGGAGGGAACTAATCTAATCCTAAAATCTAAGGCCAAAAACAAATAAAAAAATTTAAGATGCAACGAAACTAATACGAGAATTTAATTTAATCAATCAAATTAAGAATTAAACACGAAAATACTAATTACTAAGCAATTTGAAACACACCAAATAATCAACCAAAAGAAATTACCAATTAAGAAAAAAGAAATTTTACCTATCCTTAATGCTAACCTAACTGATTACGAACTATTGGATTATTGGTTCTAGACTATCCTAAAGTTGATTACTCTCTCTCAAGTTAAAACCATTAACCCTAAATCATAAACCCAAATCAGATTATGGAGGTTGCAATCTCTCAATTCATAACCTATCCAAAACCTTAATTAGTTCTGAAGTTCTCTAATAAACTATTGAAACCCTATGCAGGATCTCTCTTCGCACAAATTATCAATCTGATTCAATTCTTGTTTATATTAAATCACCTAACTCTCGTTAGTTCAATTTAATCATTTTTCATTCAATTCACCTTCTCAGTTTATTATCGAATTATGCAATCATAGAATCAACCACAACAATATCCAATAAAAAAATAAACAATCAGATTCTCATTAATTCAAGAATAAAATTTCAAAGGTGAGTTTAGAACATCCTCAACATTCTAGATCTTATCATCAACTATTCAATCCAATTCTATATAATAATAAAACTGAAAATAAACAGGAAATACAATCTAAAATGGACGATGGGAGGTGGCGAGGTCAGGAAACCTCTAGATCTGAGAAGTACTTTGAGTCAACTTCTTCTCCTCTTCTCTCTTCCTTCTTCTCTTCCTCTATCTCTCGATGATTTCTCTTTAGGATTTCTCAAGGTGGCTAATGCAGAAGTTGTTTATTTGCCTCTTTGATTGTTCTTTAAACATCCTCTTGTGTTTTGGATAAACCTAGGATTTTTTGAGGTCCGAAAAGTCCAAAAAATCTCTCGAAACTTGACGTTTTTGAGTGTCTACGCATCTGCTTGACATAGGCCACGATTGTGGGCCATTTCCTGGGTTTCTATCATGAGCCACGATCGTGGGCCAAATTTGGTGCTTCTGTCATGATTGTGGCCTGACATGCCACGATCATGAACTGTTATTTCAGCCCAAATGTATGTCTTCAAAATTTTTTCCGTTTCTCGATGTTGACTCTAAAATACTAGCAAACACATCAAGGTACCTCAAAAATATAATATTTAAGCTCAAAGACTTATACTAACCTATAAAACACTTAAAATATAAATAATTAACAAACAAACACAATTCTAACCTAAACACATACTAAATGTTGAATTAACAGCTAAACACATATCAAACTATGCCCTAAAATACGATACAATTTACACTTATAAGGTAATAAGGAGAGAGACAGAGAGGGTAAAGGGTGGGCAATAGGCGTTGCAAAGGGGTAAGTGATGGTGGTGGTGAGAGAGAGAGAGGGGGGTAACTATCTCTAGTGTTTGTGGATGGTGGTAGTACTGGTGGCAGTGGGGGGAAGGGAAGGAAGAAGAAGAACTGGAGAAGGTAGTTTAGGGCATAAACCTACTGTAAAATGACGTTGTTTTACACCTTATTTCATCTCCTTTTATGTTGATGACTTAAAAATGACTTCATTTGTTTTAGATGCAAAACAACATCATTTTGTTCTATCTCCTTTTATTTTGATGGCTTAAAACAACTTTGTTTAGCTTTAGAAGCAAAATGACATTGTTTTGTTATGTATTTTACTCCGACCTTAGGTTGGGAGCCCATTTGCCATCCCTAATCTCCTAAAGTAAACAAAATGATGTCATTTTGTCTGTATATTACTCAAGGCTCGGATATATGCAAGACTAATTATAGATAAAATAACATATGAGCTTTGGTATAAGAAAAAGAAGCCAAAGAATAGTTATTTCAAAATGTTTAGGTGTAAGTGTTATATTTTTAACACTAAGGATAACTTGGGAAGTTAAATTCAAAAGTAGATGAAAGAATTTTTCTAGGTTTCTTCTTAACTTGCAAAGCATATAAAGTACTACTCTTGTTATAGAAGAATCTATGTATGTTGTTTTTTATGAATCCGACCAACTTGCTTCTAAGAAAAGTCTTAAAGATGATGATATAGGTCTTTCTAAGGAGTTGGAGAAATTATCCCTTCAAGAGAACAATAATGATCACCAAAGCACCTCATAAGAACAAATCATTAAACCAAGAAAGGGAGATAAGAAGGATGAGACTTCTAACATATTGGAAACTTAAAAAGAACATTCTCTAAATCAAATCATAAGTGACGTTTAAAAAGAGGTAATCAATATATCTAACTTTAGAAACACATCACATCTTGCTTTCATTTCTTAAATTGAGCCTAATACTATAGAAATAGCCCTTAGTGATAAAAGTTAAGTCTTGCTTCGAATGAAGAATTAAACCAATTTGAGAGAAGTAAAGTGTACACCTAGACCTAGATATCACGAAATCATAAGCACTAAGTGTGTTTTTAGAAACAAATTAGATTAATGGAGTCCAATATTGAAAAATATTGTTTTATTGGTGGTTAAAGGAAAAAAAAATAAGAGGAGAGTATAAATTTGGTGGAAAATTTTGCATTTGTAACTAGACTAGAAGCTATTAGATTATTACTTGCATTTCAATCTTATATGAATTTCAAATTGTTTCAAATGGAAGTTAGAAGTGCATTTTTAAATGGTTTTATTTAAAAAGAAGTTTATGTTGATCAAGCTCCTAGTTTTAAAATTTATGACACACCTAACCATATATATAAACTCTTTAAAGCATTATATGGATTGAAACAAGCTCTTTGAGCTTATATGATAAGTTAAATTTAGTCCTTTTGAAAATAATTTTATAAAAGGTAAAGTTATCATACATTTTAATTAAAAGGATAAACCAGTCATTTTAATTGTTCAAATTTATGTTGAAGTTATTATCTTTGGTATTATTAATGAAAGCATGTGTAAAGAATTTTTCAAGTGTATGAGTATGGAATTTGAAATAAGCATAATCGGAGAGATCAATTTCTTTCTTAAACTTCAAATCAATCAAATGAAAGAGAGAATCTTCATCAATAAAAGTAAGTACGCTAAAAAACTACACAAATGCTTCAGAATGAATCAAGCCTAGCTATTAAGGACAATTGTGAGTATTATAACTAGGTTAAACAAAGATGAAGATGGTAAGTTAGTTAATGTAAAAATATATCAAGGAAAGATTGGTAGTAGACTTTATCTTAATACGAATAGGCTAAACAATATGTGATGTGTTTTTTATGTGTTAGATTTCCATCAAATCTAAGAGATTCTCATCTTTTATCCATTAAGCATACACTTAGATACCTATATGGTACCATGTCATTAGGACTTTGATATGTAAACACATAATTTTTTATTTGGTTGGCTATTTAGATACAACTTATAGACATAGTCCTTTTTATAGGAAAAGAACATCTAGTACTTATCAATTTCTAAGCAATGAATTAGTTTTATGGTTTAGTCAAAATTTGGTTTCCTTATCAACCACGAAAGTTGATTATATAACAACCAATATTTGCACGCAAAAATTTTGTAACTTAAACTACAACTTATATACTAGGCCATCGACCTTACAAAGATATCAATTAGGTGTGATAACATTAGTTCCTATTGCCTCACAAAGAACCCCATTTAACACTCTAGAACCAAGCATATAGAAAATATTATCATTTCATTAGAGATCATATTGAAAATGGGGATATTGAGCTAAGCGGCTCCATACCCTCCTAAAGCGAGCTTTCCTCATACATTACATCGATCAACTAACATATTAACTAAACCAATGAGTAAGGATATATTTTGCACAATTAAGAGAGAATTAGGCATGTTTACTGGGATTTTTATTTGATAAGGATCTCTCTAGGTGATTTAATTTGATTTTAATTAATTTATTTGATTTATCATATGCTTTAGTGTTTTAATATTAGTTTATTGCACTTTTAGATAATTTATTTTTTTATGTTTCTAAAATAGGGGAAAGAAAGTTAGTGATATCATATTCAAGGCTAGGTGGTTAAATACAAGAATTTTTATTTTTTGTACTTGACATTAATATTACACTTATATTTTATTAACCTTTGAATTATTAAAACCTGTATCATATCAAATTCTAATCAGTATTTTAATTAGTTATATTTTCGTAATCTTCATACAAACGTTGATTTGTGCTTAAAATAGTTTGTCTTGCAAGTTTTTTAATGTATGAATTAAAGTGGAGCTAAATATTTATATTACCTTGGAATAACAAATCGTGTATGTTTGAAGTCTTTTACCTCTTGAATCCATTACCATATCGAATGAGCTTTTTGAGAAGCTTTTGGCTATTTATTTTCCTTTAATATGAAATAAAAAAATCAACAATAACATCTTTCCTTTCAATAATTAGAAAGTGACATGTTGTATGAGACTTTGGTGAGATGGAAGGGAGCTATTGAGAAAGTTTGTATATTATGGACTTGATTTGTGAAAGTAGACGAAAGCATTTCATAGTGGATTGAACTATCCATCTAAACAGTTAATTGATGCATCTTTAAGTGGGACTACTATCTTTAAATTTTATGAGGAATTGAACGACTTTATTAAGAATATAACTATTAATAATTATCAATAGGTGAATTCGAGACTAGAGCTGAAATCAAGTGGAATTCATAATATTGATGTGGTGATAACATTAAAGACAAAGTTGGAAGCTCTAACTAAGAAGATCACTAATATAAGCTTGGCAAAACTCATCCAATACAAAAAATTAGTTATAATGTTTATGGTAGTGCAAACCTTAATCATGAATGTCAAGCGCTCTATATAAGGGATAACCAATTGTGTCAGTTATGATTTTAGGGAGCCAAGCTTCAAGTATTCCCTTCATAAAACTTATAGTTCAAAATTTTATGGAGTAATCAAGGAAGGCAGAGGCAAATTCCTCCATATATATTTTAACAAAAATAGAAGCAATAAAGGAGGCCAAATCTCTAGGAATTTTTATTGAAATTCATTACTACATCCAAGGATTGCTTTCGAAGTACAAAAACATCTCTTCAAAATTACTACACCTCTATACATAACATAGAAAATCATATTGGACAGCTTGAAAAGGATTATACTTGTTTCTTCATAGATGTGATTTATATTGAAGTTTCTCATGTTATATAAAAAAACAATCATAAACGATTCCTTGGAGACTTATATCATATAAAGAGAACAAGGGGAGATGGATAACCCTATTCTAATAAAGCACGTGACATATTTGGAAATTAATAAGCCTATGAGTAGAAACAGAAACTTTAACGAGATTGAATAACCAAAGAAGAGTATAATTAAGCTTTCATTTGATGAGCCACCAGTTATAAATAGCTTGAGTAATAAGTCCAACTAAAAGACTTATAAAGAAATAATTGTTAGGAGGCAACCTAATGGTTTTGGTGTTTTTATTTCAGTACCAAGGATAATTTAACACAATTAAACCCAAATTCTATAATGACAAGTCAAAATCACCATAACTTTATAAGAAAAGTACCCAAAATCTTCTCAATCAAACTCAAAAACCAAACTTACTTTGCCACTCCTAAGAAAATCAATAGAACAACTTATTTAAACACAATAGAAACAAAAGACAAGCTTCACTAATTTCCATAACACCTGAGAATATAAAAATCCCAATATATGGCTCCTTAGTGCTAAAATATGTAGAATGGGTGATAAATTGGTATTTTTGCATGTGAGCTTTGTGTTTAAATGAAATGTTTTGTGTTTAAAAGGTCAAAATTGGTATAAAAAGTTAAGAATAGGTTGAAAATATGAGTTTAAAGGCATAAAAGGAAGAGGGTTTAGGGTTTACAATTTGAAAATTTTACAAGTCAACTATTTATATTGGGGTTTTGGGATGAGAACAGTATTGAGCATAGTTCTTAACTGGGCACTAATTTTATTTTGGAACTTCTGAGTTTTCCCTCTGACAAACTCATTTATTCATATATATTTTCATATCAGTTGGATGAGTTTTTGTCACTAAAATTGGTATTTATAGCTTTATTTGATTATTATTT
>JANIHZ010000005.1:27392560-27403594 GCA_027478365.1 Erythroxylum rufum
TGCATATCTTTGAACATATTTTGGAAAGTACATTTGTATAAAGAATGGATGTGTCTAAAGGTTTTTAAATGGAATGCATTAATTTCTTTTAGCCTTTCGAAGTTTATTGATGTAACTATTTGAGACTACATGTGAGTGGATTTGAAGTCCACAATTTGGAGTTGAGAAATTGATGTGATAACAGAAGCGTTTTGAACTTTTACAGGGACTTTTGAAATTTTTGGGATGTCAAAATACAGCCATTGTTCTGTCGAAATTCTTAATAAACTGAAAAAAAAAGACTTCACTGTTTACATTTCTTATTGTGAATTGAAGCTTTTCCTTAACAATGACAATAGGCTTAACTTCACGGGAACTTTCAGCCAACTCAGATATCAACTAGAGAGCCACTGTGGAGTGTCAGGCAGGTCACCTAGTCATAACAGGATAGGGGCCTGTCAATTAAGCTTGGTTGGAGTGTCATTATAGCCTTTTGATGCAAAGACAAACATTTTATCATGAATGTTTTTGGTTACTCAGCTATATCAAAACTTACAACTAGCTACTAGCTCTATCTTTAATCATTGTTTTAACAAGTCAACAAAATAGCAAATGTATTTAGCACATTTATGCAACACACTTTGGTGCTTTTTATTTTTTTCATTTTACCTTCATTTCTTCCTAGTCCATCACTCCTATAAAAGGCTACTAATGATGTATACCAATTTAAATGAATTTAGTTACAAATGCATACAAACAAGTGTCACAAAATTAAAGAATAAGTACAATATTCTAATCAACACACATATTCACCAAAAAAACAATTAAAACACGACCTTCACAAGCTAACGTTTCTTCACAAATTAAATGATCATGTTTATAGATAAGCTAATTCTTTTCAATTTAATGTCATTGACACATTCACAAAATATGCACATCAAATGTTTACATTCTGCTAACCTAATCAAAAACTAACACAATGTAAATGCAAATTCACACACAAACAATATACAAGTGCATATATGTCCCTACACTTGAATAGCACATTGTCCTCAATGTGGAAAACAAAACTAAAATGTAAATGAAAAAACTAGTAAAACAACGAAAATTAAAAGAAATAGAAAGGAAAGGCAAGAGTACTTATGGAGATTGTGGATGTGACAGAATAGGAGATGGAACATGGAGGCCTTACACTAAAAAGAACTTCAGTAACTTCTTAGTTTGATAATGCTGATGTCACACTACATCCATGCGACCCTCAAAGAGCTTGTTGTTTTCGTCATGTTTTCCGAGCACCATCTCCTAATCTTCTTCTTCTTCTAACTCTTCACTAGAGGATTCTAGTTGATGTTGTCGTGGCAGTACGAAACTAGAGCCTACCTATCCTATCCTGTGCTTACTTTTTTATTTGGAGTTGGGATCACGAAGTTCCATACCATAGGACTCCAACATCTGATCCCTCCCTGAGTGAGTATTATTGAATCTCTCAGGCAAACTAAGGTTTAGTCCATCAAAATCAACGCTATAGAATTAAGTTAAGGCAGTAACTAAGTAACCCATGCCTAAATAGCTACTTTTCTTTGTAAGTGAAGTAACTGTTGTGCAAAAATATGAGTTGTTGTGCAAATATTAACTTTATGATTCATATACCAAAGTAAAAATAAATCCTTCTTGGAACATTTATTACTTTCACTTTTTGTAAATATCGCGTGATACATAAATTTATGAAGTAACAAGTGTTTTAAACTCCTTATAACATTATTTGGTGTATTATATGATTTAAACGCATTCAACCCAGCCAATTTAGTCTAATAAGAGGAAGCATGGAAATCATTATGTGTTTCAAAAAAATTTATTTCGGAAAACCAAATATTTCTTCCATAATAAAATAATCCATATTACATGGTAGCCCTTTTAATCTAAGCCATAAATTATCTAACTTATATTGCTTATAGCTCAATGTAGTGTAAAATTCAAGGGTTAATTCTTCGTAAACAATATAATCATAATGAATAAATTTATCCCAGTGAATTTAGCACTGAAGATTCAATTTTTTCTTTCGAATTCAAATCTTTCAAATTTTCAAAATCAAAATATTTACATATAGCAATATTTTTAGATCGAAAATTGTGGAACTTCTCACCTTCCTTTTTGAAGAAGATCGAAAAAGAAGTGCTAAAATCAGCCGCTAAATCTCGTGCTCCATTTTTGGATACCTTCTTTTTCCCTTTAGGTTCGGCCTTGTGAACAAGTTGATTAACTCTTATTGTCATCTTGTTGAAAAACCTACAAAAGAAGACAAAATATCAAAAATGCAGGAGAGAGAGGGGGCATAACTTTTTTTTTGCAAAAACCCAAAAAAGTTGTTTTTTAGTAAAAAAAATACTAGATTTGAAGGGAAAAAAAAGTTTAAATGGAAGAAAATTGTGAAATCCTTGTGAAAATAAGTGAAAGTTGAGAGAAAACAAGAGAGGAGAGAGAGGCTACTAACTTAGAGAGAGAAAGAAGGGAGCGGGAGGAAAAAAAGTGAGTTAAATAGGTTAGAGTTTTGTAGTAGAGGGTTAAAAAAGGACATGCACGATCATGCAACCCTCTAGCATGATCGTGCATCCTAATAGGTTGCTCCTCCAAAATGGGGCGATCATGCAACTACTCTATCATGCAACCTCCTATATGTTTTTCCTAATCATTTGACACATTTCAAAATATGAACATCCATTATTCAAACTCACTACAAAAATAAACATAAAACATAAAAAATAATCTCATTTGTTGGAAGATTACTCTTAATCAAAGTTTGTTTTCATATCTAAGAGACCTCACATATTTTTCTTTCAAGAAGTGGTTAAAGATATTGAGAGGATGTTCAAAATTTCCTTAGGGTGGGATTAAAAGTTCTCATATATACTACAGAGTCTATTGGGATGAAGTCTATAAGCCTGAATTAAGTAGGGAGAGGGGGTCATGATTCAATCTTTGAAGATTGCTAATAAGGTGTTTTTGATTAAAAGAATTCTTTCCACTAATGAAGCATTGTAGACAAGGTAGATTCCCACATATTTTTTTAAAAGGTAAATATTTTTGGGAAGTAAAAGGCAACTCCAACACCTCATGGTTCATGAACCAACCGTTGGAATTGAGGGAGCTCATTCATACTAGTATCCAGTGCAAGGCTGGGAATGATAAGCTAGCTTCTTTGCAGTTTGATAATTGGCGCTCTTTTGATCTCCGATCACCCTCACTAACTCACCAATACTTACTTTTTTAAAAAATGAAGACCTACAACTGCTAAGGTGAACTCAATAACTATGACTTCTTGGGAAACTTTGGAAATCATGATTTTTTTATTCCTCTTGATCCAGATATAATGGACATTTATGTTTGGAAGAGGCACTAATAAGGGAACTTCACCCTTCTTTCTAGGAAAAAACTATTCTCTCAATTGAATAAGCACTTAATGGAGAAGCATCATATGGGAGAAGAAGTTGCTTCCTAAGGTCTCCACATTTCTCTGGTTTGTTAAACAAAAGCTTTCTACTATAAATAAGTTGCACTTTCTCAACATTCCTAATAAATGCATCCTATGCAGTATTGTTTCAGAATCCTTAAACCATATGTTTTTCTCCTGTTAATACACCTTAGCTATTTGAAATGCTATTCAAAGACACTTGCCCTTGGAGGTAGCTCCAAGTGCCAGGTAATTATCAATAAGGTTGCATTTTTAGATTATTTGAGAGTGAAAGTATCTTATATCATAATCTGGAGATATTCTACATACATCATAAAATGAGAGAAAACTCGAGAATTTTAAAAAATTTAGAAAAAAAAACAAGTAATGCACAGCCTCACTAAAAATTTAAAAAAAAAGTATTCAAATTGTGTTTGAATCAATGGCTTGGATAAGAAACAGCAATTAATACACATCATAAAGCATCGGTATTACACAGAACAGTGATAGATCTATGAATGGAGGACAATTCGACTGCATCGTTACGTAACACCACAGCATCAGATACGTTTTGCTGATGTTTCTACAATGGTTTGTGTTTGCTTAAAGCTGCCTCCACCTTGATGATTGGAATTTTGGTCTGTATGTAACCATTGATTGCACTTCTCTCTTATCCTTATCCAATATATTTTATTTCATTTTCGAAAAAAAAAAAAACCTGTTCTGCTGCCACTAGTCTCTAAAACCCATATTGTACGGGTAGTGCACAATCAGCAATTTCAATTGAGTATTTCTCTAAGACCTCTTTCAACCTATTGAATCACCCTTGAGAGTCATGTATAAACCAATAATTAAAAAATTGGATCAGATTTTTGTCAGTCAAAATTGAGGCGTGCCTAATGAATACAACTGAGACAGACCCCGCCAGTAACGCTTCTACAATATTTTTTACAAAACAAGTTTTAAGCATCAATCAACATTTTCTGGGAAGGAAATGAGAACATCCATCAAGTTTCTGTAATCCCTTTTCACTTCGCACACAGCCTTTCCATGCTGGGATGAAGCAATAGATGTTTCTCTTAATGACAATATAGCTTGATCAGCGAGTCAGCACCAGCTGTGAATAACCATGGTTGCCGTGGATGAAACTTGCAATCCGTCACCCCTACAGTACAGCCAGAATCAATAAAGCTAGCTTCATTTTTTAGAAAACGTGTATGAACGCATACTTGACCATGTGTAAAGTACAGAAAACAAATATTTTAGCATACAATACCACTTGATCTGTCCGAGAAGAGAGTTGTTATTGTCTCATTTAACAATCAGTAAACCCAAATTTACGGCCCCAACAATATGATTATTTGCAAAAAGTTATCATGTGATAGCTTAAGCACTTGGACAAGTGTGCCAGAATGCTAAGATTGTTAAGCAATTGCATATTAAATATCTCATCTTAGCTGTCTGGTATTATCATATGTACTTGAGGAAAACAGACACTACTTCAAGTCAAACCTTAGCTGAAAGAAGCTCAACACTTCATGCTTTATACCAATATTATACTGTGGTCCCTGACCAAGTCGTTGGTGTATATGCACACACAGAGTGTAATCTACTCACCTCTTCCATTTGCACTTGTATGTCCACGAAGGATTTCTAGTGGAACAATAAGAGGGTTTTGATTAAGATCTGAATAAACCATGCCATGGAAAATATAGGCAGTGCAGTCATCAGAGCTTGATGCAAACAAAGGATATGACCGATGGAAAGCCACACTGGTAATGTCTTTCGGATGGCACCTGAAATGTTTGAAATTACATCATAGAAGGCACATTCTAACATCAAATAAATCTTAATGAATTAATACAATGCAGATAAGAAGTATTAGCAGAAGTGAACTGCTTTTCTGGATGTCCTTTCAACTCCTGTAGGACTTTTCCTACTGTATTCAAATCTGTCAAGAGATTTCGCAATCTTATGATTATTTACAGATACTACATGCATGCCACTAGAAAAATATAAAGTTAAATCGTGTGATAAATACTGCAACATACTTGAGGACTCTGTAAGGTTTGGACGAAAGATCCATGTCAAACCAACATAATTTTCCTTCTTTGCTTCCTACAATTATGTTATCACCTGCAAGGAAAACAACTTTAGTCAAGAAAGATACTGGAACCAAAAATCTTTACTAATGACATTAACAAGAATTAGAAACATACCACCAGGATGAACTGCAACTGAAGAAACTTCACGTAGTCCAGTCTCAAGCTTCTTAATCATCTTTTTCTTCAACAAGTCATAAACGCGAACATTCTTCTTGGTTGATGCAAAGAAAATGGATCGAGTAGGATGAAAAGTAGACACCACAGGAAGTCCATGCAGCTTAAAAGGAAGCTTTTGCGTAAGCTTGTCAGAGAGCCGATGTATAAGTATTGCTCTTGATTCACGTAATTAGGGGTTAAGACAACAAAACCAGCTGCTTCAAGTATTTCTATTAACTCAATGTTGCTTTTGTAAACATTATGGCTATATACAATGCATCAAATTTTTGATCATGCAATTATTTAGACATGTCCATGTATAAAATATATTCTCAACATTGGAAGAAAATAGGGTAAAAGACATGAAACTATCCCGTTAAGAAACTTTCTAAAAAGCCTTTAATCTTTAAAATTCTCAAAAAACCTCCTTGGAATTTCCAAATTTTCAAAAGAATCTCCTCTCCTAAAATTCGTTTAAAAAGTAACAATAAAACACACATAACATGAGCATGACACGTGACCCAATCAAATGATGCTTAGATAACAATTCAACATAACTCTTAAACTTGAAACAAACTAACTAAACCTGTTCAATTTAGTAATTCAAGATAATTATCTTAAATTATTAATTTAAGTCAAGTTTAATTAATTCGAGTCAAGCTTGAGACTTGAATTACCATGTTAGTAACATTTAAATAGTCCATGTATGATGTTCATACCGTATGTATTTTGTAGTTATTGTTTAATTGAAATCTAACAGAAGGGACTTTTGAAAAATCAAAAACCAAGAGTTTGTTTTTCTTGTTTTTTAAAGATTAAGGGTTTTTCCTAAAGTTTGTTAAATCACAGGAAAGTCTATGTCATTTACCCAATTCCCAGTCCATAGTCAAATACAGTAGTTTTCGATAACATTCGACATAATATAACAAATTCTGGCAAGAAATGAACCAATATGAGAATTCAAGCACTGCAGTGAGCAAATATTCCATAAGAATCCCTTTTTCTACTAAATTGTAATAGACTATTGAATTAGCGCACAAAAAAAACAAAATAACCACAATCAAGCACACATCAAAGAGCTTTTGTGTGTTCCATCATGTTTAGACTAACTTTGTACTTGGTTAACAAAAAGCACAAAAATAGAACAGCTTTATACGTTCTATTAATGAAGCAATATGAAAACAAAATAAAGCAATTGGAATTTTACGAGGAACAAGGATATCAGCTGGCATCACAGTAGAGAAATAGTCACCCTTACGATGCCACTCTACTGATGTTACAGTCTGTAAACACCGAAAAAGGGACCAGTTAAATAACACAACTACAGCAAACTTCAAGTGAACAAGTTCCACAAACATTGTGAGAGCTTTAATTATAATTAAGAGAAAAGAATAGTTTACTCTAAAATGCCTCAATCTAATTCCTCCATGCTCATCATCTTGAAGCCAGCTCAGATCAGATGCCACATTGCCTACATGAAAAAACTTATGGTGAGAAAAAAGTTAAAGAGATTAACATAAGACGTTAACCTTAATAGCTTTTCCCTATAATTCACAAACCAGATTCATCTGGGGCAAATGATTTCTCAACTCGCAAAAGATCTTTGACTTTTCTTTGTACTTCTTCATTTCCCAATCCAGAATTCATAAGAAAAACATCTTGTCCCCTGCAAAAATGATTATGTTGTTTTACAGATATGATATAATGTTAGAACAAAGGAATGAAACAATCACTAACAGATTAGGACAAGCCTTACACAGAGACAGCCAATATTGGAAGCTCAGACAAAGGATTCCATGCAACATACTGGACAGCTTCCCCAACCTCCCAAACTTTAAGACATCTTCCAGTCTCAACCTCCCAAATACGAACAGTTCCATCAGTTGAACCTTTGTGGAGAACAAAAAATCATGAGATTCTTTTCGAAGAAGCTTTGATTTTTAAACTTAAGAAGCACCAAATATATGCACCTGAAGCAATCCACTGTCCTGAAGCTTCAGTAGAAATGGAAACGACTGCTCCCTTATGACCTCTATACTCAAGGTAGCAGGTCATTGGGTAGGGCTTAAGATCTTTGCGACTTGGTAGCTTAGGTTTCAAAGACTCGGGATTAATATTGATCTGAAACATCAAAGGAGAAATTAAACTGCCTTTATAAAATAGAAATAAAAATGTAACTTAGAAACCTCATGGAAAAAGAAATGGTCTCCAATCTTAGTCACTTACTCGTTTCTTACGAACCCTAGGACACAGATATAGATCCAAACAACGCTCAAATGAATCCTTAACAGCATTCTCATAGGCTGGAATGCTTCTTAAAGATGCATACCTAATTACATGAAATGAAGCTAAGATGTTAGTAGTTCAAAATAGAGATCTAGAAAAGGTATTATTAACAAATTAAAGTAACCTTCTAGGTATAAAGTTAGGTCGATCTTCTTCATCCATCAACTGATAAGAATTAATCTCTTCTTGCGTGGGGATGTATTCTGGTGATGGGTTGTATGACTCCTCATGTCCTATAACAGCACTGTAATCAAAGGGTATCCTAAGCACATTTGTCAAACCTAACAAAAAAAAGGAAATCATACCAGGTAATTTTGATTTTGGTGCAGGAATATAAGACAAGTGCCCTGTCTTCTCTACAGAGCTAGACTCATCACCCCACAACAGATAGAAGCGTGGTTCTTCTTTTGGCTTGTCAAACTTTATTAATCCTTTGCGAATTGCTCTCACATACTTAACTACCTGTAAATTACCAAAAAGAAAGTTAAAAAAGAGAAAAGAAGCATGGAACACAGCATGATTTGAAAGCATCATATTAGTCCATAATAAGCCTTTAGAACACTTTAAATACATAAAAGAAAAACAAGCTTAGGCTTCCTAGGAGCAATGAACAAAATAACTGACCCTTTTAGCTTCCCATTTTGAAGGAATGAATCTCCTCTTTGGTTCTGGTGCATTAGAAAGTGGATGTTTGGCATCTTCCCATTCAAACCAATCAACATAAGGCTGAATGTATAGACAAAAATACTTAAAATCTAAGGATTGAAGACACCATATGTCTGAGATATTAATTTGATCCATGAAGGAAAAAAAGAATATGCTGAAGAAAGGAATGCGAGCAAACGAGAACTACAGACCGCATATGGATCAAAGTCAGCATGAGGGGCCTTTCCTTGGGCCAACCTACGAATAAGTTTGGTTTCTTCTTTTGTTAGCTCTATCTCCTCATCATTGTACTCATCGTAGATCTTGCGCCTATAAAATATTAAAGTTGAAATCTCAAACTTTCAAATTTATAGCAGTAATGCTACTACAAAGTATGTTAGAATTGTGAGAAACGAAATTTACATAATCACTAAATAAAAAATACGACAATTTTTGTCAAACGCAGATATCTTAGCTCGTAAGTGCTTGCCTATATCACAAGACAAAGGCGACAGCAGATTTGGTTATTATTAATAGCTGCAGAACAGTAAGAACTCTGTATCAATAATTTGAGTACTCACCAATTTTTCGAATCATCAGCACTTTCAAGAAACGATACTAGTTTGTCTTGCCTGTCTTTTTTCGTAATCTTCTTGCCAGTGATGTCATATCCAATATGTTTTTCATCCCTATACCACTCCAATGGAACGTCTCCAACAGTATTTCGAGGAGCTACCTTTTAAGGAAACATAAGAAAATTTAATAGAACTTGTAGGAATTCCACGTGAAGTAGATGGGCATTAAAGTTATAACTTTATCTAGAACAAAAAGAAGAAAATTGTTGCTAAAGGAAAAGTAAGTACCTCATCCTCAGACGAATCACTCTCTTCAGCCACTTGATCTGACTTAGAGTCTCCACTCTGAACTCCATCATCAACAACATTATCATTGTCAGTGCTGCCAAAGCCCTGCAATAATTACTCTCAATTTTACTGATACATTCTTGACATAAGTATCTGCCATTTTAGCAAAATCAATCAACCTTGGTTGACTTGATTTCTTCATTAGTATTTGTAACACAAACCTCATCATCTCCAGAAGACTCGGCCTCCCCATCATCGGACTCCTCATCCTGGGAGTCACCCTCCTTAAAATATCCATAAAATCAAATTATTAAAAGTATCCGTGTCATACAGAATTCCAACTAAACTACAACGAGTAAAATAGGCTAAGATAAGCAGTTTCACATGTATGCATGCCAAACCTAAAAAGCAACATTCAGAGAAAGAATATACCGGTAAGGGATGAGCAGCAAAAGAAAATAAGTGGAGAGCAATACAAGTTGAACGAATCAACATAACTGCTTCAGTTTCACATTTAGTTTGACCAAAATCATACGTCAACATGTCTACACCGCCAAAAGAATACAAGAAGTTACCTCATAATCGGAGTCAGAATCCGTTCCTCCATGTTCTTCTTCTTCTTCTATAACAGATAGTTGATTCGTCTTCTTTTCCTTCTCAATAACATCATTTGTCTTTGTCTTTGTCTTCGTCCCCATGGTTGACAACAGCAAATTGGCGCAGGACTAGGGTTTAGTTTCTTGCTTACATGCAGGGTTTTAATTGACATAAACAAAAGATAGAAACACTTAGGACTGGACCGAAAACTCGTAGGCTTGAAGCTTGATTCGTTGCTACCATTGGACCAAAAGCTAAAAGGTCCAGCTAATAAATTAAAGCCTCGGCCAGAGGCCCAGAGCTCTTCTTCTTGCAAGTGAACAGCTAGTCTATTAAGCATATCGGGCTCGATTGAAAAACAACTGATAAGTAATTTTTAGCTGATTGATCTAAATTAGAAGTTTGATTATATTAAAAGATCAAATAAGGCGTTTGGTAAATAGATTATCAGTTATTTTTAATTTATTGGCTAAAAGTTAACTTTTTGACCATCTTAAAAAGTTATTGTGTTTGATAAATGACTTATTAAGTAGCTTATTTAACCCCAATAAGTTAATTTTTAAAAATTCCATAAGATGAGTTTTTGGAGTTAGATATTTGCCTAATGACAATATTATCTTCCACTTTACTCTCTACTTTTGCTCTGTGTGTTTTCAAAGTTGGTTTTTTTTATCGTACAATTATGTTGTGAAGTTAGGAAGAATATAATAAAGGGGTTAATTAAACTTTTTAATCTTTATGTTTAACTTTATAATATTAGTTTACATTTAAAAAACCATAATATTAAGTTTTTTAACATAAAGAGTCACACCAAATTAATATTTTAATATATAACTACTATATATCGTATCTGTGTCATACTATAATTATAGATATTTTTAATTTATTAAATAATAAAATTCAGATATATTATATGAAAAAATACTAATATGATGTAGCTTGCTACATCATTCAT
>JANIHZ010000005.1:27463540-27484356 GCA_027478365.1 Erythroxylum rufum
ATGATGCTTGACCTTTATGATATGAACCATTTGGACACTTACTTTAGCAATTCACGAAACATGAAGTTATGTTTCACCACCGTGGCGTTGATAGTGAAGTCAAGATGCTCCCAATCTTAAAATGGTTGAAGTTGTAGAAGATTGCACTTCTTACTTATTAATTTTTCTTATCCATCTTATCATTAATGTATGGTTGAAATCATCTTCATTGGTCTTTTTGGTATCTAACATATTAAGCATACTTATTGATTTTAGTCCTATAGCTATAACGAAGTGGGTTCACCTTGTAGATTTGTTGACGTTCTTCAATGGTTACCTTTTTTTTATAAATTGAATTAAATAATTATATTAATAACCCGTCTTTGAAGAGGAGTTACGACAAGAGATACGAGAGCCTAAGCAACACAATATTAGTAATGCTGACAATATAGGAAAACTGTTAACTCACAACATAAAAAATTGAGAGAGTTACATCTTGTTTAATTGTTACTCAATGAATGCATGCTTTGAGTCTAGCTAATGCACCATCTGGATGCCATAGCAGTGTCAAAATAATACCTCTATTCTAATCTAGTGTTTTGGAGTAGAAGACATCCTTACATAGCACTTTGCCCTTGAAAATACACTCATTTCTTTCTATCCATATTTCCTTATGGCATAGACAACAACACAAAAGGGTATCATGATAATGAGAGAATCTTCTTCATTCAACAGTGGCTTTGGAGATTCTCGTACTAACAATTCTTCCCAATCAACCTCACTGCAAACATGAGCATTCAATTATTGGATATAATTCCATAACCCTTGGAGGCTGCATATTTACAAAATAAGGTGGTCCTTAGTTTCGTCATCATTGTGGCAAAGCTGACAAATAGGTGTGATAGGGGAGGGAAGAACTCTTATTTCTATCCAGAGTTGAGGGTTTAGTTTTAATGACAAGCCACGTTATAAAAGACAATTTAGGAGGAATGTATTTGTGCGACACCAATTTCCTCGAGTGAACTTTTGGAGTAGGATTCCTAAAGATTTGATAATAATATCTATTGTGAAACAAGCCAGATGAGTGTCTGGTCCAATAAGCAACATCCTGTCTATGTTGATTGGGAAGGTAATCCAACAAGTTGTCTTATTTAAATTGGAAGCCCCTTTGTTTGATAGGCCATTCATTACCATTGACGAATTAGCTTTAGGCTTCACTAGATACCTCATGTAGAATACTTAGGGGTGGAAAACTTTAGGGAGCAAGTATAGAGGACCTTTCATATCACATCCAAGTGGAATTGTTTACTAATGGTAAATTTGATTTCATGGTAAGCTTGCTTCTCAATTTCAGGATATTTACCATATTCCAAGATGAGTCATTATATGGTTTGATTTCCCAAACACAATGGTTTTCTAGATAGTGGGAGTGAATCCATTTCACCCAAAGAGATTCCTTGTTTGTAAGGATTTGCCAAAGCCTATTCGCAAGTAGCACATTGCTACTCAGTTTGATTGGCCAAATTTTTAGACCCCCTTCCTCCTTAGGTAGACTAATATCATCCCATTTCACCTTTGTATAGGGTTTCCTATAAGCATCACCTATCTCAATAAAGTTTCTCATAAAGTTCCATAATATCCTTGATAGAGAGAGGCTCGACTTTGCAAAAAAATAGCAGATCATTAGTAAAAGACAAGTTAATGATTCTTTGCTTCACACACTTATGATGGAACTTGAACGCAAGATCTTTTCCGGTGTTGGCATAAGAAAGTTTGGAGACTACTTCTATGCTTATATTAAATAAATAAGACGAGAGAGAATCACCTTGCCTGATACCTTTGCCACTCTTAAATATGGGGGCAAGCTCACCATTAACCAGGATGTTGAAGGAAGCCATAGAAATACATTATTAAATCCAAGTAATAAACAAGTGAGGGAACCCAAGGGATTTAAGAGCTTGTGGAATGAAGCTCCAATTTATAATCTCAAAGGCTTTATGGAAGTCTGTTTTCATTGTACAACATGGCTTGGATCTCTTATTTTGATAGCCTTTGAAAAGTTCTTATGCTAAGAGAATATTGTCCCTAATTCTTCTATTTTTGAGGAAAGCTCCTTGAATTTGCAAATCTGAGAGTCCATAACATACTTGAATCTAGAAGTAATAATCTCATAAATAATTTTTTAAAAGTTATTGCAGCGAGAGATAGACCTGAAATCCTTAAGTGAACTAGGGTTGGGGCATTTAGGAACTAGGCAAATTGAAGTGATATTGAATTGCTCAAGGAGCTTGCCTATCTTGAAGAATTCCTGAATGGCTTGACATACCTGAGGTTTGATAAGATGCCAAGACACCTGAAAGAAATAGATATTGAGTCTATCTAATCCGGGGGCCTTGTTATGATTGAAACTAAAAACTGCTGCTTCAATTTCAGAAATCTCAACTTGCTTAATCAGGTCCATTGCTTGACTCTTAGAGATGGAGTTGGTTACAAAATCCTCCTCCAGAGATGGAAGAGAGACATTAGGAGATTTGGGATCCATAATAACATTCTTAAAGTAACTGAAAGCCAATTCCTTTAGCTCCTTCTGTACTTCTATCTTCTGCCCTATTTCATTAAGGAGACTAGAGATTTTATTTGAATTTCTTCAAGCAAGGATATATTTAAAGAAAAAAGAGCTGTTCCTGTCCAAAGTTATTGGACCCTTGCTTTATGCCTTAAGATCGAGCTTTTGATTTCTAAAGCTCTAATATAATCACAGAGGGGGCCGTTTGCTCATCATTGATCAAAGCTGAGTTGGTAGGATACTTGGGAACAGGTGATCGTTAAAATAAGTCAAGTAGGTAGGTAGGAGATCCATATATTTATGATGGGGGCAAATGCATTGTTTCCTTATTTTTTCAAGGAAAGCTCGTGTTTGTTTAATATGCCTTACTGGGAATTCTAATCTGCTTGTTTGTGAACAATGTCAGCAGCTGCCAATATATTTGCCGATTGCCAATCTCCTTCCGTCCTCTTTATCAGCCAGTTTCTTCCCTCTACCTCCTTCGAAGACTTGCTAGGAGTCGGGTTTTGGATGAGTTACTATTTGCTTGGCTGCCTGTGTTAGAATTTCAGTTGTAGGCTGACATCTTACAGTTACTCCTTGTATATTTTTAATGCTTAGCCCTAATAGGTAGTGCTGACTAGGACTTTTCTTGAAAACTCTAACTTCTCTTGAACTTCTCATTTGATTCGGTGTAGGTGCATCAAAGTGATCGAGAATCTGCAAACTTGTTGTGAAAAATGTGATTACAAGTCAACACATTGTGCTTCTGTATCTGGAATTCTGAAGCAAATTAACAAATGAGATTTAGAGCTTATATCTGCCATGTATAATTTACCAAACACAGATCATGGCTGCTTTTTCTGTTTTCTTCCACAGGAATACTAGGTAACAACACTCTTGAAATATGGTTTCTGCAATACGGGAAAGCATTAGGCAATTTCTTGTCGATTTTACTCGGAGATGTAGGTTTATTTCTTTGGTTATGGATTGAAAGAAAATGAAATCAAAAGAAATTGTGAAGGGAATAATTACTGTAATTTGCTACAAGTTTGATATAAATAAACTTTCATGCGTTTATGAGGTTGGCTGATCTTGTATTGCATTGTAACGCACTAATTTGACGTATTTTTTGGAATTATGCATGAATAATTTTCAGAACTTAACATGGGCTATTATTGACTACCTTGGTCGACTTCATCATTTATTTTTGAGTTATTAGTTTGTTAATCTATTGGAATATGCGGTTAATCTATTATTTTTGTATCTTTAAGAATTTATTCTGATAGCATTTGTAAATAGCTATTTGTAAATTTCCCCTTCATATAAGAAAACCGTTTACATGGCCTCATGGATTGGCCATATCAATTACATGTTAAAGGAAAGAGCCGGATGCATCTACATATAAAGAGTAAAATTGGTGATGGCGACTCCTCCTGTCCCTAGTTAGATAACTGAAGCGTCTTGGGACCTCTCTACTTGCTACTTAATATCCAAAACGTTAGATTATTATACCTTGAGCATGCTAAGTGAGTGTGTTGATATTTGGTCACTTCTGGCACTCTATAAATAGCCATTCTTCATGTTGTTGCCCAAACAAATCATGTTGAGAAGTACTTTGGGCTCATGCACCTAAAGTTGACTGGTTTATGCTTGTTTGGAGCAAAGTTTCTCCCTCCCAGATCTTCATTCATTATGTTACCAGTCCAACGCAACTTCATTTCATTTTTATTTCTTTTCTCAACCTGACATTTAACGGTAAACGTAAACCACTTTTATTAAGTTTTCTCTCTTCAATGTAAACTACTCCTACTTATTCAACTTGTTCCGTTCGTTTAACCAAATTACGCTTTTGTATAGACCAAAGAGTTGGATTGGAATGATAAAGCCTCTTCATACCAATTTTTATGTCATTTTAACACTCAGGAAGATCAATCAACAAACACCCGACAATTCCTGTTATACATTCAAATGCATTGAAGCGCGTGTCCTACTTTAACCCAATGGATAATATTAGAGAATGAAGCAACTTGCGAAATGGATTGCGCATATAAATAAAGTGGCAACGTTTTCCTTGAGTGGTGGGAAGCTTCCATTTCTTGTATAATCTCAGATCTGAAGAACACCATTCCAGGTAATCAAAATATTTGGTACGCGTATTATTGAAATCTAATACGTGTACCAAATATTCTATTAATTTTTATTAAAAAGAAGCAAACAATCTCAGTACTTGGGTTATGAAAATAATAACATATAAAAATTATCTTATGAGAAAAATATGTCAGAACTTGCCAAAATAACGAACCTACGACACAACAATACCATAAAACAGAAATGCAAAATACAGAGGTCATGTACAAGTATAGAAAGGATAGTTAATTACGATTTCCTTTTGTTTTTTTTTTCCTTTTCTTCACTTGTATAAAACCATGTATAATGTCCTTTTTTTGATGATGAAAAGTTGAGAGTTTCCTCTCCTATCCTCCTGTTTCTGTCGTTTCGCATGGTTTGACATGGTATCAGAGTAAGATGTACCCTTGATTCATTAACACTACTCACATCATGTCTCAGAACGACGAAAATGATAGTAAAATCAACACACACAAAAATGACGCTGAGCTTGATTCCGATTCCATCGCAACGACCGAAAACTCAGGGTGTGTCTTGTTGACCTCACTACTTGATGGAAATAACTACCTATCATGGAGTTGATCTATGAGTGTTGCATTAGGAGCTAAGGACAAGATGGGGGTTTGTAAACGGTGATATAAATAAACCAGAGAACAACCCATCACTCCTTCGAAAATGGCGCACTGCAAACAAAAAGGTAACCTCTTGGATCCTAAACTCCATTAACAAAAAAAATTGCTGATTCTTTTCTAGTAGTTATGTTTGCTAGAGATTTGTGGGAGGAATTGAAGTCTAGGTACGGAGAGAGTGATGGGCCACATATTTATTAGTTAATGCAAGAAATAGGAAACTTAAGACAAGGGAATGGGTCTGTGACTGCATATTTCATGAAGTTAAAAAAATTGTGAGATGATTTGAATTGTTTGATGCCCTTTGTGAGATGTGCATGTGAAGCAAATGATAAAAATAGATATGTGGAGAATAATATAAGGCTTGTCCAGTTTCTGATGGGGTTAAGAGAGGAATATAGCTATGTAGTAGGATAGATTATGTTGAATGATCCGCTGTCACTAGTGAGTAGAGCTTACTCCACGATTATGACAATAGGGAGGCAGAAAAACATGTCACAGAACTATAGAGAAGGAGACCACATAAATGTAGCATTGATGGCTAAGCAGGGAAGTTACAAAAGAGCTGAGGGTAGAGACATTTGTAACTCAAGCAACTACAACAGAAGGAAATTTAATTCAAGGAAAGAGGACAAGTACTGTGAACATTGTCACGAAAAGGGGCATACTATTGATACCTGCTTCAAACTACGTGGGATACCAGATTGGTTCAAGGAGCTAAAAGAAAAAGGGCTAGAGAAAGGGGTCACCATGCTGCTACTGTGATGGAGACACCTATTGACAATAGACCAGTGATCACAGAATCAACTGAGAAGGAGGTGGATATCAACGTGTTTGCTCAACAAGTAAACGAACTAATGAGGTGCATGAGAGGTAAAGGTAACGCAGAAACCAACCATGTTGCTTTTAGCAATTTTGCGAGTAAGAATTTATCTCTGTATGGCTCAAATAGTGCTTCGTATGACAAAGGTTCATGGATAGTAGATTCAGGTGCATCTGCTCATATATGTTCAGATATAAAATATTACTCTTGCATAAAACCTTCTACCCTATTTGGTTCTGTAACCCTGCCTGATGGAAACACAAAACCTGTAACTATCATGGGTAGTGTAAACCTGAACTTAGAAGTAACCATCAACAACATCCTACATGTGCCAATGTTCCATCACAATTTATTATCTGTGCACAATTTAACATCTCAAAACAACCTAGCTGCTATCTTTGTTTATGATAAATTGTATTTGCAGGACCCATGAACTGATAATGTGGTGGCAATTTACGAGGAGGAGGTGGGAATTTACAAACTTACACCACAACATTTTCTACCGGCCAAAACACTAAAAGGTCCATCGTTGCGTTTTTATTTGAACAATTCTGTTGCTTGTAATGTAATCAACGATGTTGACATTTGGCATCTATGTTTAGGACACGTATCCAAGAGAAAAATTATGCATATTTCTAACATAAAAAATTCTAAGTCCAAACCTTTTTGTGACATCTGCCCCCTTACTAAACAAACTAGAAAACCCTTCACAACACATTCCATAACCACCCAAAGACCTTTCGAATTACTACATGTTGAACTCTGGGGCCCATATAGCATACCAAATTTAGATGGATCTGAATACTTTGTTACCTTAGTGGACAACTTTATCCAGGCCACTTGGACCATCTTGATCAAAACAAAAGACCAAACTCTAGAGTGTCTTAATTAATTTTATAACCATAATTGAAAAACAATTTTCTACCCAATCCTTCCGATAAAAACCAATAATCGTAGTGAGTTCGTAAATACTTCATGTCGCGAGTACCTTACGTCAAAAGGAATAAATCACCCAAAAATATGCGTTTACATGCCTCAACAAAATGGGGTTGTAGAACGAAAACACAAACATTTGCTACAAGTGACCCGGGCCCTTGTATATCAATCCAAGTTATCAAAAAATATTGGAGGGAAGTCTTATTAACCTCAACCTATATCATAAATAGACTACCCACCAAAACTCTATCCTAGGTATCCCCATATGAAAAATTATACAATAAAGGCCCAACATACGACCACATGAAAACTTTTGGGTGCATATGTTATGCAACAAATACAAAACCCCATAAAAAAAAATTAGAACCTAGAGCCATCAAGTGTATTTTTCTTAGATACGCGTCGGATAAACGAGGTTACAAGTTACAGGATTTACAATCAAAACACATCATAATTAACAGAGATGTTGTCTTTCACGAGACAAAGTTTTTATAACCAGAAAACCAAGCTCAAAATACATCTAAACCACCTATACGCATCCATTTTGAACAGCAGGCCCACTTCCCATCTGAAACAAGTAAGCTTACTGACCACCTTAAAACTAGCCCAACTATACAAAAACTACCCGACCCAGCACCTGAAACGGATCAAAATCCTCAAACACTACCTGGATCCACTACAACCGAAACCTTTTCTTCTCAAACCAGTAACGACAGCCATCAAACCCCTTAAAATGCCATAGCTGATGTTCATCCACCACCGAAACATCTTCGTATCAGCACTCGACAAAAATTTCGCCCCCATTACCTTGATGACTACGTCTCCTACATAACATCCACTCCTCCTCTTGCGACTATTGCCGCCACATCATCAGTTCAGGTACCATCTATTTCCGACAACCTACCAAAACATGTTCACACAAACTCACTCTTTCAAACATTGACACCTCTCTCATCACACATGTTTCTGTTGAATATGAACCTTTGTCATACGAAAGTGCTATAAGGGACTCGTTATGGATAGAACCGATAGAAGCAGAAATAGAAGCCTTGGAACTCAATCATATATGGACTCCTACGATGTTACTAACCGGGAACAAAACTTTATCAACAAAATGGGTTTTTAAGATCAAGCGCAACTCTGATGGTTCTGTGGAAAGAAGAAAAGTCAGATTAGTGGTCAAAGGCTTCAATCAAACCGCCGGGATCGACTATTTTGACATTTTCTCTCCTGTCACCAAGATCACGTCAATAAGAATCCTGCTCGCGGACGTAACATCATTTAACTGGTCGGTGCATCATTGCGACATAAACAATGCCTACTTATATGGGCACATCGAAGAAGAGATTTACTTAAATCCACCTCCCGGATATAACAAAGTTTTACCTGGACAAGTTTTGAAACTCCAAAAGTCTTTGTATGGTCGCATCGTGAATTTACTATTAAAGATATGGGGAATGTAAAATATTTTATTAGAGTAGAAGTAGTAAGACTACTCGAAGGCATGATACTTTCGCAAAGGAAATATATATCAGACATTCTCATGGATGCTCACCTCACTGATCTCAAACCAGCCACAGTTCCTATGCTACAGGGCGCTAAGTTGACAATAGACGAGGGAGCTCTGTTATCTAATCTAGAACGCTACAGAAGGATCATAGGACAACTTCTGTATCTCAATTTCATGAGACCAGACATCACCTTCCCAGTACAACAATTAATCTAGTTTACTAATGAACCATGCCAGCAGCATTGGCATGCTTTGGTTCATGTTTTGAGGTATCTCAAGGGATCCATATCTAAGGGATTACTGTACCCATTCACCAAACCTTTGGCTGTTCCGATTTTTCATGACATTCTTCGCAAGTTAGGCCTCATTAATATGACCCAACTTGTGGAGGGGGTGTTGGAACTTGCCAAAATAACGAACCTATGACACATCAACACAATAAAACAGAAACGCAAAATACAGAGATCATGTACAACCTGTATAGAAAGGACAGTTAGTTACAATTCCCTTTTGTTTTTTTCTCTCTTCTTCACTTGTATAAAACCATGTACAGTGTCCTTTTTTTGTAATGAAAAGTTGAGAGTTTCCTCTCCTATCCTCCTGTTTCTGTCATTTCCTATGGTTTTGAAAAAATAAAAAATAATAATTGATAAATATTAAAATTTTGTAAATAAATTCTTAATTAAAATTGATAACGAAACAAATTAACATCTATAACCATTTGCTTAATACTTGTTTAATAAATTTTTTATTGAACAAAAAATTTTCATTTCATTACTGATATGTGATCATATTGTTTATGTCATACTATGTAATATCATTGGTTTAGAATTTTTATGTTGGTGATTAGATTAAAATACAAAAAGTGACCACATACTAGTTTTTTTAGTGACATTATGTGGAATACTTTTCTATTTTTGTATTTGTGTAATATTAAGTGGAAAATTAAAAGCTCATGTATCTTAATTTTATAAAATTAATTTTAACAAATAAGTTTTGAAAGAATAAATTTGAAACCATCCAAACTTATAAATCTACACCAAGTTTATATGGATGAATTTGATGTTAGTTTATGCCTTACAACCAATCAGTTTGGTTGTAGTTTAATGACAATTATTTGAAGACATCCTTTATCTTGTATATGGCTAGATGTACATTGTAAAGTCCACAAGATAATTATAAATTATAAATAAAATTATAATGAGATTATAATTATGATATTCATATTGCATTTATGTATTATCCTTAAATTGTTCTTAGTTATTGTTCTATTAAGATTGGACATTAATAGAACATAAAAAAGCTAGTACACGTCATGTTTTTTCTTATGAAGAAAGTGGTAGATCTCATATACTAAAGTATAGAAATACTTAAACAAATAAGTGGGTGCTTATTAGAGAAAAATTTCATTAAACTGACTCAACATGACAAATTCGTTTAACACATTACTTGTATGTTTATGAAAATTCTCATTGTGATGATTATATAAGCGACCCTTTGATTTGAGGTCTCTAAAGTTATCTTGTATATAAATTACTATATTTTGATATTACTTATGACATATTCTAATTATGGGTCGTTCAGTTGGTAGTTATTGGATGTAGCATAAACTATATAGAGGTAATTAAGTGATCAAGATATGATTCATTACCCTAAAGTAATTAGGGAGAATGTTATATTGTTCTCAATTAATATTGACTCGGGGAATCCTTTTTCAAGGTGGAATGATGCTTTGTAAATAGCTTACAAATGTCATTAATTGAATTAATAGCTATTGACAGAGAACTAATATGATTGGACTCAAAATATAGTAGACATTAATTTCATATTTTATGTTTAATTGAAACATTGTATGATGAAAGGATTGAATTATACAAAAAAATCATGCTCGAAAAGGTTAGTCAAAATCACTCTCACATTCCTAAATATTTGGGTGGTCATAATGTGTTGCTAGACGTCAATCTTGATCTATGATTATAAATTGTTTAATTACAGAATTAGAGATAAATTAAAAGAAGTTTAATTTGTTTAATTCTAATTATGAATTCTAATTATAATTTATAATCATTGTCAATATCTATTGTTATCTGACCTTAATGATGATGATTATGATTTTTTAAAAATGATTAGTGGTCACCCAATATTTTTAGGTTTATAACCCTCTCCTTACTTATTTTGGTCTCTAAAAGGGCCAAAATACCTAGTTACATTTCTTCTACAAAGTATTTAAGAGCTACTTACTTCAAAGGATAGTTTAGTCCCCCTATATTCCACGCTACTAGAGACTATAATTAATTTTTGTATTGAGATCCCTTGAATCTCTTTTCCTCTCTAAATTTCCTTTTAGTACCATTGATAAATCCCTTTGAATTTTGCTTAGTTTCTTCACCTTCTAGCTTTATTAGTTGGATGATCTGTAATACCGTATGATCATTGGCATTAGGGCTGATATGGTTAGCTCTTTCCCTTTTATAGTTAGGTCCAAGAATTCATCATAGTTGACCTACAAGCTAGCCTTGGTAGTTTCTTGGTCAGTTTGTTCAGTAGTAGATTTAGGTTGTTCTAATTTCATCCCTTAGTTGAGATGTTGCTCTATACTATTAACTCCTAATAATCTCCTCTTAAGAATTTCTTACCAGTAGGTTACCATTGCATAGCGCCTGGTCTCCATTAATAGGAGACATATACTAAATCTTGAAACATTTGCTCATTCTCCCACAAGCGCATAATATGAATATTATCTGGAAAATTTTCCCCCCATCTCAACACTAACGTAGAGCCTGGAAAAGCTAACCCTCATTCTTCTTATTGTATACTCATCCACGCATATATTTTTTCAAACATAGCTTGCAAGTAAACTTACCCCCTTAGTAGTCCAATATTCTAGAGAAATGATGTATAAATTTAGCTATAAAAGGACATTTTCTAACATGATTTTTCCTAAATTGATTCCAAGTTTCTATATCTATAAAAAAAGATTGGGATGTTGAACATATGGTAATGACTAGCTTTAAGAATCCTTCTTACCTCTATTTTTGTTATAAACTTGAATAGCAGGAGGTTGCGTTCTGACATAAAAACTTCCATTAGCCCTTTTCCTTTTCAATTTTTAATTGCCCATCATTGAATAATAAGGAAAGTTGGACATTTACTAAGGAAGAAGCCTACGAGAGTTGAATTCCAACATTTAACTCCTTCCTTCAAAGTTTCCAAGTTGGGACATACAGTGAGAATACTCCCAGATAAGTCAAGGAGGCAGTAGTATAGAGTGGAGTTAGGGCTTTCTTTAACTACCTACTTCCAATTCAACCGAGGATTGATGCTTAAAGGGTTAAAGTGTTTTGATTTGGAGTCAAAGATCAAATGAGAGTTGAGATTAGGTTGGGAGGGTTCTAGCAAAGAGGAGTTTGCAAGAGGGAGCAGGAAAGAGGTGGGAATGTCAACTCATTTTCTAAGGGAAGCTTTTGACCAAAAAAGTTGTTAAGCATAACTATGAAATGAGAGAAGATAGTGGCTATAAAGGGATTTTTGAAAAGCAGTTACATGATTAGGAAAGAAAGTTGGAGAGTGGGGAAGATAGCAAAAGGAAAGTAGAAAGTAACCTTTAGTATACTGCAAGCATGGGACAAGGCCTAGGCCTAAGCCTAACTCGACCAAGCACAAATTGTTATTTGTTTTAAATTATTATATTAAAACGACGTCGTTTTGTTATTACTTGCCAAGTCTCGGGCTAGCTTGGGCTCAAAAGTTTTTTTTTAAAATAAGGTAATTGAGACTTAGGTAAAAGTAGAAATAGGAGGAGGGACATAGAAAGTTGAAGAATTAGATACTGTAGAGTTACAGGAGTAATAAGAAGGCATGATGAATAAGGCGAAGGTGGTGACAAATTGAAAAGAAGGGAGAAAGAGTAAAGGAATAATTTGATACAATATAATTTGATTTAGAATTCAAATATTATAAAATATTTAGAATCATATCAAGTTAATATTAATGACATGATTTGATTCGATTGTGATAAAAAATAATTATATAACTAAAATTTAAATATTTTTACTTAAAATTTTCAATTCAATTTGGAATATCTATAAATTTTATTCATTAACTTGAATTTCTTAATTTTTTTTTGGTTTACACCATCGGTATCCGAACCTATTGGGCCGACTAATCTGGGTCGAGACTTAGTCACAATTAAGGCTCCTTGCCCCTCCCTGCGGGTGTGTTTAGTGGGAATCGAACTCGAGAGCTTGTGTTTATGGGAATCAAACTCGAGAGCTTGGAATAGTATTCGTGGGATTCATTCATAATAACCAATTGTATTTACGGAGAAACCTAATTTTCATTATAAGAAAGCTTGCACTACTACTGTTGGTAAGCCAATTCATTAACTGGACCAGCATTGCTAGAAGACATCACCATTTGCTTTGCTTATTTTAAGTGATCACCCTGAAAGTGTTCCATGAACAGGAAATATCCCATGAATCATACTATTAACTGGTTAAATCATTAAGATGTATATTTTACGTTTGTGTGTTTATTATATGATGCGGAGTATTCAATTAGCGTTGTGCAAACTATTGCAACAATTTGAAGATTTTGTGCGTTTATTATATGATGCGGACTATTCAATTAGCGTAATTTGCAGACTATTGCATCAATTTGAAGATTTACTCATTGTGTATTCAAAGAATAACAATTACGGATTCTTCTGTTTAAAAAAAAATAATACCCAATATTTATTCACAACTATGATCTTCATGGATTCTAAATAACTTTGCCAGAAATTTATTTGGAGAAATGGTTATTGAGATCTAATGTATAGACAAGAGAAGCTACATCTTTATTTATTTTTTTATTTAAGGATAAACGTAAGCAAAAGTTCTAGCTTCGGCCTGAAATTGAAATTGTGTTGGAGGCCTACGGATCGAACTTTAGGTTAAATGCCCAACAAAAAATTTATTTATTTAATTTATATAAAATAGATTTTATTTGTTGAGTTTAATTTTTTTTATATAAAATAGATTTTATATAAAATGACTTATAAGCCCTTTTTTTTTTCTTTTTCAATAACACTTATTTATTAGAAACTAATTTTCATTATCATGTCTTACTGAGGAACCCGCATCTTCTCTCTAAAACGAAAAGGAAAGTCGAAATCATCGTATTTGTCCTTTTATTTATGTGACCAAAATCCCATTCTTGTGTTCTAGCCAGGACTTTTTGAATAAACTTCAAAACCCTAAACATCAAGTGATCGGCAAAACCCATTTTTGTTTATTAACAGCTCTTGAGTTTTGGTAAGGTTTATGGTCACAAATTCTCGTAAAGTTTTTGGTAAATCATTTCAAGAATCTATTCGCTCTCTCCCTCTCTCTTGTGTTTTAAGCTGTGAGCTCTGTTTTGCTTTGCATCCGTTTAGATTATTGAAACACGGATTATAAGAATATGGAAATCTGGGTTTGACTTCCTCTGTTGCATATAATTTGGCTTCTCGCTTATGGGATTTGAATTTTACCTGCATATTACTGATTTTTTGTTTCCGGTCTTGTGGTTTTGGAGTTATTTTCTTCGATTTGTTCTTAGATGTACAGTTTCTGTTATGTTTTAGTAAGTTCATGAGTTGTTTGATCAATTGACTGAGTTAAATGCTTGAGTTTCGCCCGTCCATGGCTGTCCTACGATGACTGAAACATACCCTTTTATTTCCCTTTTGCTGGTCTCCGGAAGCTTGATTAAACATTTCTGTTTATGCAGTATCTGAGCCCTTCATCTACTATTGTGAGATAGTTTGTGTTATATGCATGAACTGTATTATCAATACAATTAATGCTCAAGTAATATTGTTGGAAATGGAGCAAAGTGCAAGTGATCCTCCGTCTCTTTCCCTTTTATTATGGCAGGTGTACATCAATATGTTTCTGAAAGTTCAATGTCCATGGAATGTCATTATCCCTGCTGAGAACCTTGATGCTAACGGATTGATGCTCCAAAAGTCAATTATTACCCGCCTGTTGGAAGATTTTGCTGGTAAAAGGGCCACCAAAGATCTTGGATACTTTCTAGCTATCACAACATTGGATAGCATTGGCGAGGGTAAAGTCCGACAGAACACTGGGGATGTGCTATTTCCTGTTGTTTATAGCGCCATCACTTTCAAGATTTTCAGAGGAGAGATTTTGGAGGGGGTCGTGCACAAGGTGCTCAAACATGGGGTCTTCTTGAGATGTGGTCCAGTAGAGCATATATATCTCTCTAGTGTGAAAATGCCTGATTACCGTCATTTGCCTGCAGAAAATCCAGTCTTCTTGAGTGATAAGATGTCGAAGATTGAAAAAGATGTTGTAGTTCGTTTCATTGTGATTGGGACAAAGTGGTTAGAAGCAGAGAGAGAGTTCCAGGCATTAGTCAGTTTGGAGGGTGATTATCTTGGACCCGTGTCCTAGATGGCTTCTGATTACTCTGCTAGCCTGAAGATACATGCTGAATTTTGGTTTAACTGCAAACATGCATCTTAATGTTAACGTAGTAATGTATATTCATGTACGGCCTTTTCAGTATCTCTTTTTTTTAAACCTTCAACTTCATTGCAACGGCACGAGTGAATCTTATCCTTTGTAGGCAGTTTTGTCCTTGTTCTCGCGTATGTGCTAGCAGTACATACTGCTTAGAGTTGCTTTTCGCTGATGAGAAAAACACTCTCAAGTCAGATTGTGCCTCAAATATGTTCCTGATCTCTCATGCTGAAACCAATTTAGATTCATATAGATATGATGCGTAAATGAGCCCAGATCGTAATGGTTATGCATGACAACTTAATTATAATTTGTTGGTCTTTAAATGGAACACAATGAAAAAGAGAATGAAGTGTGTTCATTTTTTTGTTTGAAATTAAGATAAAATTTATATAAAATGATTACGAAAACAAATGCAAGAATAACGAAAGAGTAAGAAAAAGAAACATAAAATTAATTTATGGGGATTTGATTAAATAATTTTTATATATCTTTTTTGTTTTAAGTAAAAAATACTTATAATCTTTTTTATCTTGTAACAAATGAAAAATAATATTTCATAAATCTTATTTAAGATCAAGAATAAAGTATATTTTAAGCAGCTGCAAATATACAATTTAAAAAATCATTCTTTTAGTCACACCAATCAATGTGTTATCTATTCCATATTACCATATGTAGAGTCTCTAACTTCTCACAACCTTTTTCGTACAACTCATATATGATCTATTTATATCGAAAAAAATCTAAAATAGTCGTTATAAACAAAAATTAGTTGTAGAATTACCATTTTGTCTATTAGTCGACCATTCTATTAAAATAATTGATTAATGTGGTCACAAACTTATGGTACATATTTCAAATGATACTTGTCAATCACACTACTGCATTCAATGTTATTGCCCTTTTATTATCCTTATCAGTTATCGTACCTTTACCTAAGCCTCATTTAAACCTTATAATAATATCTTTTGATTTTTGTATTTAGTTTACTTATAAGTATTGGAAATATAATTTTATTGCAGGCATATAGTTAAGAATCTTTTTTATGCATTAAATTAAGAGTTCTTACAGTTTTCATCCTAAATACTTGAGTGTATTAAGTGAATTTGATTAACTGATTTTAATTATCAATGTTGAATTACTTGCAAGTGCACAACGTAACTGTAGCTAGTACCGACAAGTATGCGTCGATCCCACGAAGACAATGAGTATTAGTGATTACTGTTATCCTATTGTCTAGTATACTAATTTAATTTTTATTTTTAATTGAAGAAAGTAAAACTTAAACAAGTTAAAATAAAGGAGGCAACAATATTGAACAGAGAAATAATAAATCACTTAGAAAACTATCGACATCAAGAATTAGCGTCTAGATTATGAATCCCTCTAAAACCCTTAAATAATTGACCTTTTATTATGCAATTATTTTATTAACAATTGGACCGTGAAAATTCATATCATATGCTACTAACTCACTTGAGATTACTAACAACTAATCTTAGAATTATCATCATCATCATCATCACCCAGTCTGAAGTCCCGCAATGAAGTGGGGTCTGGGAAGGTCTGATAGTACGTAGCCTTAACCCTACATAGTAGATAAGTTGTTTTCGGTTGACCCATATGCAAATGAGACAGCATAAGAATGATGCAAGTTGGAGATAGAAAAGGCAAAATAATCTTACAATTATCAACCAATATTATTCAGGTTTAAGGTCCTAAGATTGCTTTACCGATTTGTGAATTACATTATTAAGTTTGAAACTAATCGAGATGATTTATGTTAACCTTTCTTTAGGTTTGCAATCAATTACTTTTAATTACGATAGATCATTTCATACATAGGATATCTCAATCTTTATATTATGAAATCAGATTATGCACTAATATTCTGGATCTATTAGAACATATATTAAACACATAATTGAATCACAATATATCAATCAAAATAATGGCATTAAATACAAGAATCAAAACATGTTATAGTATAAAACTAGGGTTCATCTTATCTAGATACTAAAATTGTTTAATTACACATGATAGGAAATGAAATCAAACATAAACAGAAAGAAAAACGAATAGAAAATAAAGAGTTCATAATTCTAAATCTCGTTTTTATCTCCTATCAAATGTTCTTATAACGTAGATGTTTGATCTTGTATTCTAATGGATCTTTCAATGACTCTTAATCAAAATCACCCTTTCTAAATGATCTCAGCCTCTAGAATCACCTCTTAATCTCTGTTCCTCATTTTTGCCTCTAATCACATTTTTTATAGCAATTTTTAAGATTTTGGTTGATACACGGTCTGATACATGGTTGTGTACTAGACCTTGTATAACCCAAAATACATAGAATTCATGATTCTGCACGTCCTGAGGGAAGTACACGGGTTCATACATAGTCGTGTATCCCATCTTTGCTTCTAATCTTTGTTCTATGCTGCATTTTCATCTAAATTTTTTTTCCTTTTAGTCCGTGAAGGCAATTATAACCTATACATGCACTTGAAACAAATTAAGTACCAAATATACAATAAAAGTATAAAATATCAAGCAAAAATACATAAAGTAGGAGGTATAAATATGGTCAAATATGTATCTATCAAACACCCTCATCCTTAAGCATTTACTTCTCCTCAAGCAAACCATAATCAAAATTATCAATTTTACAATATCAATCCTTTATTAATCTTAACCTGTCTATTCATACCATATATCATAATGTCATATTTTACACCCTCACCAAGATTTCACTCAATACACTTAAAGTGTTTAAGGTGAAAAGTATCAAAACTCTCAATCAATGCATAGTAGAATTCTTCCCATATGCTTACATTATTATCACATCTCCAACACTTATGTATAAATCGAAACAAAAATCAAAAGATCTTGATATAAGTTGTAATGGGGTTTTAGGTATAGTATGATTAGGATAATAAAAAGATTTGAATTGCAAGAAATTTACTAAAGAGAAATTTCAAGAAACTTGTATATAAATACTTAGGTCCTTTTATTGCAACTCAATTGGTACTCTATACTTATTGACAATGTTTCTTATGCTCATTTTTTTGAATAAAAACAATTTTGAGTATTCAGTACCACAATTACATAAATAATGGACATTTCAAGATTTTCATGTCTCAAACAAGTAAACAATATAAATAACCTTCATGATTCAAAACAATCAAAAGCTTTCAAAGAAAAATAATATAAAGGTTAATGTGATTTTAATTAATAGAAAAGGTTAAGGCTTAACTTGGTTATTCCTAAGGGATAAATAAGGGTAAGGTAATTACCAAAGGAATAAGCTTAAACAAATTTTTAATCTACTAAATGCATTTTTATCACTTTAATGCTTCCAATTTAACAATATGATCTCAATATATATAATAAAAGCAAGTTCTATAATCATTATACAATGCATCACAACACACGTGAAAGAATAAAAGAGCTTAAATTTTTTTGAAATTTTGCTCTTAGACTAAAAAACTTACAAAAAAGATGGGTATTATATATGTAAATCATATGCAATTTTCATTCAATTTGACATTTTCAATGAATACTAAAAATATGGCTTATAAAACAATTTGATTCTAAATGCACTAAGAATATGACTTATAAAAGCAATTTTATTCTAAATATACTAAAAATAAGACTTATAAAAGCAATTTCATTCTAACTATCATCCTTTTGCATTCTAACCCAAATCAATATTTAGTAATGAAATAAAGTTTTGATGGACAAATTTTAATTAATAATCTTAAGAAAATCCTCAAAATCGTTAACTCCTTCATCACACTTAAAGTTGTATGTTGTTCTCAACAGTATAAGCATATATAATTATTGAGAATGGTTAGTTAGTACTTTCTTGATGATTATAATGATTTTCTAATTTCTGATTCATCCAATATGAGATTACATCCTTGAAAAATATAAAGAAAAGGGATAAAAAGAACAAAATAAATAAAAATAAAACAAACGAAAATAACTAAGAAACATGAAAATAAAATATATCTTAATTCTTAGGTTGCCTCCCAAGCAACGCTTATTTAAAGTCATTAGCTCGACGTGCCTTGCACCTTACCCTCATCCTAGGTCTATAATCATTAGCTTACTTCCACCCGTTTCTTTTGATAAGGGTTTTTAGCCTATAAGTAAGTCACCTGTTGCAAGATAATCATCAAGACATAATTTATAAAATCAATCAATTCAATCATGCACATTAATAGCCTTTTTAATGACATGTTAATAAAATAAAGGATAACAAACTCCTTGCATTGTTGGTTGACTCAAACAATTTGTCTTTGAGGAAGTGAAAACCCTATGTACTTAAAGTGACTACCAATGCCTCTTCAGTAGTTTCCTTAATCAATTCCTCCACTAGTTCTTCCTTAACCACCTTTGTTCATTCTTCTTTTTCTTCTTCCTAGACAAAGGTTTTTGGCTCATCTTCTTTAATTACTTCATGTCACTTCTCTACTTCCTCTTCCTGGATGAAGACTTCCTCTTCTATGTCTGCTACCTCTGTCATATCTTTGTCCTCCTCTACAAAAGCAACGGTTACCTTCTCATCTTCTTAGAATGTCACTTCATCCATGAAGCCAACCTTTATCTTTTCTTCACTCTGCTGTGATAATAGGTTCAAATAGTTTTCTATGTTATGCTCCAGATATTTAGGTGAAGAAACCTTTCCTTCAAATTCGCGTCACTAGCTTTAAGTTTGGCAAGGTATTCTATTATTTTATTTGTAATGCTTTCTTTTTTGTCTTCTTCTTCTTCTTTTAGGAGATCTTTTTCACCAATAAGGGTGATTGCCATTCTACATTATATAGGATCTATTTAAGTAGGAATAGGCAAACTCCTTTGCATCTTGTCAGATATAATCTTCACCAACTAATTGATTATATTCACCATATTTTGTATATGAGCCTTTGTTTCTTGATGCCTCATAATCAATTCTTAAATAAAATCGACCATCAAATCTTCTAGAGTTGGCTCATTAACTTGAGGTACTTGTTACTGTACATAGTCAGCTGGAGCATAATCATCCACCCGTAAACGTAAAAGTTACTCCATTCTGAATTGTAACTATTCTCGTATGGTGCACCTTGAGGTTAATTATACATGCCAAGTTGCTCCCACATATAGGTTGGTGCTTGACATTCATGATTGTAATAATTACTTCCTCAAATGTCGCAATATGGCATATATATCAGTTGAGCCTCCGAAAGCATATCAGAAAACCTCTCATTCATGTATGGTGATGTTATATATTGTGAAGACACATCGTAACTTCCATATAAGTACTGTCTGCTCCATTCTTCCATTGTGAATTGTGGTGATGACTTTAAATCTCAATCCTTAGAATAAACCACAAACACATTTTTAAAGTAGAGAAGTGTAAAAGATAATTAAATGAATAAGCCAAATATACAAAAAGAAACAATAAAAATAAAATAAATACAAAAGATAATAGCTAGAGTAATAGAATTCAAGTTTTCATAATATCAATGTCCCCAAAAATTATTCCAAAAACTTAATTAATAAATTTTAATTGTTAATGTTGAATTAACCGTAAGTGCACAATATAACTGTAGCTAGTACAGGCAAGTACGGGTCGGTCCCATGAAGATAATTAGTATTAGTAATTACCATTATCCAATTATCTAGTCTGGTTTGGGTGGGTTCCGAAGCCCACAGGGGAGTAGCCCCCGCTTATGGATCTGCCCAAATCTCTGAGCCGTGGCCC
>JANIHZ010000005.1:27484456-27495170 GCA_027478365.1 Erythroxylum rufum
CGCAATCATAACCTAGCTTTCTCTGTATTCAGCAGCCTCACCTTCACCAAAAGACTGACTTGAGCGTCGGAGGGGCTGATCGGGACACAACCCCCGACGTGCCTTCTTTGTTTTGCAGGGATCTCAACGTTGAAGTCACTACAGAAAGCAGTCAACTCATGGATCCAAACGGCAACGTTCAGTTCCGTCAGAATCAGGCAAAACCAGCTCAAGTGGTGAGAGGCGTGGTCCATGAGACCAACAAAACCCTTTGGTTAGGGGTTCGAGTCGCAACTCCACCCTGGCAGACCAAAGCGGACAATACCTAATGGGCCACGACTCAGAGATTTGGGCAGATCCATAAGCCGGGGCTACTCCCCTGTGGGCTTCGGAACTCACCCAAACCATAGTCTAAGGATTTGATTTTGATTTTTAATTAAAGAAAATAAAACTTAAACAATTTAAAATGAAGTAGGAAACAATATTGAACAGTGAAACAAGGAATCGCTTAGAAAATGATTGATATCACGAATTAGTATCTAGGTTATGAATCTCCCTAAAACCTTTAAATAATATGGCCTTTTATTATGCAAATGTTTTATTGACTATTAAACTATGTAAATTTCTATCGTATGCTAATAACTCACTTGAGACTACTAACAACTAATATTAGAATTATCAACTAATATTACTCAAGTTAAAGGTACCAAGATTGCTCTACCGATTTGTAAATTCCGCTATTAGGTTTGACTCTAATATGGAGAATTTATGTCAACCTATCTCTAAGTTTGCAATCAACTCATTTCAATTATGGTATATATATATTCATAGACAGGATTCTCAATCTCTATATTATGAAATCAGATTATACACTAATATTCTGGATCTATTAGGACATATATTAAGGACATAATTGAATCACAATATATCAATTAAGACAATTGCATTAAATAAAAGAATCAAAACATGTTATAATACAAAACTGGGGTTCATCTTACCTAGACACTAAAATTGTTTAGTTACACATGATAGAAAACAAAATCAAACATAATATAAAGAAAAAAAGAATAGAAAATAAAGAATTCATAATTCTAAATCTCCATTTTATCTCCTATTGAATGTTCTTGCAAGGTAGATGTTTAATCTTGTATTCTAATAGATTTTTCATTGATTTCTTTGTTTTTTCCACTTCTATGAATCAAAATCGCCCCTTTTGAACTATCTCAGCCTGCAAAATTGGCTCTCAATCTCTACTCCTTTTTACCTATGATCATGTCTTTTTATAGTAATTTTTAAGATTTTAGGTGATACACGGTCTAATACACGACCATGTACTGGATCGTGTATAACCCAAAGTACCCAGAATTCTTGATTCTGCACTACCTAAGAGAAGTACACGGGCTCAGACACGACCGTGTAGCCCTTCTTTGCTTCAAATCTTCGTTTTATGCCACATTTCTTTTTGAATTATTCTCCTTTTAGTACGTGAAGACAATTATAACCTATACATGTACTTGGAGTAAATGAAGTACCAAATATAAAATAAAAGAATAAAATATCAAGCAAAAATACATAAAATATGGGGTATAATTATGGTCAAATATGCATCTTTTAGAATCCTTGGTAAGGGTGTAAACATTTATGCTTTTAATTTCAAAATGGTTATCTATTTGATTGTTATTGATATTGATTCATGAAGGTTGGTTCTAGGATAACTTAAATCTAATTGTATGTTAATTTGATCGATATGATATGATATGATAATTTAGATTGTCGATGGGCAGGATAAGGTTAATAAAGGAAGAATGCTTGTAAGTTTGAAGATTTAGATTATGATTTGCTTAAGGACAAGCAAAAATTCAAGTGTGAGGGTGTTTGATAAATAATTAATTAATTACATTTATATACCCATATTTAGTGTGTTTTGCTTGTCATTAAGAGTTTTATAGTATTTTTAGTAATTATTTTGATTCAAGTATGTTCTTAGGTGATAATTACCTTCATAGACCAACAAGAGACGTATTCAGTTGAAATTGTGTTTTGAAATGAAAGAATTTGAGCAATTTTGGAGATACAGTTTGTGTATATTGACCTTCTAAGTTATAGAGCTTTAAAGACACTTTTTCTACCCGCGTGAAATTACACACCTGTGTATATTGGGCACTTACACGGTCATGCAAGTCACCTTATATCTCATCATGTATGTTGCCCATGTAAGCTTCTATGATCATGTAAAGTCTCAAATTGAGGTGTTTTTGGAGATATAATGTCACCTAAACGATCGTGTAAGTGTTTATATATATCCCATAAAACCTAGTTTGTTACTATATAAGGATATTATTGAAGGCTGCATCAATAGGGAGGCAATTGAATTTAGAGGGAAGCAAATAGAAGCATAAAAGATACCTAAAAAGGAAAAAGATACACAAAAAGTGGTAGCATATTTTCAAGAAAAAGGAAAAGAAAAGAAGAATTCCAAATTTCGTTCTCAACTATTTTCTTATTTCCTTCTTTTTGTTAAATATTCATGATAATTAGATTTGGATATTTATTTACATCTATGGATTGCTAAATTCCTCATTTAGGAATTACTCTTGAATCATTTGTTGAAATTTATATTCTTAATTTAATGAATATGCTTGTGATGTTTATTATTTTATAAACAATTTGGATAAAGAGATTGGATTAATTCACTTGTGTTATGTTGCATAGTGAGAGTTGGTACCGCAATAGACTTATAAACATCAAATTAATAGGTAATTGAAGAGTTATCTTACCTGTTTATTAGTTATCCTTAGAATTGCTTCAAATCTAATTAAGCAGTTAGAAGTGGTTTTGAGAAATTGAGAGATTGCAACTCAATTTTTATCTATTTCAATTAGAATACTTAACTAGATCTCAACATAGGTTAATCACGACTATATGCTATCTAGGATAAAGTGTGATTAAGTTAAGACTGTAAAAGGAAAACAAATAGAGATAAAAGTAATTCCTAGCTTTCATTATTAATCAATCAACCAATTTCATTATTGCCGAGTAAACAATTGTACATAGTTTATTTGTTAATTCTTTGTTTTTAGTTTAATTTTTAATTATTCATCTTACTTTTTACCTTAAAAAAAGTTTACAAGAATTTCGGGTGACTATATAATCCTTGTGTGAATGATATCTTTTATATTATAAGTTACAATCTATATAATTGCAATATTAAAAGTTTTTCAATTAAAACAATCAATAATAGTTCATTTTGTAGTATTAAGGATGATACCAACAATGTTAAAGCTAGTATTCCTACCTAAGAACAAGAAATTGGTGCAACTAATATGAGTAAAAAGAGAATAAAAGTGCCTAATTATTTTTCTCAACAAACAATCTTAGAGCTCAACCTTCTGTCCTCACTACATTATAATCCAAAGAAGTAGCTACTTATGTAAAAATGACAATAGGTAGATGGTGATATGATGCAGGTGTGTCACGTCATATAACCTAATCTTACTATTGCTAACCTATGGATGATGTTATTGCTTCTTATGGTCTAAGATTTGAAACTCCTTCTTTTGATGACTAGTAAGGTAATCTTCTAATCAACTATGTTAGTAAAGTTATTTGAGTGAAGGAAGGTCTTGAATAACTTATAGGTTTTAAATCATGTGTAATAATTGGACAAATACGAGATAAGAGAACATTATAAATTTTTTTGATTTATTTTACTTGCAGAAAATTATTACTAAAGTCAATTGATACATCGAGCCTTACAAGAAATGTTGGTATTTTGTTGGAGATTTTTGATGAAGTTGTCAATGAAATTATGGTTGAAAATATTGTACAATTCAATATTGACAATGATGTTTCTCATAAAGCATCTAGGAAGAGATTGCAAAATAGGTGCAATTATTTTTATTATACTCCCTTTATTGCACATTATCTTGACTTGATGTTGAAAAATATGGGAGATAATAAATACTTTTATACTAATGATTAAACCATGTAGAAAGAAAAAAAGAGTCATTAAGTTCATTAATAATTGTGTATGAATATTAGATTTGATGACAAATTTTTACAAATGGTAGGAATTTATGTCATTGTGTGATTATAAGATCTACAACTAATTTCTTATCACTTAGGATTTTATTCAAATGAAGAAAGAGTTGAGAAAAATGTTTATAAGTGATAAATAGGTTAAATCTCAATATGTTAAGCCTAATGTTGGAATATTGGTTTCTAAGGCTATACTTGAATATTATGAATTTTGGTCCCAATGTTAATTTGTCATCCAATTTTGTGAGTCTTAGGTAAGAGTACTTCATCTAGCTAGTAGTGATGAGAAGTCAACAATTAGTTACTTTTATGATGTTATGTAAAAGCGAAGAAAACAATCAAGGCTAATATGAAAAATAATCTTCTTTATACACACCTTATCACATATTCATTAGTGAGAGGTAGGAAAATAACTTTACTCTTTTGAGATGCTTATTTTAATACTTCAAAGAGACAAAATTAATCTAAGTATGTATTTCTTCACTTATGTTACTTATTTTAAACTTATCATTACTTCATTGTATTTATGAGATTACTTTTATTATCTTACAGTTACTTGGTGAGATCAATTTAGAAGCGATGTTCCATAATTATAGGTATGCAATTTGAATTCTTATCCAATATGTGAATGCAATTAGTATAAAGGAATTAGAGCATATTTAAGTTTGTCTATTTAAGAAAAATTAAACATGTTAAAACACAATCAATTGAATGATCTAATATTTGTCCAATATAACTTAAAGCTTTGAGAAATGTATTTTATCATCATTATTCATTTGAAAATAATTTCTTATACTTATATAATAATTTTAAAATATAATTATATTTGTTTACTAGAAATCTTAATAAAACACATAATTCTATTGATCTAATTTACCTTGATCACATTAATCTTTTAACAAATTAGGTTTCAAAGGAATCAAAATTTAAAAATAAGAGTGAATTAGAAGATGATCTTGGATATGAAATTATTGACATATCATTTGGTAAATTGAACTTTAATGATGATGATATTGAGACTCTCCTTAATGATGAAGACTTTATACTAAATGAAAGTTAGAGCTAATATGATTTAACTGGATATGTTGTTGAATTAAATTTCAAGCTTTTTAATTTTTTATCTTGACCTTTTGTTTCGCTTTGTATTTAAAGTATATGATAAATTCAAAATATGCAATATAAATATAAGACTTATAAATGTAAGTATTTTTGTTTCATGTTTTATTTCTTATTTGTTGCATTTGTGACCACGAACTCTTGTTGTTATGGACCTATGGTAATTCTATTATGTAATATTTTTTTTGTAATTAATTGAAATATTTGAAGTAAATTTTTTATTCTTATTTTTGTAGTCAAAGTCAACGTATCCCTGTGCATAAGAGTTCCTGCTTTGTGAGGATCGGGGGAGGGTTATTAATGTACGTAATCTTCCCATTGTTTTTTTTTACAAATAGACTGTTTCTCTGATTCAAACTTGTGACCTTCTGGTCACAATAATTACATGAAAGTTAAACGATTTTTTTATTAATTATTGTTATTGTTAAATATTATATATGGATAATATTTATTTATATGAGTAACATATGAAAAAAGGCCTCACTTTTTTTAATCAATATTTCTTTGATTAATATGAATGAAACATAATTTTTAAATTAAAGAATTTAATTGAACAATCCCAAAGGATATGCCTACAACGGAAATATTGTTTTCAAGCCTAACAATGCTAAATACAAAGCATTACTACTTCATTATACATAACAAATCTTTCAATGCTCCGGTTTTCATATGTACCATCTAAACCTCATTAAGGAGCTAGCATCCAAATGAGCTTTGTGAACACATCAAATTTCTTTGATCCAGGAAATAGCATTATTACTACGTCATTATACACGTTCTTCGCCATAACTTGGCATCGGAATATTCTATGGTTGCTTTCCCTCCAAACTGAAAAAATATAACAATTGAAGGAAGTTCAAATTATGCTAGAGAATTGGCATTGAAAGAAAAGACGAGGAATTGTCTCTGATGTTGATTGACAAAGAACGCCGAGTCCATCATCGGTTGTATGGATCTTGTCTTTAGTAGCCAGTTTATGCTTAGCTGCAATCCAGGAAATAAATGAGGGTTTAGGTATCAAAGATTTTTTCCAAACTGTCATACCGGCACACTTTAGGAGAGTAGAGCCTAAATCACTTGAAGCAAGAGGAATTGGTGATGTTATTAGAACTATTAGTTAGCCAAATAATAGGGTTGTCATCCTCCCTTATGTAAGGCTGATGGTTAAGAAAGTCAGCATCCAATATGCTAGGTCCTTTGACTTCATAGCTCCAATTTCTTGTTTGTATCACATTATTAACTCAGGCATTAAGGGGGATTCTTGTTTTTAACTGTCTCAGAGGGATACCTCTTCATTCAAAGGACTATGATTAGTCCAATTATCAAACCAAATGCGGGTTGAATTCCTATTTCCTACCTTGATTTTGAAGTGAGAATTAAAAAAGTCCCTCTTAGCATTTGTATGAATGAAAAAATAGTTTTTTTTTTCGAAAATATGAATGAAAAAATAGTTATTATATCAAATACAGGTTAGTATAATTTTTTAATACAGGAGTTGAAGCAAAATATATTTAAAAAGTATTTTATAATTTTATAAAATTATAAAAAGATATTAATTAATATTTGTATTATACCTTACTCAAACTAAAACCCGAACTTTTTTTTTTTGATAAATCAGAGGAATATATTAGAAAGAAAAAATATGTACAAAGTGTTCATTTACAGGTGCCCCAGCAAACGAAAATAAACAACCCGACACAAGCTAGGCAAGCTGAACCAAGGCAGGAACAAAAAATTATCAGTCAAAAGTAATACAATAGGAGCTCCACGGAATCAAAGCATCCATTAACCAAGTGAAATGCGAAAGAAAAACCCGAACTATTTCCCACAAGGTATTCGGAACATTCCTTATAACGCTTAGCTGGTTTAAAACAAAGAAACAATTTGGACCAATTCCTGAATAACAAATAAACTAAAGTTAACTGGAATGCTAATGACGAGATCTTCAAACTTGACATGTAAGTGAAAATACTGAGGTATTTACCGTGGGTCGGGTAGAGTCATCAGGTTGAGTTGGCTTTTGACGGGCCGTAATCATAAGCCAGGCTTTACTTCCTATTTTCATGCCGGGTCTCTCACTTCATCTTCTTTGCGGCTCAGATTTAACTGTTGAATTCGATACTTCCTGGGAATCTACATGTTGCATAAATCTGAATTTTCAGACGTAATACTCCAACAATTATCACCGCATCCCGCATGTAAAATTTTTCTAGACTCCTTGAGAAGCCAAGAACAAACCTCATCTGCCCATTAATGTTCTGTAATCTGCCGAGTTAAGTTATCTCCCATTATTGTGGATCCTTGTCCAGCAAAATTGATGGTGAGTGGTGACCATTAGTATTACGTATGGTTGTTGAGAAGTAACACTTCTGGTTGTTAAGTTAGCTCAAACAATGAATAGGGGACTATTAGCATGAAGAAATCATGGAGACCGAGCATCCTTGGCACAGCAGTGCTCATTATCACCAATAGTCGTTGCAAGAGCAAAGCCTATTTTTGAAGTGATGGAATCGGTTTGAATCTCTCACAATAATCTCCTTTTGAAGATGAGCAGATGCTAATTTCATGAAGTTATGGCAGTCCACACAAATTCGAATGTTCTTCACTATTTTTATTGTCCTCCCTCTATATTGCAGTTTGTCTTCGTTCATCATAGCAAAAGTCAAAGCTAATTTCTCACTATGATGAAACAGTTGTTCCTCTTTGTGCTCCTCCTCTATATCATGCAAGGCAAAGCTCGTATCTGGCACATAGCCTATCTTCTTCAACTGCTTAATCAATGCTACAAGCTTGGTGCTTATGGCCTCTCTTTGAGGATGGTTATTACCTCCAGATGCAAACTCATGAACTGCAGTCCCAATTTCAATCAAACTCAAAGCAGGATCCTTTCTCACTCTTGATCCCTTCATTTCTCTTCTAACAAGCCCTGCTTCATTGTAATTACCTATGGAGCAATAAATGTTCGACATTTGAACATAACTTAAGGAACTTCTAGGTTCCAACTCCTTCAATTTCTCCGCCGCTAATTTGGCCAAGTGCATCTCACCATGCTTCCTACATGAGCCAAGCAATGCACTCCAGACAACTGAATCAGGTTCCATTGGCATTTTAGTAATAAGAATCATTGCCTCAATAACCCGACCAGCTCGTCCAAGAATATCCACCATGCATGCATAATGATCTATTTGTGGAAAAATACCATAATAAGCAAACATGGAGTCAAATAGTTTGATCCCTTCTTCGACAAATCCAACATGGCTACAAGCTGAAAGTAGAGCAACCATAGTAGCAGAATCAGGACGAAGATTCATATATGAAAAGAGATCCAATGCCTCCTTAGCTTGGCCATGAAGGGCATAAGCCTTGAGCATCGAGTTCCAAGAAACCACATCAAGGTTATGCATCTCACTAAAAACTTGTTTGGCCAAAGAAATAGAACCACACCTGGCATAAGCATGGATCAAAGCATTTTCGATCACCATGTCTTCCTCAAAACCAGCTTTAACAACTTGTCCATGAATTGCCAAGGCATGTCTGTCGTCCAGAAGGCTTGAACAAGCCTTTAAAATAATTGAGAAAGTATACCGGTCTGGTTTGAGGCTCACATGGTACAACGTTCTAAAGAGAAAAAGTGCTCCTTCTGGTTCACGGTCTGCAAATACTGTAATAATGCTAGTCCATGAAACAATATCTTGATCACTATTCATCTCCAGGAAGAGCTTATAACAATGGGAAGTTTCTCCACTGACATCAGAATAAGCTTTTATCAAAGCGGTGGCTACATGTAAATTCGATGAAAACCCACTTTTAAGAGTAAGAGAGTGCAACTGAAACAAGTGCCAAAGACCCAGATCATTAGTATCGCAATAAGTTCCATTAAAGGAAGAAAAGACACTAAGAAGTGTGGCACGATCGAACCTGATTCCCTCATTTTGCATTATACTGAAAAGATTGACAGCTTGTGCCCCAAGATTTCGTTGCTGAAACCCCGCAATCATTGAATTCCAAGAGACAATATTTCGGAACTCTAATGTCTGAAACACACTCCAGGCCTCATCTCTGCAACTGCCATTAATTACCAAATTCCTACTTTTACTGTACATGGTAATAAGGGCATTTCCTACGTATATACTTGTGTCCAATGCCATTTTCAGTGCACATGCATGCACCTGCTTGCCATGCTCATAGTCACAACATGCAAGCACGCTTGCAAGTGCGAATTCATTAGGACGGCAGTGCAACAACATGCTAGAAAACAAATGAAAACACTCATAAGCTTTACCGTATTGTGCATACCCAGAAATTAGTGTTGTCCATGAGACAACGTTTCTATGCCCCATTTCATCGAACAACAGGTGGGCATAACTTAAATCACCGCACTTAGAATACATATTAATGAGATGGTTGGCAACAAAGAGATCCCGAGAGTTGTTGGGTTGATGGGAAAGCATGTAATTGTGCAATGATCGGCCTTGATGAAGGCATCCAAGGCGGGCACAAGCATGAAAAAGGGTGGCGTATACTTGCTGCGACTGCGAGAGAGGTGGTTTTGGTGGCGATGCATGGAAGTCGTAGAAGTGAGATAGAGCTTTACTAAGGTGCCCGCGCATGGTGAGCTCACGTATCTCGTCGAGAATGCCGTCATTTTTCTCGAGGATTATTCCTTTTCGCGACTGAGAAACAATACAAGTGCTAAATTTTCTGAAAGAATGATACATTAGAGGACAGCCAACAGGCTATAAACCATAATCAATTTGTTAGCAATATGGCATAAATATACACACGGTAATTTGCGTTTTTTTTAATTAAAAGAAAAATTAACAAAACCGATTCCAAGTCGAATTAGGAGAAACATATCCTTAACATATCTTCTAAAAAGATATTGTGGCACCTAATAAGTGTAGTATCTAAATAAACTGACTCTTACATCAAAATATTTGACATAAGTAGCAAGCCAGTTAATGCATCTGTGGCTTTCTCAATATATATGTCCATGAACAACAGTTCAATTATGTGTAAACAGTTCGAGAATACCCGTTGTAATGAGATTGAGAATCCTTGAGCGGTTTCTTAAAGATGAGAGGATATTGCTCACCACTACAAAATTCACTTCCAGTTTAATCTGGCAGAAACCTAGATTCTATGTCAGCAAGAGCTCGGTAAATACACCTAGAGTTATTATAGTATAATAATCATGATAGTAACTATTATAGTTATTTACTAACTATAATAATCATGATAGTTATCAGAAAATAAAAGCATAATAGAAGTTATTCCTTTTACTTTTCCGTTTAATTAAATTATGGGAGTTAAATATAAGAATGAAGGAACCTTTGGGTTGAAATGCCAAAAAAACCCAAAGAGGATCTAATTTCAAGAGAAGGAAGGACTATCTTGCAAAACGCCCAATTTTACGCTGTGTATGGTTACTGTCTCCCATATGCAGAGACGGAATGAAACAAAAATTTGGAGATAGAACATAACAAAAATTGGAGACAGTGAGGTGTTTGATTGTGATGGACAAAACAAATAAAATTGTATTCATCTCGAGGACAAAAATATGTTTGGTTGCAGTTGACAG
>JANIHZ010000005.1:27611558-27636332 GCA_027478365.1 Erythroxylum rufum
ATTAAATTAGTCAGAATAATAAAGATAATAATAATAAGAAGAAAATTATTAACTATAAAATTTTGATAATGAATATATAAATATAATAACATATAAAAATTACTAATCTGTATTAATTAATGTTATGTCAAAATGAGTTCATGATCAACAATTTTGATAAAAATCATATAATAATAATATTAGAAAGTGATGAACCATTTCGGTAAGGCTGAAGAAAACTAAGGCGAAGCAGGGGAAGCCAAAATGAGACTAAGCAGGGAAAGCCAAATTGAGACGGAAGCAGAAGTCAAATTAAGACGAAGTGGAAATCAAACTAAGCCGAAGCGCGGAGACAAAAGTAAGACGAAGTGCAGAGACAAAAGTAAGACGAAGCGAAGAAGGAAAAATAAGATGAAGCGCGGAGACAAAAGTAAGAGGAAGTGCAAACACAAACATAAGACGAAGCGAAGAAGTAAAAATAAGACGAAGGGCCGTAAGAGTTAACGGTAACAGTAACGGTAGTCAATGCTGGTAATTTCTTTCATAAGAAAGTTTTGGAGGGAAAGCGTCTCAAAGCCTTGAGAATACCACCTACTCTAGAAGTCTCTTGACATACCCTGATATCGACTTTTGAAGAACTCTCAACAAAAACTTTTCATTGCTCTGTTTGGATATCAAACCTTCCCTTGCTCTCACTCTCAACTTCAGAAACCAACTTTACCTCTTTCAGAAATACATTTGTGCATTCAGTTATTTTATAACCACATAAATAAATGGAGTAATCGATGACTACTGCAAGACTGGTTGATTTCGAGTCCTTGAAGAAGAACCAGATGGATATAGAACCGGAGATTGTGGTAGCAGGATGGAAGAAGTTCTTCGAGATAAATGAGGCAGTCTACACGAACGAGGTATACGATTTCTGGAAGAACGTTGAGACAGTTGAAAATACTCTAGTGTCAGTTGTGGACAGATTGTCGATCATCGTGACGCTGGAGGGAATCGAGAAGGCTACTGAGTGTGCTTGTGTAGGAGTAAAGCTTGCTCACAAGGCTAAATGGATGACTCATGCTAGGGCAGATGAGATTCAGATTAACCGGCAACTATATGGAAGTAATAACCTAAAGGAGAAGAAGGCCTCAAGTCTTGTGCCGAAGGCTAGGGTTCTTCATTCACTTCTCTGTCATTATGTTCTGCAAAGAACAGGATCGAGAAATCTGGTGATGATATTAAATGAGCAATGTTTATGTCATCTACTCAATCGCCAATCCATAGATCTCCCATATCTTATCTTCCATTATATCATAAAGTAGAAGAAAGACTGGATCAGCCTAGCATATGGGATGATGCTGACAAGAATCATCAAAGATTCTGAAGTTCGCTTGCAGATAGGGAACAGGATAAAGATAAATATCAAAAGCAGCATCAATGCTTCAACTATTAACAGATTGGGCTTGAAGAATCTGGAAACACAACATATTCTAGCCAGATATTAAAGACGGAGAGCCAAATGACCCTGAAGAGAAAGGGGGAAACACTCCTATCTGAGAAACCCAAGTAGGCAAAAAGGTCGCCTAGAGTACGAACCGTATGTCAATAAGGGGAAAAGAAAAGAAAAGAGTTGAGTTAGGGTGGAGACTCTGAGACGCAAGTACCGGAGGCTGGAATTTCAGAAGCTGAGACTAAAAAGAGGTTGGAAATTGAGAAGAAGAAAATTCAACCTCAACAACAGACTCCTCGACTGATTGGAGAGAAAAAGAAGCAGAAAAGAAGTTAGAAGAAGAGCACTCCTTCTGTTATTCAACAGAAGAAAAGGCCAGTTCAACACAGTCGAGCACAGGTAAATCCTTCTCAACCACTAAGAAAAGAGGATTTAAAAATGAAAATTATTGAAGAAGTTCAACCTTTGAGGAGTAGTAGCTCTATAATGATTAGAGAAACCCCGAAAAGGTCAGTCAAGGTATAATTTGAACCAATCTTGGTAAATAGTGATACAATGCATCTGTTGAATGATGATGAGATAAGTATGTATGGTTTTCTGAGGGATGAAGGAACCAAACCATACCTCACACTGGTGACAAGGCAGAAGTATACTATTTTTCCAATCACAAAGAGAACTGTGATCAAGGTTGTGCCTGACTTTTAACCAAATCCTTACATTGTTCGCAATGATGAAAAGGGGAAGAATAAAATGTACCATTAAGGGATGAGGGCTGATTTGACGGAAGATGAGGTTGCAGATGAAGTCAGAAACATATATGAGGCATGCTTTACAGTTCAGCAGAGAGGAACCTATGTCTCCCATTACATTTCAAAGGCATCAGGAAGTAATTGTGGTTGTCGAACCACCGAGGAAACTTGTCAGGTAGTTAGCAGAATTACAGAAGGGCAGTACAGATCCATGAGAATTGGAGATGTTAGTTTGAACATAGAGACTCTTGTGCACTTAATTATGCACATCAGACCCTTGAGTTCTGTGTCTTCCTTTGGAGAATTACTGCATCTATTTGGAAGACAAGTTCTAAGACTACCCAGACCTGATGACCTTGATCTTTCGGAACTAAACTTATCTCACAAACCTCCCACCTTTGTAATCACTAGACCAGATGTCATATCTTCAGACGCATATACTACTACTATCGGTATTGAAGCAGCGCAACAGAAGCATAATGATAAGGTTGATGATGTGCGTCCTTCAGTGAGTGACTTGTATAAGGAAGTGCAGTGTATATGGGAAGACATGAAGTCACTCCACACCGAAATCAAAGAAATGTTTTCTGAAGTTATGAAACATCTTCGGTCATGATCTTTTTCATCAATAACAAATAGGGGGAGAGAGGCCAAAAAAAGAAAGATAAGGGGAGAAAGGACAGAAACGTAGGAGATAAGAAGGGAAGAGACGAACAGGAGAAGAAGAAGACAAATGTATTGAGGTAATCAAAGTATTTTCTTGTTTTAATTTCTTGTTATGCTGTTCTACTTTCTTTTGTGTGCACATTTGGGATAGGATGCCAATCAAGCTTATTTTCTACTATCTAGCTTTGTGAACTGCTCCCGCTGTGAACTTTTCTGATGTATGTAGAGATTTGGCAAGATTTTTTTTTCAAATTGTATACAGTCTCATATTGTATATTGTATTAATAAAACTTTGTGCTAAAAAAACTATGATTATTTTTTATCATCAAAAAGGGGGAGATTCTGAAGCAAAAATAAGACGATTAATGAATTTGATGGAAATCAAATAATAATAATATTAGAAAGCGATGAACCATTTCGATAAGGCTGACGAAAAGTAAGACGAAGCTGCGGAAGCCAAAATGAGACGAAACAGGGAAAACCAAAGTGAGACGGAAGCACAAGTCAAACTAAGACAAGTAAGACGAAGCAGAGAAGCAAAAATCAGACGAACCACGGAGACAAAAATAAGACGAAGCGTGGAGACAAAAGTAAGATGAAGCGGTTGAATTTAGAAAAGCGTTTCTTATATTAAGATAATTATGATATCAATAAAAACAAATATGCGATGAACAAGTATAGCATAATATTATATAGGATATTATGCTATATAACATTAATGTTTTATTATGTGCGCATATTTGTTAAGAGCGCGAAGGAGCTCAAAATTTTCATCTCCCTTTAATTAATTGATATGATAATTAGCTTAATACAAGATAGGCTTTTAACCATATTATGCTATATAATATTAATCTTTTATTATGTAGCATATTATGCACGTTTGTTAAGTACATCAAGGAGCTCAAAAATTTCATCTCCCTATTAATGATTATAATATAGTGAACTAATTAATTAAGTAATTGATATGATAATTAGCTTAATATAAATAGGCTTTTCCAATTTCAAGTTCTAGCAAGGTTTGCATTTAATAATAATGATTTTAATTATAACAATAATAATAATCAGAAATTGATTAGACGAAGCAGTGAAAGCTAAAGTGAGACAGAAGCAAAAGTCAAACTAAGATGAAGCAGAAGTCAAACTAAAACGAAGCGGAAGTCGCAGAGATAAAAGTAAGACGAAGTGCAAAGACAAAAGTAAGACGAGGCAAAAGTAAGACGAAGTGCACAGACAAAAGTAAGACGAAGCAATAACTAAGACGAAGTGGAAACTAAGACGAGGTGGAAACTAAGACGAAGCGGATGAATGTAGAAAAGCGTTTCTTCTATTAAGATAATTATGATATCAATAAAAACCATATTATGCTATATAATATTAATATTTTATTATGTAGCATATTATGCACATTTGTTAAGTGCGTCAAGGAGCTCAAAATTTTCATCTCCCTATTAATGATTTTAATATAGTGAACTAATTATTTAATTAATTGATATGATAATTATCTTAATATGAGATAGGCTTTTCCAAATTCAAGTTCCAGCAAGGTTTGCATTTAATAATAACGATTTTAATTATAACAATAATAATAATCATAAATTGATTAGACGAAGCAGTGAAAGTCAAAGTTAGACGAAAGCAGAAGTCAAACTAAGACGAAATAGAAGTCAAACTAAGACGAAGCGTGGAGACAAAAGTAAGACGAAGGGCAAAGACAAAAGTAAGACGAGGCAAAAATAAGACGAGGCAAAAGTAAGACGAAGTGCAAAGACAAATGTAAGATGAAGCAATAACAAAGATAAAGTGGAAACTAAGACAAGGCGGAAACTAAGACGAACCGGATAAATGTAGAAAAGCGTTTATTCTATTAAGATAATTATGATATCAATAAAAACCATATTATGCTATAAAATATTAATCTTCTATTGCATAGCATATTATGCACTTTTGTTAAGTGCATCAAGGAGCTCAAAATTTTCATCTCCCTATTAATGATTTTAATATAGTTAACTAATTAATTAATTAATTGATATGATAATTAGCTTAACATAGGAAACTAAGACGAAGCGGTTGAATGTAGAAAATCATTTCTTGTATTAAGATAATTATTATATCAATAAAAACCATATTATGCTATATAAGATTAATCTTTTATTATGTAGCATATTATGCACATTTGTTAAGTGCGTCAAGGAGCTCAAAATTTTCATCTCCCTATTATTGATTTTAATATAGTGAACTAATTAATTAATTAATTGATATGATAATTAGCTTAATAAAAGATAGGCTTTTCCAAATTCAAGTTCCAGCAAGGTTTTCATTTAATAAAAACGATTTTAATTATAACAATGACAATAATCAGAAATTGATTAGACGAAGCAGTGAAAGCTAAACTTAGACGGAAGCAGAAGTCAAACTAAGACGAAACGGAAGTCAAACTAAGACGAAGCGTGGAGACAAAAGTAAGACGAAGTGCAAAGACAAAAGTAAGACGAGACAAAAGTAAGACAAAGTGCACAGACAAAAGTAAGACGAAGCAATAACTAAGACGAAGTGGAAACTAAGACGGGGTGGAAATTAAGACGAAGCGGATGAATGCAGAAAAGCGTTTCTTCTATTAAGATAATTATGATATCAATAAAAACCATATTATGCTATATAAGATAAATCTTTTATTATGTAGCATATTATGCACATTTGTTAAGTGCGTCAAGGAGCTCAAAATTTTCATCTCCCTATTATGATTTTAATATAATGAACTAATTAATTAATTAATTGATATGATAATTAGCTTAATATAAGATAGGCTTTTCCAAATTCAAGTTCCAGCAAGGTTTGCATTTAATAATAACGATTTTAGTTATAAGAATAATAATAATCAGAAATTGATTAGACGAAGCAGTGAAAGCCAAAGTGAGACGAAAGTAGAAGTCAAACTAAGACGAAGCGAAAGTCAAACTAAGACGAAGCGCAGGGACAAAAGTAAGACAAAGTGCAAAGAAAAAAGTAAGACGAAGTGGAGAAAATAAGACGAAGTTAAATTAAATTTCATGCGACTTGGAAGTGACACCAAGGCGGTGTTGAAGAAACCTAAGATGAAGTAGTGGTAGTCAAAATGAGACGAAGCAGTGAAAGCCAAAGTGAGACGAAAGCAGAAGTCAAACTAAGAAGAAGAGGAAATCAAACTAAGACAAAGCGTGGAGACAAAAGTAAGACGAAGTACAAAGACAAAAGTAAGACGAAGTGGAGAAAATGAGACGAAGATAAATTAAATTTCATGCGACTTGGAAGTGACATCAAGGGGATGTTGAAGAAACCTAAGACGAAGCAGCGGTCGCCAAAATGAGACGAAGCAGTGAAAGCCAAAGTGAGACGGAAGCAGAAGTCAAACTAAGAAGAAGCGGAAGTCAAACTAAGACGAAGCGCATAGACAAAAGTAAGACAAAGTGCAAAGACAAAAGTAAGACGAAGCGGAGAAGCAAAAATAAGACGAAGCGCGAAGGCAAAAGTAAGACGAAGTGCACAAACAAAAGTAAGACGAAGCGGAAACTAAGACGAAGCGATTGAATGTAGAAAAGCGTTTCTTCTATTAAGATAATTATTATATCAATAAAAACCATATTACACTATTATACAAAAGTAAAACGAAGCGGAGAAACAAAAATAAGACGAAGTGTGGAGGCAAAAATAAGACGAAGTGCGTAGATAAAAGTAAGACAAAATGGAAACTAAGATGAAGCGGTTGAATGTAGAAAAGTGTTTCTTCTATTAAGATAATTATTATATCAATAAAAACCATATTATGCTATATAATATTAATCTTTTATTATGTAGCATATTATGCACATTTGCTAAGTGCGTCAATCAAGGAGCTCAAAATTATCATCTCCCTATTAATGATTATAATATAGTGAACTAATGAATTAAAATGCGAAATGTTAACTGTATCAAATATAAAATCATTAAGATCTCATTTTTAAGGCTCCATGGATATCTAAATTCATAAATTAAGTTTAACACGACTCCGAAGTGATATCAAGGGGATGACTGTTGGTTTCCTCCGAGAAGGATTACTCAATTCATTTAAAAATCGTGTCAACTCCTTTAACTCCTTTAAATGCCAAATGTTAGCTACATTAGATATTAAATGATTAATATCTAATTTTTAAAGCCTCATGATATTATTAAATATATCGATACACAGCATTTGGATGTTTGACACATCAAGAGATAAAAATGAGCTAAACCAACTTTTCTTTTATCTCAGCTGGAGTAAAATCCCCAAACCTTCTCCCACTCCTCTGTGTACAATAGTCAGAACATAGGTCGTCTCTTAAAGTTTCCCAGAGCTCTTTAGGATTTGTTAGCGAACAATAGAACAAGAGTGTAGCAAATAAGAGTCTGAAGGATGTTGGCATCTGAAAGATCACAACTTCCTCAAGTGTTTGTTGTATGTAAGAGTCAAATGCTAGCAATCCTAATTGCAGCGCATCATCTCTAAAAGAGTTCATCTTTTGACCACTAAATAAAACCGTAGACCATCTGTACACACAATAAAACCTAGATGAAAGTCGAAGGAAAAAATGCAAAGACAAAAAGGAAAAAAAATGAAGGAAAAACGAAAACTTACCACAATTGTAGAGAAACAAAAGCAAAAACGAAAACTTACCAAAGCTGTAGAGAAACTCCAAATGTTGAATAAAACCGTAAGCCATCTGTACACACGATAAAACCTGGATGAAAGTCAAAGGAAAAAACCAAAGACAAAAAGGAAAACAAAATCAAGCAAAAACGAGAACTTACCACAGCTGCAGAGAAACAAAAGCAAAAACGAGAACTTACCAATCATTATTGTAGGAAAGAAGCAAAAAGGAAAACTTGTACATAACAAAAGCTCGATGAAAGTAAAGAAAAAATTAAACCAGATATTATTGTAGGAAAGAAGCAAAAAGAAAAACTTACCACAAATAAAACCGTAGGCCATCTATACACACAATAAAACCTGGATGAAAGTCGAAGGAAAATATGCAAAGACAAAAAGGAAAAACATGAAAGTTGAAGGAAAAAATGCAAAGACAAAAAGGAAAAAAAATAAAGGAAAAACGAAAACTTACCACAGCTGTAGAGAAACAAAAGCAAAAACGAAAACTTACCAAAGCTGGAAAGAAACTCCAAATGTTGAATAAAACCGTAGGCTATCTGTACACACAATAAAACCTGGATGAAAGTCGAAGGAAAAAATGCAAAGACAAAAAGGAAAACAAAATCAAGCAAAAATGAGAACTTACCACAGCTGCAGAGAAACAAAAGCAAAAACGAGAACTTACCAATCATTATCGTACGAAGGAAAGAAGCAAAAAGGAAAACTTACCACAGTTGGAAATAAACCGTAGGCCATCTGTACACACAATAAAACGTGCATGAAAGTCAAAAACGGAAATATAAAACCATGGCTGACAGAGAAGGGCCAAAGAACAATGGCCCATATGTACACACAATAAAACTGAAATAAAATATAAAACCATGACTGAAATAAAACCGCCATCGACGACAACGACAAAGAAAAAAACTGAAAGAGAAGCAAAGGAGGTCAAGGGTGGAGAGCTGACAAAGAACGAGTGAGGAGCAAAGGAAGGTAAGGGCGGAGAGCTAAAGAAAGAGAGAGAAAGCTGCGAAACTCTGGGTAAATAAATCAAGGAATGAATGGAAGAGGGAAAGTAATAATAAAGACACAACATTCAATGAACAGATAGCTATTAGATTAAATAGACAAGTGGGATAGATTGTGTGGTCGTCCATCCCAACTTGTCCTTAATATATATACTTGACATAACATTCAATAAACAGATAACTGTCAGATTAAATGGACGAGCGGGTACTTGACACAACATTCAATGAACAGATAATCGTTAGATTAAATGGACGAGCGGGATGGATTGCGTGGTCGTCCATCCCAACTCGTCCTTAGTATATATACTTAATGAAATTGATATTGTGAATTAGAGTGTTGGTTTAAATTGGAAATGTAAGGAGGCAGTTATTAGATTTAGAATCTCTTTTGACACTGTCATTCATCACATTTGGAAAGAGAGTAATCAAAGAGACTTTCAAGATAAATTGAGGTATTACATCGAACAAATATTAGTTGCTTTTAATTCTTCTTACCCTTAATGTCTAAGATTGGTTGCATAGCTACCAGGCCACTCTTTTAGCAACAAGATATTTTTACTAGACGACTTATAATGTTTATATTTTGCTTGAGTTGTATTGGTTATAACTCTCATTTTTTAATTTATTTACTACCTTTTCTTTCTAAAAAATATCAATCAGTATACAATATTCATAACAAAAATTAGAGATACGAAAAGAGGTAACATTTTGTTTAAATTTGAATTTAAGCTCAAATTTAATATAATTTAAATATTCAAATTTAATTAAACTTAATTTAATTAGTTAACTTTGAGTCGCTCTTAATTAGACTTAAAGAATTTATCATAATTGACTAAATCCGAAAAACAATTATTCATTTCTGAATATAAACTCAATTGAATATGAATATCCAAATTCGATATTAGATCAAATTATTTCAAATTAGATGGGTTACACCAGAATAAATTTGGCATCTCTATGTATAGGTGTATAAATAAAAAAAATTCATAAGTTAACAGCCAAAAGCAAACTCAAAGAGATACGGTAACGTATACACCTAGTATCTCCATAGGAAGTGGTTGGGTACAGCCTTGTTGCATACGTTCTTTTTGTCTCCATCTCCATCTTCTTATTAGTTGATGTCAACAATGGAAGGAAGACAAGAGTTAATTAAGGTGATGAGTTCCAAATTCAAGAAAGCTTCCTTGTTATGGCTTGAGGGTTTTAGAGAAGCTTGTTGCCTTCACAGTGTTTTTATTCTCTGTTCCAGGTTCCTTACCCCTCCTTCCATGACTAACTAACTTTCTGTTGGATTCACCTCAAATAGAAACAAAGAACTGGTTTTGTTTTTCAGGAATTTAAAATTTCGTTTTCTTTCGAACTATGGGTGAAAACTAGCTGTGGGATTTGTTTTCTAAGTGGTACTTGTCATCCCTTCATGTGCAGGTCAAGGAAGCTTTCGATTCGGACGGGACAGTGTTTTCTCTTGAATGGTTTTATTTTCTTAGGGAGGTAAATTTTTCTAGCTACATATTTAAATGCACATTATTGATGATCTAGCCTGTTATTTAACTTGTGGTGATCGGAGGCTGCAAGCTTAATTTTGCTGCCCAGCAGCAAACATAAGACGCAAAACAAGCCACTTTGATACCCGCTTCTACGGTGTGCATAAAGATTATTGACTGTGCCCGTATAGGGTCCAGCTTGGTGTTTGACTCATTAGATAATTTTGTCCATCCTATAACAGAATCAGGATCTTGATGATTAACATATCAAAAAAATAATTGGAAATTGTTTTGCGATTTGAGTTCCAGTTGTTTTAACAAATATCTGATATGTTTTGTACCATTTGCAGCTTCATTCTTTGTTTTTGTGGTTGCAAAGAGAGAGATATATACTCACTTGCAAAATCTGCTTTTGTTTTCTATACGATCGAAAATAATACTTTATATGGTCAGAGCCTAACAAACCATTAAAAAAGTGCTTTTAACGGAAAAAAATGGCACAAGAAAAGAAAGGAACAAGATATTTGCAAATCATAGTTTTGAACAAGTGGTTGATGTAGTTATAAAAAATAAAACCTTTATATTGTTTGTAATGGCATGTTATTAGTGTGCACCCAATATCCTATAGCTGCATAGTGCAGAGATAACTTTAGTGGTGCCAATTGAAGTTCCCCATGTCAGTAGGCTCAGTTGATCAAATGCAAAATCAAGTAAGAAATACATACAAGCAGTAGATGCATATGGTATGGATCTAACATAAACATGAATTTATCTGAAAAGATGCTCAATTGAATACCTTTTTTGATGGGATTAAACCACAAGACACACTTTGAATTTAATGAAGTGGAATCCAATGGTGATGAATACTTCTTTTATATGAATGCTCAACGTCGCATTCTTTAGTGGACTTCATGGAATTGAGTGAAAGAGATTTGCTTCATAATGCAATTAGATGAATGATTCCTAACCCAACAGTTTAGTAGCCTTTTTCTAAGTGGTGGTGTTAAGAAGACCCATCAAGTTTTTTTTTTTTAATTCCTGGGAAAGAAGTTCTACCCTTAGGAGTTACAAATTTGCCTATTAACGATAGTGTCTTATAGAGTTTTAATTGCTGTAAGTTGATGGCTTTTGAGTTATATAAGGATAGCTAATTTATATTGCACTTTCGATTTGAATGTAGCTAACTTTTCCTCTTATGTAAGTTATCAGGCAAGTTATGTTGCAAATTGCTAGTCCATTTCAATCTTAAACTTGCATTGCAACATATTTTCAAAGCTAACTAGTTTCTATATGACAGTGAGTGAATATTAGAACTCTTGTTGGCACCTTGATAGGAGGTTATTAGTCTGACAGAACAGTAGGTTAGCATCTGTTAATGCCTTTACATGTGCAAATTTGAGTTATAAGATGATACATAATCAACATGTTATTTATTCGTGGAAATTTAAGGCAAGTACAAAATAACCCATACGTAGTTTGCATGGACTTGTAAACTATTGAGTGATTTTATTTATGTTATGCCATTGAGACGATCCTACCACTGTCATATACCTTAAAGGAAAAGTTAGTGTTCTCTAAATTACATATGAAATTGGAGCCATTTGATGCTCTATAGGCTTTCCCTTACATCTTGGTAATTTTCATTCAGTGACTATGGACTCTAATTTGTATATGCATAATGTTGCTACCATGCAGTATTTTTGTTCTAGATTCATTTGTCACCCCAACATTGCAATGGATATTACCTGATCACTGTTCAGAGATTAGTTCTCAAGAATCTTGTTCGTTTGACAATATTTTGAAGCAATATTCCTTCTTACGCCATGGACTCATACAACTCTTATATGTAAGTATGAGGTTCTCATTTTAATTGGCTTTTTTTTTGTTTGTTTGTGACTTTATGATAACCTTTTTAACTGTTGGTATTCCTCCATGTAGATATAGGGAAAATAGGAGAATTTATGCTGTCTAGGGTGGACAGAGTTTAATAAGCATAATCATACACGGTTGACAGTGGTATTGTTCTTTTGTATGCTGAAACAAAATGCTTATTTCATCCTTACACTTGGCTAGTGGGGTAAATGAGCATATGACCCTTAGGGTAGGTTGATATTCAAAAACAATACTATGTTCTTACGATTGAATGAACATTTAAATGCAGAACATAAACCTGTTGGAATAAACTTGTTGGAGGCTTACTATGTCCACTTTTTTTCTGCAAAAGACAAAAATTTCAATGCCTGCCTTCCTCATTTTCTTTATGCTCTGGGAGTTGGGGGTTGTTTAAATCATGTTTCCTTACAGATTGGGAGTTGGGGGTCATTTAAATCATGTTTCCTTACAGATATACTTCCTGTATAGACTTTTACACCATGAAAAATATGCAAATGAGGAAACATAAATTGAAAAAGAATGCCTTACATATTCTTCAAACGTTTTTTTTGTTGTTGTTACGTTAACTTTAGTTACAGTAACATTGGTACGTCGAGAGTTTAGGAGTTAGAATGACTATTGAGAAAACTATTTCATTCTATTTTCCTCAAAAGAACTAAGTTATGGAGCTTTATGACAACCGATGCCAAGTGTAATTGATGAGGATACATTGTTAAATACTGGAATGAATCAGTGGCATATCTACGTAAACTAAGAAATTGAATGAGAATTAGCTTGTCAATTCTACAAATTATGCAAGTGGATCCAATTGAAATTCAATTATTTATCATGGAATTCATTTTTTTCATTAATTGTTTTTCTTTAGACTAGCTGTTTGTAGGCTATTTCTCATACTCTTTTTGTTCTGCGTTACAGAGAAGCATGAAAAAATAAGGAAAAGGTGGCACATCATCTTCCATTGGAAGACTGTGCTATAACAATTTGCTTGAAAAATACACCACTTTTTTCTTACAGAGTAAAAAAGAAAAAGCATATTATAGCTCTATTTGATGTGTGTTTATGTTTTTGAAAGCATTTCTTATCTAATGTCTGCTGTGGTGGATTTATTTCCTTATCTTCTTATTACATGCAGTTGTTCTGGTTCTACCCCTTGTACCTATTCAGTTTTATTCTTAGCTCTCTGTGGTAAGTCTCTCTTTCTAGTTTCCATAGACTATTTTTCTACTATGTATTTAATAGCCCCGAGGTAGGATAATGTTACCTATGAGATGGATAACGATTGGCCAATTTCTGCTAGTTCCTTGTGGCACTAATTGTGGTCACTAAACAGTTTTATGATGTCTTAAAGCATGACTATGCATTCACTAAGTAAATTATGTTATTACTTCTTCAAAAGTAGTTAGAGGTTTGGAGTGTATTGTACATTGTCTATCACATATGTATGTGCATTTGTAAGTTTGCTATTATATTGGAAATATTACTTTTCAAAGTTTAATTTTGTGTATTTGTAATGTTATTTTCTAATTAAGGTACAACGATATTGCTAAATATGGATTTGGTGCCATGGGAAGAAATAAACTCAATGTTTTAGAACCATTTGCAAGTAGTGAAGTGATAAAATCTGAAAATACACCTCTGAAGGAAAAGCCTGATGGACTTGGCGGGTAGCTTTTAAACTTGAAAGTTGAAATGAATACTTGTCCTTGGCTACAAGTTCTTAAGATTTACTTACTTTGCTTTAATTTTCTACAGAATCATGATTGGAATTGGAGAGCAGGTCTACTCTGCATTGCTTGGTATCTTCTTCTTTCTGGAGGTTATGTTCTACATTCACTTGCATGCATACATAATTTAGGAATCTTTCTCTTGCCTTTTTTCACAATCTTATCTCAGTGCATCATCGTGCATCAACTCTTCAATCTCCACCCCTCACATCCTATGTCTATATGCTATCAGCAGATAGAATTATGATTGCAGTTATGTGTTCTCCAATTGCCTACTTACTTCACAACTGCACGCAGGTTTATGCTACAGGATTCATACCATATGTGGGAAAGGCAATCAACTTTATTCTTCTTTCCTGGATGTATGCATACTACTGTTTCGAGTGGGTGATATTGCTCATCATTTTTGTGTTGTATTTTATTTTTTCTGGGAGATTGCTTACTTCGTTCTTAAACCTACTAGGTATAAGTGGAATTTGTCTGAAGTGTCTTTGGATAGAAGGCTGGACTTCTTCGAATCTAATTGGGCTTTTTTTGCTGGTTTTGGTAATATGGAATCTTTTGTTGCCAATTCTTGTATGACAGGATTTCATGATCTTCATGTGTCTTTAACATTGCAATTATACTGTTCATGATATTTTCTTCACACCCCTGCCCCACCCTCACCTGCTATTTTACTCTCTCATATCTTCCTTAACATGACGACAATGATTGTCATTTTAAAGTAGTGAAACCCAAGTCTTCAGATCTTGTTCTCATTATACATTTATGATATTTTACTGATGTACTATGTTAATTGCTTCATCTGCCTTCCCATTTTTTATCTATTTTGTTCCTTTTTCCCATCAAAGGTCAAAGCATATTATCAGTTAACTCTTATATGTTTGTCCTTTAGTCTAAAACTCAACTGGTTCTCACAACCTCTAAACATTATTTGTTAAATTGCCGCTTAATTGTAGATTGATCAAATTCCAATAGAATTTTCCATATTGCTAAATTATTCCTCTCAATGTTGCTTTTTTTTTTTTTTGTCAATAATTTGTCTTCTATTGATCTTAGACCTATTCACTGACTGGTCTTTTTTATACCATATTACTGTATATTCAACTTCATCATTCCCCTTATCATTTGAGATTATATCGTTCATGCAATTTTAGGTTTAATGAGAAAATCGAATTGAGAAGTGAGTATTCTTTTCTTTATGGTCATAAGAAGCAGATAAGTGATTAAAGAAGAGTCTTAGTAAAGGCCCTGAAAATTACGAAATATTATGTAGAAAATAAAATTTCTTTAAAAGATATACTGGTTTATTACCGGTTTGATATGCTCTGTTCAATTTCTCTATTCTTCACAACGGTTCTTTGTTGCCTATTCTCAAGATAGTCCATCATTAGTAACTTTTTAATTGACTTTTCAGGAAGCCCTTGTGTTCTGGCTATATTCTTCTTCTCACCTCTTGTGAGCTACGGCGTTATGGCTATTCTTTTCCCTCTGGTGCATAACTTTTCCCTTTTTAATGTTACTTTTCTACTATTCCTATTGCCTCAGGGTACATTCTTCAAAAAATGTTTGGTCAAAGCTGGTAACATATATAATTTGCAGTTTGTATTGACTGCAACGGGCTCAGGGTCTGAGCAGTTCATTTTCGCTCAACGAAAGAAATGGAAAGGTGTAGACTTGGGAAGGCTTCCAATATTTTACGTGGCAGATACAATATTGTAAGCCATCAACTTTGCATAGTCACTCATGAAAAAGTTTTGTTATTATGTTCTTATTTTTATTCTATGAACTTAAAGGCCATTTTCTTAGCCAGTTTGTTTCAAAATGATAATGCAATGAGCACATACAAGTTAGCTGATGTTGGCCATATTTGGATCTAGCTATTTGTCTTCTCAAAAGTTGTGGCGCATGCAACTTTTAGCATGTTTAAAATTCTTGGAGATCATGTTGCACAAAAAATAAGTCCATGAGACAGTTGTTCTCCATTGCACTAATGGTTTGCCTACGAGTATGCAATTCGTTTGAAACAATTGGTGCCTGTGAAAGTTTATTGCTACGAGCATTTAAGTCACACAATGATTATCTCCAGAACTTTAACAATTTATTTACAATTGTTTTAAATTCTGTGAAGGTACAAGGTAATCTTCATTGGGATGCCAGAAACAACAAAACTAGAATGGTATTTGGAAATGATGTTTATGATCAGTAGATTCACATTTGGTGCTTTGATTCTATTTTATGAAAATGGAGAGCAGTCGTTGTTTGAATTTTGAGCCATTAAGGAATGCCAATCATGTTTAGCACAATTCCTTCGCCACCCACTCTCTGTCTTTTCAATTAGCTGATGCTTTTGAATTACCTAATGCTTTTGTAGGATGTCAATATCCCTCTGCAGGATGTTAAGTTGTTATATGTGGCATGAGAACTGACATGAATAAATAACTATGATAATATTTAACGTCATATTTTAATCTGCAGAAAGTGGATCTTGTCTCTTCTTCCTTTGGAAAGTGGAAAGTTAAGGCAAGATATGAAAGAAAACTAAGAAAATGTGGTTCAATCTCTTATAGATCTCAGGATCTGTGAGCTTGTGGGGTACAATCAAATCAGAAATCTTTTAGCTTCGGTCAAGTATATTGCTTGGAGAGACTTATTTATACTGACCGTCTTAAAGGATGATGTGCATTAAGGTAACAAGCAGGTGTGGAATGAAGTGGTGGTGGTGGCTGAATGTCTAAAGTAGAAGAATGTTTCAAACTGATGGTTCTAAATCTTTTAGGAAGGAGATCTGGTGTAACTAAAATTTTCATTTGTTGTACAGTGAATCGAGCGCAGCTAGATTTGATGAAGATTTGTCTGAATGTTATGCTGGTCAAATGACATGCTGAAGTTTCAGGCATAATGTGTGTAGCGTCTGATTCTGGATAGCTTGCACAATCATTTTCCTTTTTCTCATCATTGTTGATTGTTCATGATAGTAGGCAATAGTCGTATTTTAGTTTTTCTAATGAAACAAAGGAATTTAAGAAAAGAAAGAAGAAATTCCATTACTATTTATTGACATTGAATATAATTTAAAGTATAATTCTGTTGTATCCAAATTTGTCACATGGACTCTTCAAAATCTAATTCAAATAGCATAATACATATGGTCTTATTAACGAACAATTTTTCTTTTCTGAATCATAAACGTTTGCGTTAAAAAGAGGTCCAAGCTACTCAAATGCTCACCGTCTCATAAAAGAACTTTGAATTATGAATATAATTACTCTATTGGTTCCACCTAAACTTTACCATGTCAGTTCTGTACACTGAGGTAATCGGCAATCTCTCGATCTCCTAAAAAGATAAAATGACAACTGGTGAGCTACCTATTCAATAAGAGTAACCGATCGTACCTTTAAAATCAAATAACTTAATAAATAATTTTAAAACTTAGTCAAAAGATTAAAACATACATATAATACGAATGTTCATAACATTACATAGTCTAATTCAAACAAAAATTTCAAAAATTTTACCAAACAATGATTAATACACATATTAATACATAACTGTCATTTATGCTTTATCTCATAATTAGGTGAATTGTCTAGGCCTTGTTTAGCCTAGTAGGCTTACATTCAATGATCTGCCGAGTCTTCTCATCATAATCTATCACTAAGTGGACACGTAATCAAATGTATAAATATCAACACATGGTACCTCAATTTCTCGATCTCTCTTGATACCTCAGTACTACTTTAGTACCTAGCTATCGAGTCAGGATGTCTCCAAGACTCAAGATATCCTGGTACCACTCCGATACTTAGCCATTGACACAGGACATCTACGGAATCACAATGTTCCGGTATCTGCTCCACGAACTGATATCTAGCCGCCACTCACTTATATCGACACAATCTATCTGTTTAAGACCATCAAATATAGTCTATCCTAAGCAAGTCACTAATTATCGATTTTCACCAATTATTCACAACATATTATCAACCCGTCTCTATTTAATAACACATTTTCATTGAATTAACAATCAATACACTTCAATATACATAACAAAATATAAACACGAAACGTCATGTAATTCATGTATGAAACCACTAATCAATAATTTAATCCATGACTAATTCAAAATATAATTTATTAATAACAAATCGATACTCTATTTTAAGAGTAAAGTTCAAAGTTATCTTTACCTCGATTTTGGACTCAACTAATTGATAGTCCAAATTACTTTTTAATCGGACCTAGAATTTACAAAATTCTATTAGACTAATTTACAAAAAATTTCCGACCCAATTATACTTAATAATCTAACATTATTCTCTTTTCTAATTTATTCTTAGTTATAAAAATAATATCCTTATTAACCTAATCACCAAAATTACTAAAATATCCTTAACTAATTAAAAGTCCTATTTTACCCTCATCCATTTCAATTACTACCAAAATTGTCCTTCTTGAAAGTAAACTCCATATTACCCCTTCATTCTTTGCATTTCTTATTATGCCCCTTCATGTAACTTAAATTTTCAAAAGATGACATCTTCTTCACCCTCTCCTCTTTTCATATCTCCTCTTTTTTTCTCATTTTTCAGTTAGATTTTCTCCATTATTTTCCCTTCATACAACTTCAATTATTATGCCAATCAACCACAACATGCAAACCAACTATAAACTAGTGTAGGATTATCAAAAATAGCAACAAACATAAAATGACAATTAGAAATTTACCTAAATGTTAAGGGATTTGGGATTGTTAACTTCCACAACTTCCTTCAAATTTTCTACAAAACAAGTACAATGAGGGAACCTATAAGAGAAATGTCACATGCAAGAAAAAGAGGGTGTTTTTAGATACACTTAATAGCTGGGAAATGAAGAGAAAGATGAAGAAAGAATGTGATTGTCTTTGGTTGTCTTAGTGTTTATTTCCAAATGCTGTCTTTTATACAACTTATTAGTTATGGGCAGGGTTGGTTTGTTTTATTTGGTTAATGATGGGCTTTACAGATCTCCCCCTCTTAAAAGAATTTTTTCCTGAAAATTAAATTATACACTTGAGGATCCAAACAATTGAGGATATTGACAACGAGCTTCGTCCTCTACCTCTTAAGTCGCCTCTCTTGGAGAACGATGATGACTCATAAAACTCGCACCATCAGAATCTCTCATCTTAATTTCCTAATTTGTCTATCTAATATCTCCACTGGCTCCTTCTTATAAGTTATGTCATTTGTAACTTCGATCTTAGGCCTCAATATAACATGACTAGGATCCAATCGATAACATCTCAACATTGACACATGGAACACATCATAAATCTATGATAACTCTGGTGGTAATGCTAATCTGTGACCTAATGGTCTCACAAGTTGTATAATTTCATATGGCTCGATATATCTCAAACTCAACTTCCCTTTCCTACCAAACCTCATAATTCTCCTCCAAGATGATACCCCGAAGAAATACCATATCTCCAACATTGTACTCCATCTCCTAACGACATTCATCAGAATGTTTCTTTTACTGATCCTGAGCTGCCTTCAAGCATTGCCTTACCACCCCTATTGTCTCCATCGCTTCTTGAATTAACTCTGGTCTCTCTAACAATCTAGCACCCTTTATATCCCAACATATCGGATCTCTACACCGCTTACCATATAATGCATCAAATGGTGTCATACTAATGCTAGAGTGATAACTATTATATACGCAAACTCCATCAAAGGTAGATATATATCCCAATCACCTTCAAAGTTCAACACACAAGCTCTAATCATATCCTCCAATGTCTGAATCGTACACTTCGGCTGTCCATTCAACTGAGGGTGAAATGCAATGCTCAAATTCAACCTAGTCCCCAAAGCTGTCTGTAATCTCATCCAGAATTGAGAAGTAAGATGTGAGTCTCAATCTGATACAATAGACACTGGAACTCCTTGTAACCTCACAATCTAATCAACATGCAACCTGGCAAGCTTATCCAAGGGGTCTGTCTACTGTACAAGTAAGAAATGAACCGATTTAATCAACCTATCTATAATCACCCAAACTAAATCATGTTTGTAACTGGTTCTTGGTAATGCTACCACGAAATCCAACAAAAATTTCTCCCACTTCCATGACGGAATGGTTAAGGGTCTTAATTTTCCTGCTCATGTTTGATGATATGCCTTGACCTACTGATAGGTCAAACACCTCAACACAAACTCTACTACATCTTCTTCATTGTTAGCCAACAGTAATAAGGTCTCAGATTCTGATACATTTTTGTAGTACTAAGATGCATAACATATGGTGCACTATGAGCTTCCTTCAAAATCTTCTCTCGTAATACATCTACATCTAGTACACAAACTTGCCCCCCAATCACCAATTCTCCGTCTGCTCTTACTGAAAAGTTGGCCCCTTACTCTGTTGCATTCTCCCTCTTATTCGCATCAGATAAGAATCTCGAGCTTGAGCCTCTCTGATCCTATCACCCAAATCTTGTTGGACCCGTAATTTCGCCAATAAATCACTCACATAATCAATCTACAATTTAACATCCAATGCCTTTAACTCTACCAATGGCATCATACTATGTCCACTCAAACTAGCCATTACGCCTGAGCTTTTCCTACTCAAAGCATCCACCACTATAGGAGCCTTCCCTAGATGGTAATCAATAGTACAATCATAATCCTTTAACAACTAAATCCATTTTCTTTGCCTTAAGTTTAACTCCCTCTAAGTTAAAATATACTTGAGGCTCTTATGATCTGTGAGGATTCAGAATGTCTCCCTATACAAATAATATCTCAAAATCTTAAAAGCATGTATCATAAGTGAGATAATTTAACTTATGCGATCTTAACTGAAGAGAGGTATAATCAATCACTTTTCCATAATGCATCAATACACACCCTAAACTTACTCTTGAATCAGTATATACCTCGAATCCTCCACTACTTGATGGTAGCACCAAAATTGGGTTAAAAGTCAATCTCTACTTAAGCTCCTCAAATATTTGTCGACACTTATTGGTCCACTCAAACTGAACTCCTTTCTTCAGCAGCTTGGTTAACGGACTAGTTATGATTGAAAATCCTTCTACAAATCTCCGATAATACCCAGCAAGTCCCAGAAAACTCCTTATCTTTGATATATTTCTAGACATCTCCTACTCTATAATTGCCTTTACCTTAGCTGGATTAGGCATCACTCCCTCTCGAGACATTACATGTCTGAGAAAAACTACCTGCTCCATCCAAAATTCACGTTTACTTAACTTCACGTACAATCGTCTCTCCTTCAGGATTTGTAACTCAATCCTCAAATGTTGCTCATGCTCCTCATCAGTTATTGAATATACCAATATATCAATAATGAACGCTATCACAAACTAATCCATATACTCCTAAAATTCTTGTTCATAAATTCTATGAATGTGACTGGTGCATTAGTCAACCTGAAAGGCATCACTAGGAACTTATAGTGGCCATACCAAGTACAAAAAGTTATCTCGGGAATACTTGACTTAGCTATCTTCAACTGCCAGTATCCCAATCTCAAGTCAATTTTAGAAAATATGATAACTTCCCTCAGTTGATCTAAAAGATCATCTATCCTTAGCAACAAATACTTGTTCTTAACTGTTACCTTGTTTAGCTACCGATAATCCATGCATAGTCTCATACTACCATCCTTTTTCTTTACAAACAACATTGGAGCTCCTTAAGTGATGTGCTAGGTTTAATAAAGCCCTTTTCCAACAACCCCTCTAACTGTCTTTTCAACTCATTTAACTCAACAGTATCCATCTTATAAAGTGCAATGAAAATTGGTGTAACTCTAGGCATAGTTTCAATGGTGAAATCTATCTCTCGTTGAGGTGGTAAACTTTGTAAATCATCTAAGAATACCTCCGAAAATTTCCTCACCACAGGAATATCCTTTAATCTAAGACTCACCTCCCTCATATCTATAATATAAGCCACCAAATATGCCTCACACCCATCCAATATCAATAGTCTAGTAGTCGTGGTCAAGATCATGCATGTTGGAACCACTCTACGATCCTTCACAAATATCACTTTCAAGTTACCCGAAGATTCTATCATCACCTTCTCCGCATAACAATCTATTATAGCTCCATGTTGTGCCAACCAATCCATCTTGAGAATCACATCAAAATCCCTTAAATCTATCGCTATCAAGTTAGCTGGTAGCTCCACTCCACCAATCCTCGCTAGCATTCCCCTCCTTACGCTATTTACTACTGCATAGTCTCATACTGGTAACGATACTTTTAGGTCATATCCTAAGGGACTAACCTCCCCCGAAACTTTAGAGGCAAACTCTAAAGAAATCTAAGAAAGTATAGATCCTAGGTCTACTAACATATAAACCTTAATATCAAATAATGAAATCGTACCAGAAATGACATCGTTGGCTGTGGGTGCCTCCTCCCTCATCATCTGATATATCCTCGCTTGAGTTTGACCCTGACATGATAATGTCCCACTAGTACTTGTACCCACTGCTGGTCCGCATCCAACTCCTTTACTACCAGTTCTACCCAAACCTCTACCCAAACTAAAGGCTCCACTCTGACCATGTACTATCCCCTTTACCGAACTCCTCCCCATTTTCGGACAACTCCTTTGTAAGTGCCCCCACTTTTCACAAATATAACATACCTAACTGATCCCAGTAGGTCCCCAACATCATTAGCTGTGAAATCTCTCCCAAGTAGCACAACTCTAAAATCCTCCAACTCCTCTTTCGAAAGATCCTTTGAGCCTCTAACTAGCCCCTTTATTGAATCCAACTGATGAGTAATGCTATGTTGTTTTGAATCCCTACCAGTTCCTTGATTTCCACCAGACCAGTAAAAACTACCACCCTTGCTCGATGTGCCATCGGCTCTCCTAGATCCCCCTACACTAGTATGAGTAGCTCCCCTCTTAATAGACTGACTCCCCTCTCCTTGATGACTATCCGATGGCCTCTTTAGCTCTCTTCTCCTTTTACCTTATTCTATTACATCCTCTACTATGAGTGTAGTCTCAAATAACTTCCTAAAATCAGAAGTAACAACCCCCAAACCCAAACAAATATCCATCCTCAAACCCTACTCAAATTGGTAACATCTGTCTTTAGGATTTGCCACAACCTCCAATGCATACTTAGATAAGGCTGCATAGCGAGCATCACAATCAGCCATTAGCATCTTCTCAGTTTGAACCAAATTTATGAACTCTATCTTCTTTCGATCCCGATATATCTGCGAAATGTATTTATCTCTGAACTCTCTTTGGAACTCCTACCAAGTCATCTCTCAGGTCTCATAAGACCTCTTCAGTAACTTCCACCAAGCCAATGCATTACTTTGAATAAGAAAACAATGTACTGTAACCTTCTTTCCAAGGTACACTCCAGGTGGTCTAAAATTATCTATGTCTGCTTCCACTATGGCTCAGCCTCCACACGATCAATAATACCTTGAAACTCTACTATACACATCTTATGAATTCGCTCATAGTTGTGATCTACCCCAGAGTCACCTCGGGCTAGAGTCTCAGTAATAGCTTACTGCATCATCTAAAAGAACAGCATCACTTGCGGTGGCATCCCCTTGATCTGGCACATTCGGAGCACAAATCAGATTACCCAATTCCCCAATCGACTATGGGCCAACATTATCTTCTTATGAAGCCATCCTAGATAAGATAAGAACACATCATTATTTTTTTTCACTCAATACGTCCCTAGAAACGTAAACCTGCTCTAATACCACCTAATGTGACACTTCCAAAAATTCTTAAATCACAATTGTCCAAATAGTTTCCTAAACATATCATTAATCATCAAATTCCTCATTAGTCCCAAAAGAGAGGATTGTTTGTCAAACATAAAAATATTTTATACAACATAACTACCCAAATTGTCACATTAAAAAATATATATACAATCAAGTAACTTTACTCAATTAATATATTGGCCCCACCTAAACTCCAGTTTATCAGTCCTATATACTGGAGTTATCGACAATCTCTCGATCTCCTAAAAAATAAAATGATAATGGGTGAGTTGCCTACTCAGTAAGGGTAACCGACTGTACCTTTAAAATCAGATAACTCAATAAATAATTGTAAAACATAGTCATGAGATGAAAACATACATATAATACGAATGTTCATATCATTACTCAGTCTAATCCAAAAACTTAACAAAAATCTCAAAAATTTTACCAATCAATGATTAACACACATATGAATACATAACTGTCATTTATGCTTTACCTCATAATTAACTGAATTGCCTAAGCCTTGTTTAACCTAGTAGGTTTACATTCAATAGTTTGTCAGCTCATCTCATCTCATCTTATCATAATCTTTCACCAAGTGGACACGTAACTAAATATATAAATATCAGCATAGGGTACCTCAATTTCTCAATCTCTCTTGATACCCCAGTACTACTTTAGTACCTAGCCATCAATTTAGGATATCCTTAAGACTCAGGATATCCTGATACCTCTCCGGTACTTAGCCATAGGCATAGGAAATCCTCGGGTTTCAGTATGCCCCGGTATCTGCTCCACAGATAGATACCTAGCCACCACTCGCTCATATCGACACAACCTATCCATCTAAGACCATCGAATGTAGTCTATTGATATATGCTTAATTGTTGATATATTTAATCCATGACACTTAGTGATTAATGTTTTCAAATGCTTTAGACATTCACTTTAGTTCATATTTGGTTTTTGGTACAATTTAGAAGCATAATAGCTAAAACACATCTTTATTTAATAACACAATTTTGCCAAATTAATAATCAATACACTTTAATATACATAACAAAGTATAAACACGAAACACCATGTAATTCATGTATGAAACCATTAAACAATAATTTAATTAATGACTAATTCAAAATATAATTTATTAATAAGAAAATGATACTCTATTTTAAGATTAAAGTCTAAGGTTATCCTTACCTTGATTTCGAACTCAACTAATTGATAGTCCAAATTACTCCTTAGTCGGACCTAGAATTTACAAAATTTTATTAGACTAATTTACGAAAAATTTCCAGCCTAATTACACTTAATAATCTAACATTATTCTCTTTTCTAATTTATTCTTAATTATAAAAATAATATCCTTACTAACCTAACC
>JANIHZ010000005.1:27638114-27660513 GCA_027478365.1 Erythroxylum rufum
AAAAAGATTCATAATTGTCTTATGAATTTTATACATTATATATATATATATATATGGGCATCACACAAAAACCAATAAATATCCTCATACTTTGATTGTAACAAATATCTGTAGCTATTGAAGTGTTATAAAAACTACTAAAGTTCAACATTTCTCTAGAATCAGGCTTCAAGAACCACTATAAATGCAGGGACATAGATGTGGTGAATATACCCTTTGTTGATGATCTATTTCTTTTATACAGAGCTAACCAAAACTCATTCAATCAACTAATGAGCTACCTAGAATCTTCAAATGTATGTCCGGTTTTACTTATAATAGGAACAAAAGCTACATTTTACTATCAGCAAGAGTAAAACAAGAATTTAAAGACTATGTTTTAGCCTCTTGGAAATCTTCCTATTAAGTATTTAGATGTATCCCATTTCAACTAGGAAGCTCTCACCTACAGATTGTACTTTATTAATTGAAGCCTTACATAAGAAGTTAAACTCCTAGACCCTTACAACTCTTTCACGTGGTGGTAGAGTTTAATTGATACTATCTATAGTCAACAATTTTTAAGTATACTGGTTCTTGTATGTTTTCCATCCTTAAAAAGATGCAAAAGGAAATTGAAAAGAAGACTAGGAATTTTTTATGTGTTTGTTAGTGTTTGAAATCAGATAAATGAATAAGGTGTTAATATTTTGATTGATATGTATATTAAATTCAAAGTAATTAAACATGAAAGGAATAGGTTAGTATGTTGGCACAATTTGAATGATTGATGTTTGGGGTTAAATTGATTCCATAAGATTCAATGTCATTGTACCATTATTGCATGATGCATGAATGTGTGCTTATGTGTCTTTGTGTTTGTTTTATATTTTTGTTTTTGTTTTTTCCTTGAGGACAAGTAAAAGTTTAAGTGTAGGGATGTTGATAGGTATAGTTTATACTGTGTTCCTAAGTGTTTTAGAGTGGTTTTAGGTGTTTAGTCGTATTTATAGACTTAAAATTGTGTTATTGCGAGTGTTTGTTTATATTTTACATGTTCGTGTGGTTTAGAGCATGAATTCAATCTTATATGTTTCATGATGTGTTTAATGTGTTTGTAAGTGTTAGAAATTAGATAATTGAACAACAAGGAAGATGGAAGCTACATGAAGCATGTCACAATCGTGTTGAGGCACGATCGTGATAGATAGGAGAATACTAGTGTCACAATCATGCCTCAAGGAGCATGATCGTGATAACATCATGACAAAAAGTTTCTAAGTTCCAGTTTTTTCATCTGTTTTAGGGTTCGGGCATTTTTGGAATCGATCAAAGTGAGAAAACCCTAGTATATGTTGATTGTAGAAACAAACTACTTGTTTTACGCTGAAAACCACAAGTATACGGGTCGTTACTTGTAGTAAAGGTAAAAAGTAGATATCATCCCACAGAGATTGTGTTTAGGCAACACTTAATTCAGGTTGTACTTTGTTTAAGACTCAAATTCAAATAATAAACTGAAAAATAAACTAAATCAAACAAACTAGCAACAAATGAATAATGTAACAATGGAAATCTGTCAAGAGAATTGATCAAGTTATGAGAGAGGGGATTTTACCTATCATTAATGCTAATATAGCCATTTTTGTGTTTATGGGGTGTTGGTTCTAAACAATCATAGGTTTGATTACTCTCTCTCGAGTTATAACCATTCCCTAAAATGTAAACCCTAATCGAATTATGGACTTGCAATCTCTCAATTCACAACTTACCCACAATTCTAATTAATTCTAAAGCTCTCTAATAAACAATCAGGTCTCATACATGATCTCTCTCCATGAAATTACTGACTACATTGATTAAGTGGTTAATTAGATCGTCCAACTCTCATTAATCTGATCTAATCATTTTTATTCAGCTCTTCCTCTCGGTTTGTTACCGAAACATGCAAATACATTAATCAATCACAACACCCAAACCAAATAAACACAATTCAATTATATTAACATTAAATATAAGCAAAATCACGAAGGAAAAGTTATAACATCATCAACAACTCAAAATCTATAACCATACAACTCATCTCAATCTTACACATTAAATGAATAAAAGGGAAATGGGGAGGAAATGAAACTTAGGTTGGACAATTCAGGAAAGCAGCGGCATCAGGAGATCACCTATTCCAGGAAGTTTCAGTGTCGAAACCATCCTCTTCTTCCTCTTCTTCTTTTCCTCTCTCTTCTTTCTCTCTCTATTTAGGGTTTCCAAATGTAGGCTGATTATAGAACTCCTTCTAGGGTTACCTCGTAATGCTTTTATATTCTTTTCCAGTTAAGGTAACCCTAGTGTCTTTATGGGATCCGAAATGTTCCTCAAAAACTAGAATCTGGAAGTGATCCCGTGTCACGATCGTGGTTGACTCCTCACGATCGTGGTCGTGTGTTCAAGCTTCTGTGATGATCATGGCTTACCTGCCACGATCGTGGACCTGTGTTGATGCTTCTATAACGATTATGGCCTGCCTGCCATGATTGTGGGCTTGACAATTGTGGCCTTTAGTGCACGATCATGGCCAATTTGTCTGCTCTCTGTCACAATCGTGGCTAACTCCCCACAAATGTGGTCGTGTGTTCGAGCTTTTGTCACAATCGTGGCCTGCCTGTCATGCTCGTGGGCTTGTGTTGATGCTTCTGTCACGATCGTGGCCTAAAATACTAATAAACTCATCTCGACACCTTATAAATATAAAACTGAAGCTCAAATACATGTTCTCAACTAAAAAAACACTTAAAACACAAATATTTTTGAACTAACACAATTATTTACCTAAACACACACTAAACAATCAAATTAATCACTAAGCATACACCAAATTACATACAAAAATACAATGCAATCTACATCTATCAGTACACTCCCAAGACCCTAACACACTATCTAAGAACATTAAACTCACAAAAAAGGCAACAACTAACATAAAAAAGTATATCAAACATAGGAGATGAAGAAGAACATCCAGGATTTCCAGCTTTCCAGATCAGTCTTTACCAGTACTAGCTACAGCTACGTCGTGCATTTGCAGTTATTACAATATTAACTATTACAAAATAGGTCAATCAAGTTTTTCGTGCTGTTGCTGGAGATTTTTATTTAAATTTTTCTTTGGTATTTATTTTCTTTTATTTTGTTTATTTTATTTTATCTTGTTGTATTTGTGGCCTATTAATTTAATTATCTTTTGAATTTCTTTATTTGATCTTGAGTTGTGGTTTATTGTAAGAATTACGATTTATTGTCATAGCCACAACTCACAATAGAAGGATGGAGCATACGAGACTTTTGTGGGAGCCGGAATGTGCCTTTATGAACTATGACATCATCTTATGGGAGAGTGAGGTGTTATCACATGTTTTCAAAAGCTCAACTAATATTCAGGCCATGTAGCAACATTGGTGGGAGTTATTAGTACAATCGTGAATGTCAAGCACCTACTTATACATGGGAGAAACAGAGCATGTACAATCGACTGTAAGGTGCGCTATACGAGAATAACAATTCAAAGTGGAGCAATTCTTATACTCGTGGATGGAATGATTATGCTCCAGTTGGATATTTACGGCACCAAGCACTTCCAGTTAATGAGCCAACTTTGGAAGATAAATTAATGGAAACCCTTGTTAAAATGAAAGTTGACCAACACACATTTGAGAGTAAAGAAAAGACAAAGGTGTGTTTCATAAATTGAGGGATATTTCAAGAAGAGCTTCCAGAAGAAAAAGAAAGTATTACAGATCAACTAATGGAATGCCTTGCCAAGAGAGTAACTAGTAAACGTGAATTTGATAAGAGACTTCCTTCACTTGCATATGATGAGTATAATCTGAGCTTCTAACCATCTCAGAGTGAAGAAGAGACAACATTTGATTTCATGAATAAACATACATTTAAAGAAGCTGAGGAGGTAACTGTTACTATGAAAGATATGATGATTAAGTTTATTCAAGAATCCAACATGAGGCAACAAGAAATAGAGGCTTGTATATAAAACTTGGCGAATCAAATTGATCAGCTGGTGGAGATTGAATTATGTTCATCTCCAAATTGCATTCAAACTTTCAAATAATATATTTTGCAGATACATAATATCACGTAAAATTGAAAGTAAAAAAGGAAAAGAGAAATAATATGCACATAGATTTAACATTGTAAGACCATCAAAGCACATGAGGTCGTTTATTTACTGACTTTAGCTCATCTATTTATAATACTAAAGCCTTTTTTGGTAAACGATTGAGAGGTATTCGACTGTTTGATCATATCAAACCACTAATAATTATGTTTAGTGATCATCTGATTAGGTTGGCGGATTAAACCCAATATGATGTTTTTGAAAATGCTTATATGAAAAACATTTTGCTTCAACGACTAAGAAATTAAGGGACGAAAAGACGATTATGCCTAAAAGATATTACAAATTACTCAAGCTATTGTCTTTTATTATTGCTTTCCCTTCACCAAACACTAGTACCCTAGATTTCACTGATTTTATTTAAACATTCTTCCACTCTTCCCTATTATAGTTACACAATTAAAAAATATATTTGATTGTCTAGAAATTCACCTTAACAATAACTTATTAGTTCAACAAAATATAGGAAAAATAAACTTATTGCAACTAAGTTATCAGAAGACACAAGTTAGTGATAAATAAGGATAAATGCTCAATTTTAGGCTAAACATTTTAACCTGCTCAATTAAAGTTAAACTTTATCGAGTTTGTTCAATGTTAGGCTAGTTTAAATGAAAACTTGGCAGTATCATACAGACGCCGTTAGGTCTGACATATGACCCTTTTACTTTTCTATTCCTTGGTTTTTGTGCTTGCTTCCAAACATATGACCCTGCTAGCTACCAAGTTTTGGTCTTTTCATATTTTATAGGAAGGAAATTGAAATGGAACCACAAAAAATTTGCAATTTTCTTTACAACCTCCAATATTGATGATTTCAAGTTTAGAAACTAATTCTTATTTATAAAATAAAATTAAACATATGTTTACTCATAATAAATATTATTCATTGGGTCCATATAAACAGTAGAAAAATGTGACAAAAGAATCATATACTTAGTCTCACCTTGATTTGCGCAAAAAACAAAGCTTCACCGTCAAATTCAAAGCCTCCTCGCCTTCACAATATCATATATATAATAATTTGAGGTCTGCATTTTACTAATTTCTAAAAGAAAATGGCCCTTCCCTTGGTTGCTTCCTCTTCAATTTGCAGTTTTACAAGCTTACCTCCAATAAACCAAGACTTGTTGCTTGTTCACAACCCTAAAGTCTCCGACCAGACAATAACCCATAGATTTGGGAACTACCAACCTGCTTTATAGGACTATAATTACATCCAATCACTAACAAGTGATTTCTTGGTAATGTCTTCTTGTTGCTTTCATTCTTTCTTCCAGGTGTTGTTGGTACTTCAGTTTCTATTTGTTTGTGCAGGTGGAGTCTTCTACAGAACGAATCGATAAGCTCAAGGAAGATGTGAGTGCAATGCTAGGGAATAAAACAATAAATCGTTTAGATCATTTAGAACTGATTGACATGATTCAAGGACTTGGGTATATCTATGTTTTCAAAAATGAGATAAGAACCATCATGGAGAGAATTTACAACGATAAGAAGCATATAGTAATACTTCGTCGAATAATGATTTATACTCTAAAGTGTTGGGAATTAATTCCAATTTTAGAGTTGTTTAAATTCCTTTAGAATAGATCTTAGATTACCTTAGAATAAGTCTTAGATTATCTTTAATCTTATCTTTTAAGCTATATTTGATGGCTGAAAAATCTATTTTAGTTGTTTGTATTTTGTCTATATAAGGCAACCAAGTTTAATAATAAAAGTATGGGAGTGTTACGTATTCTTTAATCTTTATCTTATCCCATCTTATTCATCTTCTTTTCTTCAAATACCTAAAATAAAGCTCTTGAGTTCATACTCTTAAGGCAACTTGATTTTAAGGTTTCACAAGGTATGAGGAGAGATTTTTCATATCATGTGCAATGAGCTCTTCATTATCAGTTTAATATACATAATAAATTGCAGAGATTTCGACGTCTTTAAGGATAATCAACAAAACTTCAAGGCATGTTGTGTGAGGATAAGAGATAGCAAGTATGAGGCATCGTTCCTCGTAGAAAAAGGTGAGAGCATCTTGGAGGATGCTAAAGATTTTGCAGGGAAGAACCTTAAAGAGTATGTGAACTACAAAAAAGGTGATTACATCCCCATATTAGCTAGACATTCCCTGGAGCTCCCATTACATTAGAGAATGCCAAGGTTGGAAGCCAGGTGGTACACAGATGTGTACCAGAAAAAACAATCCATGAATCCTATGCTTCTTGAGCTTACGAAAATGGATTAGAATAGGCTTCAGGAAGTTCACCAAGAGGATCTGAAATGAGAATCCGAGTAAGCTTGGGTTCCTATGCATTCAACATAGTAAAATTAAAACAACTCACTTCTCAAAAGGTGGTGTTTACTTTTCTTAAGGTGGTCTCTTCGCACGAGCTCCAAAGAAAAACTACTCTTTGCAAGAGATGATAGCTGAGAGTTTCATGTGGACAATTGAGGTTGCAACGGAACCAAAGTATAGTTATTTCAGAACACAAAGCACAAAATATGGTCAACTCGGTACAATAATTGATGACATTTATGATGTGTATAGCACCTTGGATGAACTTGAGCTCTTCACCTCTGCCTTGAAAGGTTAGTGTAATCATTGTATATTTAAACTGAATCAAGAACAAATCTAATTCGGGTTTAAGAGAATCTGATAAATGGGATTTTTTTTTTTGTTTCAGGTGAGATATAAACATGATAAACCAACTTTTGTATTACATGAAGCTAACTTTCTTTGCTCTAGTCAATTACGTAAATGAAGTGGCTTACGTTGCTCTTCGGGATCATGGAGTTGACGTCACCTACTACCTCAAGAAATCAGTTTTAAACTTCATCTTTCATAGTATTAATCTGCATATAGGAATATAATTACTTTCTTAATATGGCTATGTATTTCTTTTAGTGGATAGATAAATCTTACTTAGTGGAGCACAAGTGGTTTGTCAGTGGATATAAGCCGACTTTACAAGAGTACGTAGACAATGCATCGATATCTATAGGCGGTCCTTTGGTTCTAGTCCACACATATTTTCTATCAGCAAATCCAATCACAGACAAGGCTATGGAATCACTCAAGGAAGATAGGTACCCTAATGTCATCAAATGGTCGTCAATGATTTTTAGGTTAGTTGACAATCTTGGAACATCTTCAGTATTGAAAACCTAAAATTTTCTATTTTTGTTCATAGTCTACAGGTTTTCCATAGCGCTTTTTATTTTCTTTTTTTGGATGTTTTACATAGTAAGAGTTACAAAGAGGTGATGTTCTAAAATCAATCCAATGTTACATCTACGAAATAAGAGCTTCTGAAGAAGAAAGTTGTGAACAGATACACTATTTGATCAGTGAGACATGGAAGAAGATGAACACGAGAGGGCTCTCAAACCTAAGCACTTCGTCCTAACTCCCTCTCTCTACAATTTTTCATTTTTCACTTAATGGTTAAGGTTAGGGGACGAGTGAGTGCATGTGAGTTTTATGTTAGAACTCCAAAATAATAACAACGCATGGATCACACTGTCGAGTTCCTGTCCAAAATCGCTTAATATTGAGCAGACTCGATAAAATTTAGATTTTAATTGAGTAGGTTAAAATGTTTGGCTCAAAATTAGCTATTTAGCCTAATAAATAAGTTAGTATACTAGAAAATGAACTTCAACTTGATTAATACGGAGAAAGAAAGTAATAGTAATAATAAATTATTATTATTATTATTATTATTATTAGAGTTATAAACTTAATTTTTGTAAAATTAAATATCTAAATTCTAAATTATTATAAGAATATTAAAAAATACTAAGATAGAATACTCATATATTTATATATTTTTTAAGTCATGTCATCATAAATCGTTTTACACATAAACAGTTAATACTAAATAACTAATTTTACCAAATATCTTTAAATAAACCGCTGACATTACCCATTTGGTCAAATTAACTAATATAATCCCCTATCAACTAACTATGATAGAATTAACTAACAGCTAATGCAATCCACTAATTGCCAAATAGAGCCTAAGACAATAAAACATTTTATAAAAACATTACAATATTTTTAAATAGTAACTAAATTATTTTATTATTGGTTACAAAAGAAATTGTTCTATTCGATGCATCATATCTCAAGTGAAACTAAATCTCCGTGATCTTCAACAAGTCTGAACAGTTATTTTGACGTAGCTAATAATGTACATATGTTCATGGACTATATTTTATCACCGTAAAAAAACAGAAGAAAAAGAAAATAGGCCCTCCGGTCCCTCCCTCTTAACCGTCTTCATCCATCAAGTAGGCGCCAACGATCGTTCAAATGATAACTAGTTCTAAGGTCATACGATCTAGACATTAAAAGCAAAACAGTAAATCTGAAATACAAAACAAAATGGGTAACTGTAGTGATGAATTGAGAGTGAACAGTTGAACAATGGAAAAAAATAGTCACATATTGATGAATTTGCAGCAGAATTTGCATCTGTTTCGAGTATCCTTATGAAAGATAACTTAGATTCTCATAACCATACAAATAAAGCATGATATAAGAACATGATTTCATTGGACAAATTATACACGAAAGCATTCCTCAAAATGAGGCTTACAATAACAATTACCTAACAAAGCCCTCAAGATCCTTCATTACATTGAACTCCACAAGGCAGATATTCTAACTCGTTAAGTACAAATGTGACATCTCCTACACTAGATCCACTGGCATTGAATTCCACATGGACACTTGTTATAGTGGTTTTGCCCTATCTGGGCGGTAACGACAAGTGCAGTCAGTTTGGTAAACCAGCCGAGGCCAAAAATAGTTGCACAACAATCCTCTGGCTTAATAATTTTACTTATAAGCGGAGTGGCCCAGAGACAGGTTCACTTCCAGAATTAGCATCCTTGTGTTTCAAAGAAAGGTTTGCAAATTGGGAATCAAGATCCCTGCTATAAGTACAATGATGACCATAAGACAGTTGCTGTTTTTGATGCTGCTGTTGATACACTGCTTGTAACCTTCCAATCTCCCTCTCCAAAACTTCATGCTCCACTGATGCCATTCTCACAAGTTAATCAACACAAAAAGGGACAAATTAACTATCTCAAAAGGAAAAGAAAATTAAAAAAAGCATAAGTTTCCTTATGATGAGACATTTTTGCATTCGTATTCATTAGCTAACTTGCATTCAACTTCATACTTTAACTCATTAATTGGAGAACTGACAAAATTCCGACATGTTTCAAGTGCTAGAAAGAGGCACTTTGGGCCACTTTGGACTTGGGAGCAAAGGTGAACAGTTATATAAATACCAAGCACAAGAACAAATGAAGGGATAAATTAGCCAAAAAGAAAAACTCTGAAACAGACCCTGGAAAAGAGAAGTACTTTAAGCTGTTTACCAATGTGACCAACCAAATCAAATAAAGGATAGGAACATGATATTGATAGCTCAACTGTCCGAAGTTGAGTAAAATAACTTACAGCGCTTAATAAGCTGCTCCTGTGTTAAGCTCTCCAAACGCTGCTTCAGGGTTTTATTTTCCATGCTCAGAATAAGATTTTGATGGTTGAGAAATTCAAGCGCGGCTGAAACCTCAGATTCTTCTGCCTATGATGAGTACAAGGAAATTTGACGAGATCAGAATTAGGTTTTTGTCATTTTGTTGTAAGGTAAATTGCATATACTTCAAAATGAGGATAAGTTCAGTTTCTGTTGCTGCTCTAACATTACTTGCCTGTAAAGCTTGTACATTTCTCTCCAACTCTGATATGTACTGAAGCTTTCGAACCCGAGAACGTTGAGCAAATTGCCTACATACATTGAATTATAGGTTACATTAACATATAAGTCATATTAGATTTCAGTTGATTCAAGTGTATTCATAATCATCAACATAAAGTCCATGACAAAGATTGTAATTTTGTCAACAGGTAGCACATCTCAAGTTATAAGAACGAAATCTTATTTATCCCAAGATAATAAGTTCATGGTTCAACCATAGATTATATACAAACAGTTAAAAGATGGTCCAATTTGTTCTCTAGGATGTAGACAGCCCCATAATCTGACTTTTCGCTGAAAAGGTCAAGACAAAAATGAGAAATCATGCAAACCAAGTCCAATCAACAAAGAAGGCAGTAAATTTCCAGTATGCATCTATAGTTAACAGCATTTTCCATAAATTGCCTTCGAGTGAAAGCCGTTCTGTGGAAGCCTCTTATGTCACCATTATCTAGAAACCATTCAACCCAAAAGAAGAATAAATTTTATATTAATCTATTACGGCCCCCTTACATGAAATGTCGACGAACACAACAAATCACAGATCCACCAAATATAAGAGCTGGGCAACTTGAACTTGAAAACTCTTTGTTACACAAGGATTTGTTACTATGTCGAGAAACCATTTAACCCAACAGCCAAAAGCTACAGCGAGAGGGCCAGTAATGGATCGTATATAACCATAAAATTGTCTATGATAGTCTTAAGGTTGAAAAGGATAGATCATTGTATTCTTACAGTTTATTCTATAATTCTTTCTAGTCTGGTCATAATAGAGCAGACCTGTACTATACATGCTAATTTTAACCGCAAAAAAATGATGATTTGCCTAAAACGTTATATAGAGGATGTGCAACTGCTCAACTATTGACCAAAAAGTTTTATAAAAAAAACAACCGAATTTATGCAATAAAATGGCCCCTGAATGTGCATCTCTGAGAGTTGAGCATATCTGGTGAGTTTCTGTTGCGCTATTTGCTTTCTATCTTTTTTATTTACAAGAGACCCACTAAGTCAATTTTGGGTTCTCATGTAACTCAATTCATGAGTTGGCTTATCTATTTTGGTTCTGTTATTAATCATATTACATGCAAAAGTGGAGTAGCTAACGGTTTTATGTAGCATAAATTGTGAAAAAGAATATATACCACCTACATAAAGAAACCAAAGAGAAACTGAGAAAACTATTCCATTTCCATAGATTGAATTCTTAAAAGAAAGGTCTTCAAAAGAGATAATTTATATTAAATCTTCAAGAACATACTTAAATCACGTGATATAAATACCTTAAGTAGTTGGTCTACAAAAAATTCATACTAATTCCAAAAATTGCAGGTCGTCCAAACAAAATAATTGAACAATCAACGATTATTTCAGAACTACTATGTCTGACCTACATTTCAAATTAGCAACCAGTTTAAGAAAGTTTATCTCAACCCACGTAGCCTTTTAAATGTTATTATGCTCCTCCACCATGTGAGTCTTTATTGAAAATTAGGTATAAGAAAAACCATTAGACCAATTACGAGAAAGAAAAAAATGGTATGGTGAATTATTTTCAGAAAAGCCAAAGAATAAAATCATTCAACAATAAGCACAACTGTTAAGTGCAATAGTATTGTATATCCAAACAGTTTTACATTTGTACCTAATTTCACTCAACTGTCCTTGCACTCCTTTAAGATATCTTGTTCATGTTTCGAGGAGTATAAAAGTTCATCCTTAGTGAAAATCATAATATAAAGAATGAGAATCCGTCATATGGATGTTGTGAAACATAAATTGGAGAATTATGTGCAAACTAATCCAACAATAAAGCCTACCTAACTATATGAAGAAACAGGAAGAAACATTATGGATCTAATCTAAGGGTTGTCAAGTTATGTTCTTAAAAACTTGTTTAGTTTTGAACCCTCACTTACAGGGAAAGCTAGAAGTTAATACGCCAAAAACCAGAATAAAGTAAGAAGCTTGTAAATTAACAACACATATATGAACTCCAACAATAAGGATTTTATCAAATAATTCATCTTCCCATAGACATCAAACCTTATGTGAGCTCTCAAGGCATTAAATATCCAAATTCTTAGAACAATAAGCAAAAGAAGATGCAAGATTTGGGCAGATGGAAATAAAGCCTTTAAGCCACATGCACAGAAAAAATGCTTCTATTTGTATTAAACTTAACACATGGCAAAAGGCAATACAATAGAAAAGGTTAGAAAGGCATCTCCAATGCTTGTTGAAAATTTATTAGAGCCCAAGTAAAAGTCCAATAGATTAATTCTTGGATGTCAGAAATATCAGTTCTAAAATAAAATATCAGCATTTCAATAATAGAACTTCAATATGGGACTCAATAATTTTGAACTCATAAGAAAGCTTAATAACTAATATGTTAAATACTGAATTAAGTGCCTCAATGGCAGGCAAGAAGGTGGAGATTGATAACCCATGAATTTGCGACGGTGAAGTGACACTGAAAGTAAGAGTGTGTACTTTTTCTCTCTTTGCAGAATTGACCTCAAAGGAAGAGCACATCACTACCTAATTGGATGTTCTAATGACACTAGAAAAATAGTAATTGGTACATATCTTCCATACAGATTGTTTAAGATAAAAATCAACATCAGGGAGTAGGAGAAGATTCACCCCTGTTGTACGAAGAATTTGAGCTTGTCACAAAATTATGTCTAGGATGCATAATTTTTGGGACAAAACAATGATATCGGAACAAAAGAACTTAGAAGTACAGAACATAATTTGACTTCAATTTTTAGCGGTTATTCTTTGTTAAAATTATGTCTAGTATGCACATCCATTTCCACTGAACTGTTTAAGACCATTTTGATCTGTATGTTACAGGGACTCATTAACAGCACACTCACTAGTACCTGATCACATCTCTTATTTACTTAGTCAAATAGCTGTTAACTGGTTGTAAATATGATATGATTTAGCTCCTGATTTATCTCCTTTAAATTAGCTAACCTTTTGAATTCAGATTGCTAATTGATTGTATTGTGTAATTGAGTTAAATACTCAACGTTGTATCAATAGAGATTATCTTTTCATTCCTCTTTATGGTATCAAAGCCACACTCTCTCACGAGATTTTTTTCGATCCAGCATCCCTCCTTCACCCTCGATGGCATCACATGTTTTCAACTCCGACAACACCTCCTCCACGGCCATCGTTCAGTTTAATCCGGCATCTCAATTGCCAATCAAACTCACTGGAGCACAAAACTTCGCAACATGGAAAGCGCAAATCTCGACCCTCATGAATGGCCATGATCTCTATGGTCATCTTGATGGCTCTCTACCCGTCCCGGTCAAAACCATCACTGAAAACAACAATACCATTCCCAATCCGGCTTATCATACATGGTTCCGCCAGGATCAGTTGATCCAAAATGCCATGATGTGCTCGGTCGATCCCACACTAGCCTCCGCTGTAGCCAATGAACCCTCAGCCAATCTGCCTGGTTAAAACTCCACACGACATTCGCCAATAAGTCCCAAACCCGCATATTCAGCCTTTGCGCACAGCTTGCCCGTCTTACAAAAGACACCAAAAGTGTTGCCACCTATCTGCGTGAAATTCGGTCCATCACCGATGAACTTGCAATAGCCGGCGCGCCAGTCTCCAATGATGAACTCATCATCAAAGTCCTCAGCGGCATAGGCTCGGAGTTCCGCGAGATATCAGCTGCAATTAGATCTCGTGACTCCCCGATCACTTATGAGGAGCTCTATGAGAAACTCACTGATCACGAGTTATTTCTTCAACATGAAGACGCCAAGAAACCTCTGTCCACTCCTGTCACAGCCGCTGTTGCTCAAAAACAGCCCACAACTCGTCACGGTTCAGGCTCATCCAACCACCGTCGACAATCCAACTATGCCGGACACTCTGCTAATCCGAACTGGCGCTCACAGAACAACCGTCAGAGGAGAGCCTTCTCCCCACAACAGGATGAACCCGACACTGCTGTCCGTTGTCAATTATGCGGGAAAATTGGTCATACGGCACGGATGTGTAGATCAGCATCCCATGATCACCAAAGGGCTCGTGCCAACTTTGCCGGCTACATGGCTTCTCAACATGATCCTTGGATCCTTGACAGTGGTGCCACACATCACATGGTGTCTGATGCGCATCAATTAACCACAATTCATGACTACAATGGGCCGGAAGACATCACTTTGGGTAATGGTCAGTCTATTCCGATCACTCATACTGGTAACAAACACCTCACCCTATCCAATAATCATTTTCATTTAAACAATGCCCTTTGTTCACCTCATATCGCCTATAACCTTGTTTCCGTTGCTCAATTCTGTCGAGATAACAATACGTCTATTGAGTTTTATCCCTTTTCTTATGTTGTGAAGGATTTGAAGACGGGGGCGCCATTAGTTCAAGGGCAAAGCAGGGGTCATCTTTATCAGTGGCCACCACAAGCTATTCTTGACAAACCCGACTGCAATGTTATGGCATCAAATATCCTGTGGCATAGGCGTTTGGGACATCCAAATGACCGCACTTTAAATAAAATGTTGCATCAGTTTTCAATTCCTTTTAAAACTTTTACTTTTGTTTGCAACTCATGCAACTCGAATAAAATGCACAGGCTTCCTTTTTCAAAAAATACCTTGCAAAGTACCTCACCTTTACAAGTCATTTACAGTGACCTATGGGGTCCTTCCCCGGTCTTATCCATTGACAACAAACGGTACTACGTATTATTCGTAGATCAGTTTTCAAAATACATGTGGCTATTCACACTGCAAAATAAAAGTGACGTTTTTCAAACCTTTCAACAATTGCATCCCATGTTAGAAAGACGATTTAAAACTAAGCTTATCTCGTTATACACTAATGGTGGGGGTGAATTTCAGGGTCTTGACCACTACCTTCAATCTAACGGCATTGAGCATCTTGTATCTCCACCTTATACACCTCAGAGAGTAGCTACTGTAGAACGTAGACACCGGCACATAATAGAAACCGCTAAGACATTACTTCATCAAGCTAGCATGCCCACTCTTTTTTGGAGTTTTGCTTGCACTCATACTGCATACCTTATAAATCGCATGCCCTCAACAAATCTCGATAACAAGAGCCCATATGATATCCTTTTTCAAACCACACCGCAAATTGGAACAATTAAAACATTTGGTTGTCTTTGCTACCCATGGTTGAAACCATATTCAGCCAACAAACTCCAACCGAAATCCAAACCGTGTGTCTATTTAGGTTTTTCGACCAAGCATCATGCTCACCAATGCTATGACCCAATCACCTCTAAAATCTTTGTATCGCGAGATGTTGTCTTTCATGAGGAAGAATTTCCATTTAATACTATATTTTCTAATCTCAAGACATATTCTTCCACTTTAGCATGGGAAATTTTACAGGATACTAGCCATGATGATTTGAGTCAGGCCACAACACCGTGTTTTGATCTGCCTTCACCATTACATTCGGTGTCGACCCCTGCTCCCCCCTTGTCCTCGGTGCCTTCGGTTTCAGGTACATCTCACTCCCCTATCTCGGCCTTACCTTACAACCCCACTGATTCTGCTCTTGATCACCAGATATCCAACCCGACAGTGCTCGCTCAACCTCGAGTGTATCATAGACGCTCTCGATCCACCTCGTCTCTACCTCGAATCATACAACCCCCCAGCCTTGCACCAATTGAGTCACCAACCGTCCCTCAACCTAATGGTGCTTGTTCACCACCCAACCACCCCTCTGTCATCTCGACTCATCCCATGCTGACCCGTTCCAAAACCAATAGCCTAAAACCTCGACAGTTTGCTGCCTCGGTCACTCTATCCCCTACCTACATTCCCCGAACACCCAAACAAGCCCAAACCTTAGACCATTGGTGACTGGCCATGCAAGCTGAATATGATGCCCTTGATAGGAATAACATATGGACTCTTGTCCCATTTGATTCTTCCAAAAACATTGTTGGTTGTAAATGGCTATTTCGTATTAAATATCGGTCTGATGGCTCTATCGCCAGGTATAAAGCTCGAATGGTTGCAAAAGGATACACTCAACGACCAGGCATTGATTATCATGCCACGTTCAGCCCGGTTGTTAAACCGGTGACAGTTCGACTTGTTTTGACTATTGCAACTCAAAACTCTTGGCCGATTCATCAATTGGATGTGAATAATGCCTTTTTACAGGGTCACCTTGATGAGGGGGTATACATGCAGCAGCCCCCTGGCTTTGAGAATACCGATTTTCCTAACCATGTGTGCCGGTTAAATAAAGCCATCTATGGCCTGAAACAAGCTCCTCGAGCTTGGTATAATGAGTTGAAATCATATCTTTTGCAACTTGGCTTTGCTGCTGCCAAGTCCGACTCCTCTCTGTTTATAATACATCGGGAGGATGTCACTATCTATGTTCTGGTTTACGTGGATGATATTCTTATTACAGGGAGTAGTTTGAATGGTGTTCGTGCAGTCATTGATGCCCTTTCCAACAGGTTTTCACTCAAGGACCTCGGTAACTTACACTACTTCCTAGGTGTTGAAGTCACCTCCTCTCCAAATGGCTTGTTTCTCTCACAAAGTCGGTATATCTTGGACACACTTGATGAGCTCAATATGGCTGCTTGTAAGGGGGCACCGACACCAATGACCTCTACTATTGACTTGACTTCCTCTCCTACCGATTCTTTGGCTGATGTCACTCTTTATCGACGGGTTATTGGCAAACTTCATTACTTGGCGTTTACCAGACCCGATATTGCTTACACTGTCAACAAGCTGTCACAATTTATGCACACTCTGAGAGGAGTGCATTGGAGAGCTGCTAAGCGTGTCCTTCGATACCTTAAACAAACGGTTGATCTGGGACTTGTGATTGATCCCAACCTGATCGAACGCTTCGTGTGTACTCGGACTCTGATTGGGCCGGTGATCCGCTCGATCGTACCTCAACCACTGGGTTTATTGTTTATCTTGGTCAGACTCCGATCTCGTGGTCATCCAAGAAACAAAGGTCAGTGTCAAGGTCCTCCACTGAAGCTGAATACCGAGCGGTTGCAGCTGCTGTCTCGGAGACCAATTGGATCCAACACCTACTTTCTGAGCTTCGTATTTCGTTGCCTAGAGCACCAACGGTGTATTTTGATAATGTTAGCACCACATACATTTGTGCAAATCCTGTTCTGCATAGTCGAATGAAACATGTCGCGATTGATTTTCATTTTGTTCGTGAGCAAGTGCAGCGTGCCACTCTAAATGTCGAACATCTCAATGCATTGGATCAAGTTATCGATATCCTCACCAAGCCACTACCACGAGCTGCTTTTGATCGGAACCTGCTAAAGCTGGGTCTTGGTGAACATACGCTCAACTTGAGGGGGCGTAACAACACACTCACTAGTACCTGATCACATCTCTTATTTACTTGTCAAATAGCTGTTAACTGGTTGTAAATATGATATGATTTAGCTCCTAATTTATCTCCTTTAAATTAGCTAACCTTTTGAATTCAGATTGCTAATTGATTGTATTGTGTAATTGAGTTAAATACTCAACGTTGTATCAATAGAGATTATCTTTTCATTCCTCTTTACTCATTTGCTTCACTTTTAATATGACTAAATACTGCGTAGCTTTGTATGCCACTAATAAGACTATACGCATTCCAAATTTTCACTAGCTTCAATAAGTATAATATTATTTCAGGTTTTATAGTCACAGGTAGTTTGAATAAATTGTTCTTCATCCATGCAAGGAAACCAAAAAAAGTGCCAAAAATCCATCAACCAAAAGATAACAAGAAATAAACCATGAGAAGCAAAACATTTTTCTCAATCCAAGCAAATCTAAATGCAATATCAAGAAGCATACACAGTATCAACAAAAATAAACAATCTATATAATGATTAAAAGGCAACATAAATTACTTCGACTAATATCTTAGATTTTGCAAATTGTCTTGAGGCTCTCAATGTGGTCCAACCCACTCCTTGACCATCCTATTTTATATTAAAACATGTTATTGATTGTCCATGTCAATAAAGAAAAGAAAAGGGCAAAAAGTTACTGAACCCAAGAAGTCATTCAGGGAACAAACTACAATAGATCTCAGAATTAAACGTAATTTAAGATAACTTAACCATTTCATTAAAATTAGATTATCAAAGTAAAATTTTTTTGGTTCTTCCAACTAAAACCTTTTCATGGCAAACCTTTGAAGCAAAGCAATATTTCCTTCAGACATTAAATTTTTGCATACAAATCTTTTAGATCAGGTATATACAATAAATGCTTTTTGGAAAATTAATATCTTATTACAGAATTATGACCTAGTGAGAGGAACTACAACATAATATATTAAGAATCAAGGCAGTTTATGAAAAAAAACATGAATTCTGAATCAAACATTTAGCAATCTTAAACTACTAGTATAATCCATACTAAAATTTTATACTAATTCCAATTTATGAATGCTTGCGTTTAATTTTTCAACTCTTAATGTTCACTTGATCATTTCTAATTAATTTCATTATTCCACTACTACCCTATACTTCACTTCTGTCTTTCTGGCAAGCTAATATATGGAAACTAACTTATAGGTCCAAAATAACAATTACTAAACCAATACCAATCAAGAATAGTTTTAGATTCTTACTACTAGCGAAACAAAAGTGATAATTATTGAAGAACATTCTTGTTGATCCAAAAAAGAATGTCATTCAAACATATTGAATCACATTAGAAACAAGACAACTCCATACATACTGTTTAGCACGTTTTGTATCAGTCTCTGATGCAGAGGACTTAATATGAGAACCATCCTTCTTTTCAGTGGCAGTTTCCAAATCATAGGCACCAGATTCAGATTGATCTTTCTTTTCACTGGCTGAAGATGGAACTCCATCTGACTCTTGTGAGACACATGCTGATCCTAAATTCGGCGAAACAGAATTCTCCCTGGTCGGAAGGAGCCTACTTGCATGGTGTGTTGTGTTTAAAGGTGAATCCCAAGACCTGTTCTTCTGTTTTACCATATTTGTTTCAGTATAGATAGCATTTTGTCGGAAATCTTTATGATGATCAAATTCTTGAGATCCCCAGAAGGGTGTCGACATCACATGTTTATGTCTATACCTATCTGATCCTACATAAACCATGTTAGAAGTATTAGCTATATCAACGTATGCAAAGGAATCACTTGATGAACGGCGATGAACCCTCAGAACAGGTGTCTCTGGCTCATTAAGGAGATCATCAAGCCAAGAAGGATGTTCATCTATGAGAAGAGTCTCAGAAGAAGTTCGCTGGTGATGCATGTTATGCTCTCTTGGCTTTTGTACAGATTTTGATCCTATCACACTGTTTGAAGCATAATCAGCATAGGATGGTGAAACAATTGGAAATGGACTTTTTGGAGGTAGCAAAGCATGCTTTCCAGAGTACATCAAACTTCGGATATTGGATGAACCTTTGGAATTTTCCATAGTGAAGGAGTTGCAAGTCCCTGCAATTGATATCATCTTAAGCCAGAAAACTTTAAGCACCAAATGAAAAATGACATGACATAAAAAATGATTGTTTCGTCACTTTGTCTTTCGGCGCCAATTTTTTTTCCCGGGTACTAAAATGTACTAAACTAACATCTAAAATATTACGCAAATGATGAAACCTCAAAACAAATCCATGAAACATATGGCTTTGGAGTTTGGTTATCATAGGAAAGGATCAGCTCAATCCATCTAACGATAAAATTTACCATTTTGACCTAGAAAAACCTTAACAACATCACTATTTCAAATATCAGAAGAAGTCAGTGTGCTGTCTTCCAAGTTTCAGCACAAAAACAATATTTGAACCCGGTAATAGCAAGCGGACACGCTACAAAATAACCCACTTGTAACTACAATTGTGCATCACTAGTGAAGTTAAAAAACAAATCAAGCTACCAATGCAGCAGAAATCTTAAACAGAAAAAAAAAAGAAAAGAAAAGAAAGTAGACCACCAAATTGTCGGTTACATGCAATTTCATAGTACGAAGCACAGTAGAATTCAAGAAAACCAAATGGTAATAAACATTTATGTGCGTATAAACTACTATTCTTAATGCCACAAACAAATACATTATCATATACATAGAAAAAGAAGAAAAAAATCCACAAAAAAGAACAATAAGACGACGATAGAAACCGAGATATCAACTTTGATTATGCTCCCACATTTTCACGTCAAATCAAAACAGCATAGACAAGTCCAGAGTGGGGTACAATCGGATGCAAACGCACGCAACCCCAAGAATACGGGATTCGCAATTATATTTAAAGAGAGGGTTAACATGCAAGAAGAAGCTGAGGAAGAAAAAATGAGCTGGTCCATTGACAACAATAAAAAGAATAAAAAAAAAGGTCACCTTGAAATTGAGATCTCTCCCAAATGAAGAAACAGTCGACTGAGTAATTGGATCCTTCTCTTTTTTGGTTAGGGTTTGGTCTCTGGTTCCTAGATTCTAACAAAAGTACTCACCTGTCTCCCTCTAACAATCTGTGTATGTCTGTCTCTGTGCTAGTTGTACTTTGTTTTTTCTGCCTTTGTTGGTCGTTGAATAATAATAAATAACAAGAAAAATCAAAGACATGTAATGTAAATGTAATCTACACTTCTCCACTTGTTTGTATTGAAGTTCGTACAGCTTCTGTTTTGCTTATACCATACTCGTACCGTAATAAGAAGCCTAACAATAAATGCGGCTTCCGCGCTTTCAATGTCTATACTAAAACAGACATAATACTTTACTTAATTGTGGAATTTTTAGCTTAAGTTCTTATTTGTCAAATTTATAATCTATAACTAATTTGTATAAACAATATAAAAACTTAAACCATATAAATATATGAAAGTATTATTTAAAAACAACTTTTAACCCTGGTTTGAATATTTCAAATGTAGCTCTAACTAAATTTAATTAGATAGAAGCTTATTAAAATTGTTAATAAAAGGTATACAATTTAAAAAGAAAAAGGATAATGTGTGAAAATTAGTATGAAGATATTTCAACACATATATATAGAATACTTTTTTTTAAGAAATTAGCTATATTTATTTCCAAGGATTTAGCGAAATTTATCAATTTAAGATACAATGGTGTTAAAAGACCAAAATTTGATGCCTTTAAGCCCAAGCCTAAAAAGTAGTATTTGGTAAAACAAAAGCATTATCAAATAAGAGTTCAACCCAACTAGTTTACAAAAGATCTTGTGTTATGAGGGGATTGATGTCATCCTCTTCCATTGCACAATTCAACACCCGATGATTCATCTATCAGAAAAATTCATATATAATCATTTCACGTATCACATACAAGTCCTCACATATCACATACAAATCATGTATGTATATACATATATATCAGAAATAGGTGGAAGCATAACCGAAACAATAAACATCATACCTCCAGCTATTGCAACTCGCAAACTCTATCAATTGATTTAATCCCACTGTCGAATCAAGTGTTTTTGAATCTTTTAACCTCTCCAACCCTTAAGTTAATTGTGTAAACTTTTTATAAAATGAAAGCAGAAGGTTAGGGACCCAAAAATCACTTACAAATGTCCATATATTGCTCTGCCCATTATAGAGCCAACGAACAATAACAGACCATCACAACGTTTCTGAAACATTGTGAATCATATAGACCACATATACACGAGAGAGTATTCCAATATCATCACCAATCTTCAATCTCCAATCTCCAATCTTTCGAAAGAGCTATCCTTAGATGTTAATTAATCCAAAATTTGGTGGATGTTGGGTCCTTCGACCTATCTTTCTGTTTCCATTAGAACCTTCTTGACAATGGTTGATTGGTCATACTCCTTATCTCCGGATCCCTAACCTCCCTAGTGTTTAGATTACTTGTTCAGGTAATATTTCGGTCATCGTGTATTCCTTTAACAGTTTAAAGTTTGTTTGTTACTGGGCATTACTAAATTGGGCATTTTCCTTCTCGGAATTGGTGTTGGGTGCGGCATTTTTGGCAGAGCTGATGATGCATGACCCTAAAATTCAAGCTCCACATGTTTCCTTCGTATGATTTTATTCTCATCCTTCTACTCTCTGCATAACTTACAGATCCCGATTTTGCTATTCTGTGTAAAATGGATATCTGTAACCCCGTGTACTATTCTATTATTAGAGGCAACAATTTTCCTTTATAGTTTTGCTGCTATCTTGATGGATGTTTCTAGCAATAATTACGAATAACAATAAAAATTCCACTCACATCTAGAATTTGGAAGTTCTAATAATAATTCGTCTTATCTCTAACTATTAGAGAGATAATTTTCAAGTGGTCCACGTAAAAAAATAACAATAAAATAAAATAATAATCAATAATCAAATAAATAAAAATAATAAAAAGTAAATAAATACTTAGTAAATA
>JANIHZ010000005.1:27723442-27738522 GCA_027478365.1 Erythroxylum rufum
ATGTTACCCACACTACCTGCATACTTAAAACACTCATTCTTTGTCATTAACCTCAAACATCATTAGCAATATTACCCAAATACAACACTAATTACAACACTAATTTCCTTATTTAATTTCATTTAATAAATCAAATTTTCAAGAAAAAGGGTCGGGGTCCAACAGAATACCTATTTGACAACAATTGACTCACACTCAACAAACTTTGAGATAAGCTAGGAATGAAAAAAACATTAGCAAGGTAATTAGTTTTACCATTACTGTTCTTTAGCTCAACTGTGCCTTTTCCTTTGACTTGAATTTGTTTGTTATCCCCAAGACCAACATTCATCTTTTAGCTTTCATACAATTCTTTAAACATTGCCTTAGTCCCTATCACATGGTTTGAACACCCATTGTTTAAGAACTAAACATCCTGCTTATTTAGCTTTTGTTCCTCTTTTTCCAAGAACAAAATGCATTCCTCTTCTTTATCATTTTCAGTCTTCTCTTCTATATAGCTTGCTTCATTTTGTCTTCCTCGATAGTTTGCCTTGATGTGAGCGTAGCGTTTACAATAATGACAATAATGACACCGAATAGTTTAGCCTTAACCCATTCCTTGTCCTCGACCCATACTTCCTTATCCTCTGCTTGCACTTCTTCCACGACCTCTTCTAGCAGCTTGATCATTGTCACCATGCATGCTTCCTTTGGTTACCAAAGTCTCCCCCTTTATGTGAAAGGCCTTTTCCTCTATTTGTTCATCTGACCTGTTAATTCTTGCTTCATGGGTTTAGAAGGATCCCATCAATTCATCAAAAGAAAAAACTGATAGGTCTTTTGATTCTTCAATGGTAGTTACTACATGGTTAAATCGGGGTGTCAAAATTCTCAACACCTTAGCCACAACAACTTGATCATCACATTTTTCACCGTAAACTTGCATTTGGTTCATAAGCATTGAAACTCGAGAGAGATACTCTTGCACTATTTCATTATTCTTCATCATTGCTATTTCAAACTCCCGATGAAGTTTCTACAATTTGATAGTGATAACCTTTTTGTCCCCCCTAAAATTTCTTTTCTAAGATCATTCATGCTTCCTTAGATAAACTGGCACTCATGATTCTTGGAAAAATGCTTTCATGAATAGCTTGTTAGAAAAAGAACATTGCTTTTGCATCTTTTTTCTTGTTTTCCTTCAATTTAGCTGCTTCATCAAGATCTAGAAATCCTTCTTCAACAAGCTCCCATAAATCTTGGGACTTAAATAATGTCCTCATTTTCACGCTCTAGAATTGGTATTTTCCCCATTAAACATTGGGATGAGCGGCCACAAAGGTGTGGATCCATTTGCTGCCATCTCAGAGAAGTGCTCGTCTCTCATGTTTCTCTCCCTCACGTGTTTCACTCTTTCTATTGCTCAGTCAAAGACCAACCTTGCTCTGATACCACAATATTAAAAATAGAGCACTTTATTCAATAAACAACAAATTCTAGTGATGGCAAATTTAGGTGAACTGAAACTAATAATATTGCTACACTTTTATTGAAGCTAAACAACCTTTATATAGGCTTTTACAATGTTTAACAGAAAGAGAAAAGCACTCCAGCTAATCTGGTATTGGAGCCTAATAGGCAAAAACAAACAAGAGAAGTGAAAGCAAAAAATGCAGAAGTGTGGCTAACCCATTCTTCACATTAACAGTTCAAGCTCCTGAAATTTTGGATCACATCTCAACAGGGAGGGATTTTAGACAAAGGCTAAATAAAAAGAAGTAAGTGGATCTTTTTCTTAACATGTTTACTTTAAATTTTGTTTAATTTAAGAAATGTTTAATTAAAACAGGTGGGTCCCATACTTATAAATAAACTAAAGTTTTTATATTTTTTAAAAAGTGGGTCCCACCTTGCCACATCATTAATGACATAGCATTAGGGGCCCATAACAATTTTAAAATTGTCAATTTAGCGTTGACCTAGCACTTAACAGATGGAGTTAAATTTTCTGTTAGGGTAGGCTTTACTTTTAACATTTTCTAAATGTTAGGGTTTAAATTGTTCACTCTAGAATGTTATGGTTAAACTTGTCGATTGGTGAAAAAGTTAGGGTTAAAGGTTACCCTTTTGTTGAACAAAAATATTTAAAACTCAAAATAAAATATTAAAACATGTTAATAATTCATGGAAATATTAAACAAGGATAGTTATAAGCATCAAAATGGACACTATTCACATAAAATTTCCATCAATCTTGTAACTCTCCTAATTGTGCAAATTCTATCTCACTCACAAGTTTAGTGAAAATATTGGCTAATAGATGCATTAAATAAACAAATTTTAACCTAATATTCTTATTTTACACATAATCTCTATGTCTTGGCACTAAAGACTATAAACTAAAATTATTTAATCCCTTATTCATAGCGCAATCCTAATAGTCATCATTAAGGATTTATAGTCAAATTGACAAACAAACGCAAGATGTGCAAAATTTTTAAATTTTGAAATAATTATTAACCATTATTGAATATTATCTATGATATAATTTAGTTAATGATTCTTCTTGAATTTTCAATGCATTAGAAGCATCTCATCTTTGCATCTACCTCACTTGGTTTAATAATTGGCTCTTTTGAAAAGTCTTAGTGATTACCCTTATTCTCTTCAAGGGTTACTTTTTCCATATCCTACATCAATATCTTTAAGACTTTCTAGGAGGCAATGTAGTTAGATTGAAAACAATATATATAAACTCTTAAATAACAAGAATCATCTTATTAAACACTCTATATGCTTTGCAAGAATAACATTAAAAAAAATATGTCCCCAATGCTCATTATTCATGTGCCTTTTATTCTTTTCTTATAAGACAAGGCCATCACTGTATTTTAGATATCTAAATGAACTTAGGTCCATAATTATTAGTCTCTTTCTTCTCAACCCATAATTTCATGGATATACTTGTCAACTTTTTTTAGGGAATAGTATCTATCAATATGTACATATTTACCATAAAAATGGCGTACCATGTAATGTAATAAATGAGGATGCATAAAAGCATTAGTTGGACTTTAATGTGAGTATATATAATGTTCCTTTGGATATTATTGATTATGTGTATGATTCCTATTATAAATTAAGGTTTTATGCATGCTTTTTTATAGGTTTACACGATATCATAGAAGTTGTATTTTCTTCCATTAAGAGTATTAAACTTTATTCTTATGTATAAATCTATATATGAAAGCATGAGTTTTGTTTTTAGGAAGGTGTTTTTATGTATATCTTATATGAAAAATGTTTGTTTAGAAATGGGTATATCATTCTCATTTACTATTTTAGGTAAAGGCTCTTGTCCTTGTGTTTGGAGCACTTCCTCACGTATAATCAATCTCATACCTATTATGGAATTATTTTAAGCACCTCGCATGCTTTCTAGTTTTTCACTCCTTTTAATAAATTTGGAAATAAATCCTTTAGAATATTGATATCCTCTCTTAATGTCTCATTTTCATGCTTCAATGCATCTAATGTATAATTGTCATCAACGATCACATTTTTTGACGCTTTAATGCTATATAGTTCACTTTTCTTCTCTTCATTCTCATTCATGCATGCATCCAACTGTTTTTGAAATTCTTTGATTTTAGAAGTTAATTTCTTCCTTTTCTTACTCGTTATTTCTAAACTTTTGACTAGTTCATCATATGTCAAATCATTATCTCTATCATGTGAATTAGAGTTGGTATTACCTCATCATCTTCCTTAGTTGTAAAGCATGTATGAGTTGTCTCTCCATCCAAATAATCATTTTTATTCATTTTTTTTATCCTAAGTTAAGACTTTAAGTGATTTCTTCTTATTTTTGTCTTTCTTCTCCTTATTATTTTTCACACTTTTCGTTATCTTTGATTAGGGGATATTATGTTTTTAGATGGTTTGGTTTTCTACATTCAAATCAAATGGTGTTAAAGGATTTATATATTGAATCACTTTTACCTTCCTTGAAGTCCTTTGTTTTGAAAAAATTCTTGCTCTTCAATAACTTCTTGAGCTCCTAATGATAAAGATAAGGTCTTCATCATCACTTCCACTTGTAGATGTCTCTTCTTCACTTGATTCCTCCCTTAAGACTTTAAATGCCAAGTCCTTTTTCTTCATATGTAGTTGTTTCTTATTACCTCTCTGGAAAACTCCTTTCATATGTGAGAAGAGATCTAATGAGGTCCTCTAATGATAGTGTTGTCAAATCCTTGGCTTCTTATATAACTATTAATTTGGCTTCTTATGTTCTTGGAAGTAACCTAAGTAACTTTCTTACCATTTTAACATTATTATATATCTTTCCAAGACCTTTAAGGGAATTAATAATATCAATGAATATTGCATACATACTATAGATGCCTTCATCATTGTTCATTTGAAACAATTCATATTGATGGTTAACATGCCCACTTTGCTCTCCTTGACTTGATTTATACCATCATATGTAATTTATAATATATGATAAATTTCATAATTTTTTACACATATGGAGACTCTATTGAATTCATTTCATACTAATGTATAAGATAAGATGTGTATAACCTTACTATTTAGGGAAATTAATTGCTTATCTTGAGGTTCCCATTCTTTCTTTAGTTTGAGAACCTTTTTATTATCTATAATTTTTATGAGTATAAAAGGACCATTTGAAACTATTTCCTATAGGTCTATAAGTTTGAACACTAAGAAAAATTGCACCCTTGTTTTCTAATAGAGATAGTCATAGCTCTACTAATGTTTTATCCTTTTTAGTTAAATGATGATGGTGACGCTCTTAAATCTTCCATTATGATCTTTTTTGTAGGATTTCATAAAATGGTAGCCTAATAGATATGCTCTAATACCACTTATTAGTCCTTAAAGGAATCCAGAGGGGGTAAATTGGTGTTGATAAATTTTAAACAAAATTGTTATAACTCTTCTTTCAAGGTGAAGAATATACCTTTATATAATCTTTTTCCAATAAAGAGGAAACTTTTTACAATCTTCCTTTATAGTGAAGAAGAAACCTAGTGCCAATTAGAACATCCCCAAATACAATATAAAACATCATACACAAAAGATTATAACTCAAAATAACCCACTTTATCACTTTGATAATACCAAAGAGGCTCGCTCACTCATATCTGGGACAATGAATGCTCAAATGCTTGACAAACACTTAAAAATGTGTGTATAAGACATCCAAATATTTCTCCATATAAAAAGTAATGAGAAAACATGTATTTATATGGTTTTGAGACCACCACTAGCTTTTGGAGCTAAAATCTAGTTGTTATAATAACTAGTTATAGCACAATAGTCAACCACTAGGTCACATTAATAGGCTAATATACATTAAATGCATAATAATCAACCACTGTGACATATTGGTCAGATAATATGACACATTAGTCAACTAATATATCAAACAATGTACAATCTTTTGGTACATCAAATTTGAAAACTTTAACCTATATTAAACAACTACTAACCCATATAGGTCAACCATTTTTTTAAAATCATGATTTAAACAACTTCAAATTCTCAAACTTAATTTTTTAAATTGAATTATGACTTAAACACTTTCCAAAATGTTCTTTAAAGAGTGTTTAAAAGATCAAAAGGTTTTTCTTTTAAAGAAAAAGCTTTAACACCTCTTAAAAATGGAAAAGACTCATGCAATAAAGTAAGATGAAATATTTATATATGGTGAGACTTTAAGATTATCATAGTGACTAAATGAGATTACAATTAACAATGCAAACTATATAATGACCTGGATGTGCCTTGATATTCTTTTTTTTATTGACTTGATCTTCATTTTGATAGTTGAAAGCTTCAACTTTTCTTTATCACATTTAGGGGCTATCTTTTTGAGTTATAGTTATATCTTATTCTTATATAGCATCTCATTAAAAAAATAAACTCATCAGTAGTACTTAAATTTTGTTATCATTAAAATATTGATTAGAACCTCCCTTAGTTTAAAAACTACTAAACTAAAAAATTAATAAAGATTCTTTATATTTAAGCACTCCACTCATTTGCTATAATAGTGCAACATGTTGTTCCATAATTAGACTTTATGTATTTAAAATCAATTGAATTTTCATTTCAAGCCTTGAAGTGAAGGCATAAAAATCTCATAATAAAAAGATGTCTTAAATCTTATACTTGTGGTCGATGAAGCATCTATTTCTTGAAAATAAGGTGAATTTAAAGCATTTAAAGGAATATTTGAATGTAGAACCATCTAGCCCTAGCTCTTTTACATTGTAAAATAGCATCCTTATCAATTAAAATACTTTAAAACTCGGTTGCGAATTAGGAGTAGTTATTGGAGAAAAATAAGAATCCATTTCAATAATAGCTTTTATTTATCTTTTATCTAATATTTGTTGTGCTTCATCATCTCTAAAAGTTATATTATGATTCTTTTTTATTTTCTCTTTTCTTTTTATTTTTTTATTGCAAATCATTTTCAATCATCTCATGTACATCAAATGGTGCTTTTTGCATGAAACAATCTTACCCTTAACACTAACAAGATGCTCTTTAATTTGATAAATTCAAGTATCTTATAACAAAACATACGATTATATTAAATATTTCTATAAGATGTTTAAGAGGATGAAAATAATTATTTGTTAAATCAACCTTACCATAAGGAGAGGATGTTAAGTTCATCAAATCTTTTTCTAATGGTTCCATATTCTTTATTATAATTTTAACCTAAAAATATAAGAAAATGGTATAGTTTTACTACCAAAATGGTCAAATATTTAAACATTAAATTAAAGGTCAAGAATTTTTATTGTTCCCTTTTTTATTTCACCAGCTAAAAATATTACTAAAATTAAAGACAACAGGTAAATATATTATATAGAATTATCTCATAGAAGTTTGAATACCATCAATTCTTAAGTTTTAATTATTATTAAAAAATAACAATTAATTAATGATTGTAGGATTATCATGAGGCTCACTATTTAAAATTTGTGAATAAATATATGCACTTTGAAGAAGGAAACAACCATTATCTAGCACTTGTAAGTTTTAAAGAAAAAAAATGATATCATTTTGATATGTTCAGAGTAATTAATAACAATGAACACACCATATATTGATATGAACAATTTGAACTGAAAAGTTGGATGGTTGTTTTTACAATAATAATTTTAGCATAACAAATTTTCAATTATGGAATTATTTTACTTTTTCATCTTTTTTAACTATGCAACTGACTATTTTTTTTCTTTCTAGATATGGTAGATGATGGGATATCTTTTAAAAGGACATGCATAGAATACATAATTGCAACACATGAGTTTACATCTTGATCAAATGGTAAGAGAAGAACAAATTGTTATCACAGAGACATATGATAACTTTTAAAAGAACCTAAAAGTAAATATAAATATAAACACAAGAAGGTCATACAAGGTTCTCGTGTAGTTAACCTAAGATACCATTTCGACTAAAGAGAATCTCCACGTACCTTTCCAATATTATCATTTGATACTGCTACATGTCCTTTTAACGAATACATGAACGAGTATGCATTAGATGTTTTGTTTACCCTACCTACGCACTGGTCCTTGACACTAAACAACCCAGCTTTGTGCATGGCTAAGGACCTTCCTTTTAGACATTAGAGTGCCTGACCCAAACTTCCACAAAATTCAACCCAAACAGTATCTTCAATAGAGCATGTAATAATAAACAAACAATAACAAAACCTTTGAACTGCATAGTATTCCTACGGTTGAGGCTGCCAATGGGTGGGAGAGAAGCAGATTACACTAAATTTGGATGATAATTTGAGCTTTAAGAGGTAAACGCCAATTATATAATTAAAAAGAACACTATATTACAACCAAAACTAACTGTAAAAGATGATAAAGTGACCCTATTGTTTACTTCTCCCTCAGTCTTCATACTCGGTCTCTTCATCATCTTCGTCATTGTTTTCCCCATATCTCCATCCCTCCTCAGCATTGTCCCGTTCTTCCTCCTCAGTTTCCTCACTATCTTCCTCGTATCTTTCTTCCTTAGCAGGCCAGTGTTTTTTTGTGACATTCATTGTGACAGGAGAGGGACTTGAACCTCTGCGTTTGATTTTTTCTGGAGGCATCTTTATGTTCGGTTTGGGCCTACTCTGTTTACCTTTTCCATTGGCACGCTTTCCAGCAGAAGCATCCTGGTCACTGGCATCGTCCATCTCATTCTCAGCATTTGGAGTTGCAATCTCATCAGACATATGGCCAGGATGCTCTCTTCTCAAATGGAGTTTAAGCTTGTATTCATGAATGTAGGCTTTCTCGCACCCATCATAGGGACAAACATAAGGTCGGTCAGAGGATGCAGAGCCATAGGCACCAGAAGAAGGCTTGGGAGCTTTAGCCATCTTTTCTTGAGGGGTGGAATATTTAATATCAACAGTTGAATTCTGCAAAGTTAGTAAAGATGTTATAGATCAAATCCAGCTCATACTAGAAAATTTAATCAGTAAAGATGCCTCAGCAAGCAATGAAAACAGCATCAATATGACATAAATTTTAAAGCAAATAGATTAGTGGCTTGCTTTCCAGATTTTCTTCCTACGCGAGAAAAAATGTCAGGTTTCAACTGTTGCAGAGATAGTATCCTCAAGGAGAACAACTTTCAACAACGCAAGGGAGTTGAAAAATTCACAGCGCAACTGTGCAGAAACATATTCAGTGAAATAAATACCTTTTCATGGTGCGATGCAATGTGGTTTTTCAGTTTGTACTCGTGAGCATATCTCTTCCCACAATCTGTGTAAGGGCAGATATGGTAGTTTTCTTGTGAATGCGTTTTCATGTGTGATCTCAAGTTGAAATCCAAAGAAAAGGCCTGCAGTTTTCATGACTATTAATAGTAAGGTACTTGCTTTTCTATGTACAAATATGAAGTAAGCATCTCATCTACCCAAGTAATGATGCAAATCCAAGTCCTGACAATGGTAGTAATCCTCACTGATAATCTATCAAGGCTCCATTAATCCATCAATCAGATTCTGTCAAAACACCCCGGATAATAAATAAATGAAAACCCCCCACTTTAATGACAGGTTAAAAGGGATTACAACAAACAAGAGTTGGAACAAAAACTACACTTATGAGAGAGAGAAACTTGTAGTATTGCACAAACAATATGTAAGAAATAAAAAAAGAGCCAAATTAAGTTTGACATTTGATCCTATAATGGAATGAGCAAAGCAACAATTTATTCAAAATAGGAAGTTCTGTTGCAGATAAAGGAGAAGTATGGAAGAATGATCATAAAAATAAAGAAATATTCAAGTGTTTGATCTGACCCAGGTCAAAAATCAACATGTAAAGAGGAATATAAAAAGCATAATGAAAATACCGAGCTTAGAGTGATCACCTTGCCACAACCCTGATAAGGACAAATAAAGTCTCTTTCCCCTGTATGAATTAGGTGGTGCCTTTTCAACTTCGAACTATCCAAAAATTTCTGCAGTGAAGATACAAGATATCAACACCATATGCAAACCTTGAGAAGTATCAAACAAAAATTTGAAGAAAGAGAAAGTGATCAATTTTGAGAACTTTTAAACAGACAAAGGATCAAATAATCCAATAATGTTTTTGCCTATCTACATAACCTAAAATGAACAATATAGTCTTTTTTTTTTCCGAATAAACAATTAGCTAATGTTGAGTATATTTTAAAATGTGTAGATACAAAACATTAAAGGTCTCATTCAAGTGATATTAATATAGTATTTCACTCAAAACCACAACTTGCAGTTTAAAAGTTATCTCTATAAATTAACCAAGACTATATATAGGTGTAATTAAATTGATATTTAAATTTAATACTATATGTACTTTTTGTACAAATTAGTTAACACTTTTCCAAAAGAAGGGTGAAATTAATTGAACTTTTGAAAGGGCTGGGCATCAAATCATTCCGTGTGAAAGTTGAGAGACTTATTTGACACTTTTCCTTTTTTCTAATAGAATAAAGTTTGAAATTTGGCAAGCAATAGTATTTGTACTCAATGATAGACAAATATCCAACATTTTATGCATCTTGCTTTTGCAATATCATCAACGAAATAATGTATTATGTGTTTCACTCTCCCTTTTGCAAATTCAACTTCATGATTTGAACCATGATCCCATCATATAAATCATTCAACTTTGCAGACATCCAGCTTTCCAAGTTATAATCCAACTAATTGCCATAAAGATGAACATTTAACATTTTAATATCCTATACTGGTTGATTGGCTAGGCAACATTGGATTTTGAAATTGAAGTCCTATACAGACAGCTAGTGACCATAAGAAGTTCGAGGAATTCTAAGATCATGCTTAAACATGACTGAATATCGATTACAAAAACACACACAGGTACAGGTATCTCCATCAGGCACTAACAAGTAGAGAAAAATTGCATGACGACTGTCACATAAGCATGACCATCTTACAGCAACAAATGTAAGCTACAAGCCAGAAAATTATCTGCTCTAAACTTCATCAATTTAGCTACACCAAGTGGAAATAACTTCAGGATACTTATTAACAGGCACTATATACTCAAGCAAACATGCACTAATCATCAAAACTCATAAAAACATGAAAATGAGATTATGTACATGGATATGCTTGAAATATCAATGAAATGTCACAGAGTATCCTAACTATATTTTTCATTAATATGTAAGACTATGTTAGGCATCATCATGAAAATATTAAGAGTACCTATAACCAGCTACAACCAGCCACAATCTATTCAAAACCGGACTCATCACAAAGAATAACTTCATTCCATCTTTTGTACTTCCGAAACCAACTTCCTCAGGGAAAAAAACAGCAGAAGTATACACAACACAAGGCAAAAATAAACCAGATACAACAAATTAACTAACTACTACATAAATCACATATTTAGGCCCCCATTTCAATTTATCTTTCTAAACAATTAAAAGGATACCCCACTTGCAATATCATGCAAAAGAGTATGCTAGAATCCATCTCAGAGACTTTTAGTAGCTATGTCCACAGAAATCAAGAAAGAAAAGATGGTGTCACTATGTCCCTCAGAAAATGCAAATCTCCCAGTTCACCAACATCATATGTCTAGTTTTAAGGAAATTAAAAATTGAACAGTATGACTTCAAAATGATCAAAAATGCTATAGCTACTTACCCTTCATTGCTGCCAAAACAGAAATTTGAAATTTGTTGTGATCCATAGAAGCTTGTTTTAGTTATTCCATACATATCAACTTACAACAGTTTTCTAATCTTAACTGTATTTATATCCTCAAAATCTCCAAACTTACCAGATCCCAAAAGAATCAGATGGAAAAATTTTAAAGAAAAAAGTTTAAAGAAATCCACGATTACCTTTCCACATCCTTCAAACTGACATACAAATTGCCTCTCCCCATGAATATGAGAATGTTTTCTCAAAGCCCCAGCATCCGTAAAGGTTTTTCCGCAACCTTCAAAACTGCAAAGAAACAGAACTTCTGTAGTCGGTTCAGGTTCTGGCTCAGGAGTTGGAGTATTTTTTGCCTTCTCCCTCAAGGCCTTCAATTGGTTCTCTACAGATAGCAGAATGAAAAATAATTTTAACAAAGTTTCAGAATTGGTCTTCAATTGAAACCAGCAATAAGTCCAATTACAACAACTGGATTGAAAACAAGAACAATACGTTAAAAAAAGAGAAAAAAGAAAAAAGCCACAAGTTTTTACATAAAATGAAGAAAATAAGGATTTCCCTTGGTGAAACTACATGCAACTAGGTTATAAGCTCACTAGACAAATGAACTGCTAACAGCAATTATGAACAGAATGTCCATTTTTGTAAATTTTAAAGTAAGGGGCAAAGGGGAAAGCGGAGTTATATATCTTCAGTATTCACCTATACATTGCAAAAGGATACTACTTTCTTGACTTAAACACTAAATTTAACATGAAAAAGTATTAGGGAGCTAAAATATCTCAGTTTGATATATGATATAGTGATTTATATAGAATATATATAGAATCTTTGAAAAGGACCTTTCTTAATAAGAAAGACAAGGCAAACATGATATGTTAAATGTCCCTAAATAGCTGCCTGTAAGAAGTTTGAAAAGGTATCGATGGAAAATGAGAAACATTTAGTTAGTAAACAAAGAAGCTGTTTTCCTTGTCCAGCTAGGAAACCTTTTCTAGATTTGGGTTTTCCTATTAAGAACAAATAAGATAAATTGTTACTCCTTAACTTACTAGGATTAGGTTGCCAAGTCTAGAGTTGCAAAGTTCAGTTTATGAAAAGGGAGAATAGACCTTCTTTTTTTTTTTTGGAAAAATTTTGAAAGTTTCAGCTTTGAGGAGTGTTATTCTCTCTAAGAGTGATTATCAAACTTGTGATACCAACGGCTCGATTATTGATTTTTAAGGAGCCTAATGTAGTTACATTAATAGCTATTTTCGTTACAAGCTCTAGGAGGGATTCGTAGTTCTTGTAAAAATTTTAAGTGATTCCTAGACCTATCCTTTCGATTTTAATTCTTATCCCCAAATTCCAGCCTCAATTCTGAGTATCAACAAACAAAGAACATACATAAAGTTCAGCAGCTCTATTGATCAAAAGAAACTAGTATCTCAAGATGAAAATCACAATATAGAGAAAGTATGTCTCTGTAATCATTCACGAAACAAAGCTAAGAAGTCTTACAATAACATTATCTCCAACCCATAGATTAAAATGTACATCTACGTTATTCATCTAAACAAATTTATAGGTATACGTTACCATCAACGTGCTTGAAACAGTGCAGTTCAAAATAAGAAGAAGAAGAAGAAACGATATGTTATGGTTATCTTCTTCTTGTACCAATGTTTCAACGAATTATGTTTAGAAAATTAATAATAGGTGAAAAGAAACATTAAAACCAAGACAATGTTACCTGTTACCCACTTCAAAAGATAACACTTGCCACCAGTTGCCACAACATCCTGAGGCACCCTGAAACAAGTATATAAAACAAGATCAATAATGCCTGTATAACCGAAGCAAATTAATTCCACCAAAACTAACAAAGAATTTTATAGATACCTCGCAATTCCGAAAATTGAACCAAACTGAACAACGAAAGAGCATGATGATACGGAATACGAGAAGTAATGAAAAATATGATTACCATTCCTTGAACCATTTAACGGCGGGAATCTTGGATTTGACAAAGGGCCGCCTCTCAAATAGATTGTGAGTGAACTGAGGGTCCATAATTTCTTGGATTAGGGTTTAGAGAAACAGCAAAGCCTACCTAAGCAAACAATGGGAAATCTTATCTGCTATATGTGTGTTTGTGCGTGTATGTGGGGGAGAGAGAGCGAGCGAAAGAGAGAGACGAGGAGACGCAGCGAATGAGGAGGAGAAAGGGATGCTTGAGTCTAGAGTGAATGTATTTCTTCTTTAGGTAGATTGACAAGCCATTGTACCAATCGAAGGAAGAATTGAGTAACTACTTCAAACGAATTAACTTTTTCCATAATATCACTGAGTAGATGGTTGAATTGGATTAGTTAGATTATTCCGAAACGATTCACTTTATTAGCTTACTAAAATCAGTTGCTACCCATTAATGGCAATATCAAAAGTAAATTGACGAAAAGATGGACTACTAAATATAAAAATGTCGCCAATATTTAAATAATTTTCCTCTAAATTTATTAATTTAATTTTAAGAAACTAAAATAATTCTAACTTTTATTTTGTTTGATATAATATTTAATTTAGTTAAATCCAACTATTCAATTGATTTTAAACATTAAAATTACTCTATCTTTCAAAATAATCATATACAACATTTTACTTTTTATTTTATGTTGACAAAAGATAACGTCATATCCAATTGTTAGTACGAGAAATTTAAGTTTAGTTATAAATGAGGGGTACTTTTCGTATTTAATATTATTTTAAAGAATTCTTAAACCATTGTTTAGATAGTTAATAACTCTCTTTGTAATTTTAATTTAGGATTCAAACCATAAACTTAATTATTAAAAAAGGAATAGATAAGAGTTAAGTTATTTATTTATATTGGTCATTGAATTAATAAATCACAAAACGAAATATGGAATAAAATAATTAAAAAATCACTTGTTTAATATAGTATGGTTTAGTGAGTCTAGTATAAGGATGGCAATAGGGCTTGAGCCCAGGTTAACCTTTGACTATTACTTATTTTTTTCAAAAAATTTCGAGCCTCGAGCTATCTGGATAAGTAATAGCAAAATGATGTCATTTTCATATTTTAATTTTAAAACTGAGCCCACCTATTACCAATCCTAGCTGAGTATCATTGCCACAGGAATTATAATTGCCAATACTAATTGTCTTTATATTATCTAATCTAACAAAGCAGGTAATTAAATTAGAAAAGGAAAAGGAACAAAATTAAAATAATGAATAAAAGATAAACAGTTAAGGTGATAGATAATAATTAATCAACTAATAGATAAATAAGATATAGATGATGAATCCTTAAAAATCTTTCCTATGCTTAAATTTATCTTAATTAAATAATTAACCATAGTTACTTACACCAATAAGAATTTCAAACTTTCTACTACATTCTTTCTTAAAATGTATAACCTATATCCTTAAGTTGATCGATCGAAATCTCTTTCTAATTAAAATCCCATAGAACACATTAATTCATTTTGTGAATTCTCATAATAAATTTATCCTAATCTGGGAGATTTATATGGCCCTATCTCTAAGGTTCAGGCAACTCTCATTATCTATGTTTTGACCCAATTATATTATTAATAGCTTGAGTCAACTTTCGCCCATTTGACCCAAAGATGAAAAGCCCTAGTTATTAAGATTTTCAAAAGACAACTAAATTGTTTAAGAAATTCTTGGACACAATAATCAGTAAACTCCAAGATTTAGGAGTCAAGACAGTTGAAACATGATTAACATGTTTCCCTAATAATTTTTATTAGGAGGGGTGAATTGTAACATCCCGTTACTGGTAGCAAAGGGTATTATGGTAATATTGGGTCAGACT
>JANIHZ010000005.1:27813613-27830665 GCA_027478365.1 Erythroxylum rufum
GAAGAGGGTTCGAGGAAACCACGCTCAGGTATGACGGTATGTCGGTATGTTTGTTAAGAGGTTGGGTTCCGGAATCGGGATCCAGCAGTATTGGTCTTCCACACATATGAAGGAATTTTGGAATGGATTAATGATGTTTCTGAGGCTCTTCTTCAGTCTGTTTGCGAGTATTTTGGTGATGATTTTGTAAGATATATTGCAGTAGGCTATAGGACTATAGTCCTCAAATTTGTTTGCATTAATCTGCTTAGGAATGAAACTCACATAAGTTTTGTTCCATTCCTTCAATATTACTCCACTTTAGAAGAATTTTGTCACAACCTCTGTCACATCCTCGCCTAGAATATCATAATTTTGCTGATAGAATCTTCCATTAAACTCATCTGGACCAGGTGTTTTGTGATGCATAGAGAATAATGCTTTTCTGATTTCCTCTCTTTTAATCTCCTTTGCTACTTCTTCCCTTTCTTGTTTAGTAATTTGTTTGATTCCTCTTACCATTATCTCAAGGATTTCTTTGATGCCTTCTCCTTGCCTAAAATGTTTTCTAAAGTATTCATAAGTGATTTGTTTCAAGTTCTCCTGATCCTGGAATATTTTCCCAAATTCATCTCGGAGGTATTTGATATTATTCTTGTTTCTTCTTACTTTAATAGCATTCATGTAATATTTAGTGCACCTCTCACCATCCTTTAACCAGGTCATCTTGGATTTCTGTCTCATCTGGTTGTTATAGCTTTCCAGGACATTGTTGTACTTTCTGATTAGGTTTGCTTCCTCTTTTCTTAATTTTTGATCTTCAGGCCTTCTAATTATCATTCTTTGACATTCTTGCGAATTCTTCAATGCTTTAAACTTTTCTGCCTGTCCTAGTGAAGCATTTTCTCTGCTGATAAATTTTAGACTTTTCTTTATTAAAGTTTCATAGACAATGTGTACCCCTTAATGCCTTCTACCTTTAACTTCATTTCCTCCCTTAGTACTGACCTAAAGTTAGGGTGCTCCATAAGGTGATTGAACACTCTAAATGGGGCCTTCCTTTTCTTCTTATGGCATAACAAATTAATCACGATAGGACTATGATTAGAGACAGTAGGGTCTTGAAAACTTGTGCTACTGGGAAATTGTTACATCCATTTATCATTACCTAAACATATATCTGGTCTTTGTAAAGGAACCAGTTTCTAGCCTGTTTATTACTCCATGTAAAGACACTTCTAAGGCCTTTTAATTCTTTTATTCTAGTAGTTTGTATTAGGTTTTTGTAGTTTTTAGTTGTTCTGTTGAGACCAATTCCTCCCACCTCATGATTCACAAAAAAATAATGTGCAATTAAAGTTCCCTACCGTTGTCCATAGCATCTTCATTCTGCTATTTGTTCTAATGATCTCCCCCTATAATGGTTGTCTTTAAACCATAATTGGCAGTATACACTATAGTGATAGCAAGGAGTCTTTTGGTCTTCTCCATTCTCATCTCGCAATGGATCATATGGTCAGTGCACTTCTAGTATATTATTTTAAGTTTTGAGAGGTTATACCATATTACCACTCTCCCATTCATATGGCAAGTATCGTTAGAGATAATTTTCCATTCTTTCCCAATGAACCACATACAATTTTCTAGTTGTTGTTCCTTTATTTTGGCTTATAGCATACCAACAACATCAACATAATTGTTCTTGATGTAATCTCTTATAGCAAGTTGCTTATTCAAGTTGTTAATCTCCCTAATATTCCATATAACTAACTTCGTCATATCTTTTTTAACCTGATCTTCTCCTTTTGGATTTCATACCTGCACCAAAGGATGAATCTTTTATGTTAGGTTTTGTGCCTGAAGCTTCCCGTTTCTATATCAAAGGTGTTCTGACTCTATCTTCTTGAGTCTTCTCCCTATCCTCCTTAACCTTGTTCTCTACAATATGTTTTCCTTTTTCAGGTGAGTGCTTTTCCAAAATTTCTTGTATTTGTCCAATTTGTTCGCCAAGTGGTTCCCTTGTTCCTGATTCCTCCTCCATTTAATATACTCTTACCTCTTTTTTCATGGTTACTTCTTGAGTTTTTTTTTCTCCACACCTGTTTGTCCTCATTCAATTTTGGTTTTCATATGTAAGGTACCCAGAGTGAGTCTTTTTCCAAATTCCCATCATGTTAAACAACCCCATGTTTCTCCATATTACAGTGGCCTATTTGTGCACCACAAGGAAAGCTAGTCTTCTTTCAAGGAAGAAACCAACTAACGGAAAACTCCATTTGCTAGCTCCCATCTTTAATGCTTCCATTGGTGCCTGGATAGGCTCCTAATTGTTCGACTCCACGAATCTAAGTTTCCCCATATTCCCTGAGTCAACAACAATTGAGCTCCAAGTTATTTTGGCTTTGTTAGGCTTCTGTGTTTTCCTCTCATCAGCTTCATTCAAAGGTGAAAAATCGGCTATGTTCAATGTTACTATAGCTAGGTTAGGTTGTTTGAGGTTCTATTTCGGGTTTATCTGGGGTTATAATGGTTTCTGGTAGCTTTCTAATTCTAAGAGATTTGTTTGGTTAGTGGCTAGTTAAGATAGTTTCTAATTCATAGCTTGTCTATAACATAAATCTCTTATATCTAATACAATGAATAACTTTGAAGTTTATAATAAGATTAATAGTGCTACCAACTACGTGGGGGAGTTAAGGGATGGTAAAGGAGAAAAAGGCGAAAAAAAGATAGAATAAAGAGAGAAAGAGGGGGCATATTTGATTTAGGCTAAAAAAGAGGGTGTGGAAAAAGGTGGATAATAATATAAGTAGTATTAAGATGATGATACCATCTTTTATAAGAAGGATAGACCTTGATGCTTATTTGAAATAGGAAAATATGTAGAGCTAGTGTTTGATTGTTATAATTTTTCAAAAGAAAAAGGTCAAATTGCCAATTGAGAATTTAGTAAATAAGTTATGGATTGGTGGAATCAACAAATTCTCACTAGGAGAAGGAACCAAAATCTTCCTATTAGGATGTGAAAGGAGATGAAAGTGGTAATGTGGAAGCCTTTTTTTTTCAAACTTTTACGATAAAGATAATTATAAAAGGTTACAAATATTAACATAATGTTCTAAATGTGTACAAGACTACCATAAGGAGATGCAGGTTGTAATGGTTAGGGCGAATGTGGAGGAAGACCAAGAAGCAACAATAGTTTATTTTATTTGTTGATTAAACCCGAAAATTATCACTATCGTCAATCCACACCATTACATGGAGTTAAAGGATGTAGTTCTCATGGCTATGAACGAAGAAAGAAAATTCAAAAAGAGGCATATTAACTGTTTTAGTATTTCTAGTGCAGGCTCTTCATCAAGGAGTAAACCATGAAATAAAAAGAAAGACAAAGCTTTAAATCCAAAATATGAAACAACCAAATTAAAAATGCAAGTACCAAGTAGAGAGAAAGCTAAAATCAATTCTTCTTGAACAAATAAAAATCGAGAAATCAAGTGTTTCAAGTGCTTAGAGAGAGGATGTATAGCTTCATAATGTCCCAATAAGAGAGTGATGATGATAAGGGGGGATGGAGTATATGTGTGTAAGAGTGAATAGAAGGTAGATAAGGATATGTCTAATTTGGGGGATGCTAATGATGATAAATGGATTAAAAGGCCTAAAGAAGGGAATATGCTAGTCATTATGAGGGCATTGAGTATATATTTGGAAGAGGATAATGTGAAAGAACTACGAGACAATCTCTTTTATATAAGGTCTTTAATCAATGATTAGAATTATAGTATGATCATAGATTGAGGGAATTGTACAAATGTAGTTATTGTAAAATTAATGGAGAAGTTAGGACTACTAACTACAAAACACCCTAAACCGTATAATCTACAATGGTTGAATAAGAGGGGGAAGGTTAGGGTAACAAAGTAAGTGTTGTTCTCTTTCGTAATTGTAAGTGACAAGAATGAGGGGCAATGTGATGTTATGCCTATGTAAGCTAATCACATCCTTTTGGGGCATTATCAACAATTTAATAGGAGAGTCGTGTATGATGGATATGAAAACATATATTATTTTACCATTAATGACAAAACGATTACCCTTTCTCCATTATCACCAAATCAAGCTTACGAAAATTAACTCAAATTTTATAAGAGTGAGCAAGTGAGATTAAGAGGAAAGAAATGAGAGTAAACACTTGGAGATAAATCAAACACTTTGGACAAAGAAAAAATAAGAGATAACCGTAAGGGAAAAAGAGTGAATTTGGTAGCGAGAGTAGGGGATGTAAAAGATACATTCTTAGATAAGTGTCAAATACTTTTTCTTTTTTTTCAAAGAAGCTTTTCTTTCTCATTTTATTGACGATAATGCTACTTTGCTTAGTGTTGTTGTGTCTCTTTTTATAAGAATTTGATGATCTCTTTCAAGAGAATATTTTCATAGATTACCACTTATAAGAAGAATTGAGTACCAAATTGATTTTATTCCTAGAGCTCAAATTTCAAATTGGTCCTTATCTATAACAAAATTTAGAGAAAACAAAAGATATATAAAATCAAGTGGAAGAACTATTAGAGAAGGATTATAAGAGAGAGAGATTGAGCCCTATGTTGTCCTTATTTTGTTAAATACCAAACATGAATAGATTGTGGAGAAAATGTGTGAAATGTTGTGCCATTAACAAAATTAGTATAAAAGAATATGCTTGATGATTTATGTAATGTATCATTATTTTTTGAAATTAATCTAAATTTTGGTTACTATTAAATTAGGATTAAAATATATGATAAATGAAAAATTCCTTTAAAATTAAATATGGTTTATATAAGTGGTTAGTAATGCCTTCTAGTTTAGCTAATATACCTAGTACTTTCATGAGATTCATGAACCATATTTTGCATGAGTTTTTAGGTAGGTTTGTGATGATGTATTTTAATGACATTATTGTTTATAATAAGGCCTTAGATGAAAACGTTGAGAATTTAAGAAATATTTTATATGTGTTTATGGAAGAAAAATGATTTAAAATTTTGAATAAATGCTCTTTTTGTACCAAATAGGTTATATTTCTTAGTTATATATTGAATATAAAGGGAATAGAAGTGGATAAAGATAAAGTCAGAGTTATTAGAGAGTTGTTAATACCAAAAATTATAAGTGACATTTAGAATTTTTATAGTTTTACTAGTTTTTATAAGCATTTTATTAAAGACTTTAACATAATTACCCCACCTTTGACTGAGATAATGAAAAAGAGTGCAAGGTTTAATTAGGGTGATGATCAAGAAATAGTCATTAACTCATTGAAAAAGAAGTTAAGTTTGACTCCCTTACTAGCTTTATCCAACTTTACGAGGACATTTAGGTTTGATGCTTTGAGCATAGAAATTGAGGTGCTTTTAATGCAAGATAGGAAACTAATAGCATATTTTAATGAGAAACTTAGTGGAGCAAACTTGAACTGCCCAACTTATAATAAGGAGATGTATAAATTGGTGAGAGAATCAAAGACTTGGCAACACTATTTATAGCCTAAAGAGTTTGTAACGTGTAGAGTTATAGAAATATATCCAAGGTCAAAATAAGTTAAATAAGAGACATATCAAATAACTCGAGTTCATTGAAATTTTTCCTTATATGATAAAGTATAAGTAAGGTAAAAAAAAAGAAGCATAGTTACCGGTGCACTAGGAGACATATTTTGTTAATTAATTTTTTATATGTTTTAATTATATTAGAGATTTATATGTTGGTATTCCTGATTTTAGTAATGTGATTAAAGAATATAAGCATTTTGCATTTGAAAAATTCTATAGGCATGAAAGATATTTGTTTAGAGAATATCAATTGTGTGTATCTAATAGTTCTTTAAGAGAGTTACTTATGAGAGAATTGCATGAGGAAGGCTTAATGAGACACTTTATAGTCAAAAGAACTTTTGAGATATTGAGTGGCATTTCTTTAGCTACATACGAGAATTGTAGAGAGGTTGTGAAAGATAGGTTACATATAAACATGCCACATCTAAAATACACCCTATAAATTGTATACACCTTTTACCTATACCTAATGAACCATGAGTAGATCTCTCAGATGGATTTTATTTTAAGTTTACCAAGGTCAAGGAATGGTAATGATTCAGTCTTTGTAATGGTGGATATGTTTTTCTAAATGACACATTTCGTTGCATATCATAAAATCAATGGTGCATCCTATATTGTTGAATTATTTTTAAAAGAGTTTGTTGGATTATATGAAGTTCCTAAAACCATTGTTTTAGATAGGGAAGTAAAGTCCCTAAGCTCCTTTTAGAAAACTTTGTGGGGAAAGTTAGAAACTAAGTTATTTTTTATAACTTATCATCCATAAACTGATGCCTAAACTAAGATTGTTAATCGGACTCTAGGTGCTTTACTGCGTGTTATAGAAACTTGTGAGAAGGAAAGGATGAACATTGAGAAGAAGATCCAAAAAATACATTAAGTAAGCTAACAAAGGGAGAAAAGAAATGATATTAAACTTAGAGATTAAGTTTAGTTACACTCAAGGAAAGAAAGTATCCAAACAAGCACAAGTCCAAGACATAACTTTTTCAAGTTGAAAAAAAGGTCAATAATAACGCTTACAAAATCGAATTCTTAAGTTAATATGGTGTCCATGCTACCTTCTAATGTTGTTGATTTATCTCCTTTAACTTTATAGACGAAGATACTCATTTTATAATAAATCCTTTTGAGGATATGGAAAATAATAGGAATCAACTATCTACTACTTAAGCGTCAAAAATTGTTGGTAATCTATGAAAAAGCATTAGAGACAAAACCAAAGAAGCCTTCAACAACTTAATAATGGATATCTATGCTAGAAATGAAATTTTGCTTCTTCAAAAGGCTAATTTAAAGGTCATTCTATTGATTTAAGGGGAGGAGTAAACTCAAGAATAAGATTACATAATGTAACCAATATTACACATAAAAATGGATTGGTGTCGATATTCATTAATTTTTAGATGTTGAAAAATAGAACATAATCAATGTCAAAATGATAACGATGCCAAGGATGTACATTAATTTTACTAACAAAAGAAATAAAAACAAACTGATACCAAAGCAAGATTTTAGATTGGCATCAAACTTGTCATTACTTATATATATAAAGTTCCAAAACAAAATCTACACCAGTATGTGTTTCTTAGACATTCGCCAAACTTGTATTTAAGTTGTTGAGAATTTACAAATTTCAGAGTTTTATTTCTTTCTATCACTAATTCTTAAAATTTGGTACCTATAAAAGATTTTCTTATTATTATAATTGTCAAATTACTATTATTAATCAATCAAATACAAGAGATCCTCTTCATTCTTGTTTTTAAAGAAACTCTTGCTTTAGGTTCTTTAATAGCTAATAATCTTATCTAACTTGAGAGTTGCAATCAAATTCTAAAATCTTAACATTTCCATTCCTTTCTATGAATGTGACTATTTTCTTCTTTTGTTCAAGTCTAAAATCAAATTCCTTGGCATTTCCCAAACTTTCACGCGCTTAACTTTATACTTAAATTTCAGATTCTAGTTTAGGAACTTAAATATAATTCCTTGTTTAAGACTTAATCCATCATTTTCTCCTTGTGCGATCATATTCATTTTCCTTTTTTTCAAAGATAATTTACCCAGCATTAAAAAAAACATATACCCGTTTAAGAATGTAGGTGGTAGGGTATCTTTGGAAATATAATTTTTTAATAATGGTCAGGCCGATAGGTGTTGCAGATGAAGCTGCTAGTTCTCAAAACATCAGGGCACAAATGAGAACTTAAACCATTCTAGTACATTGACTTAACTGTAATCTTTGACATTGCTTACAAATTCATGCATTTACTAGGAAATTGGAACTTGTACAAAATCCTTCACTCAATCACCATAGAGATGCACAAGCGAGCATGCAAATGCAACATCTTGAAGTGGTGTGAGAAAATCTAGTTGATTTACATATCAGAATATCGTTATCTACATTTGCAGAAAGGGCCATAAGCTCTCCAATCCATGCATAATATTCCAAATTCTATATGATTGCTGCAGATCTGTAGCACTGAACTAGATTAAAAAGCCTATCTTATAAAAACTTGGAAACAATCTTCCATCGTATTTTGGATTTACTAATTACTAATACTAATAATTAATGCTGAAATATCAAATGCAAATAAAATCACTTTTAGCCTTCTACCGTATTTTGCATACATTTTGTATGTAGGCAAGTCATTCGATGGACAACAAGCATTAAGAAGAAAAATATTTAGTTTTGCGTCAAAATTTTAATCTGGAGACAAACCAAGAGATAAATATAGAGACTGATATAGATATGAGATAGGTACCTCAGAAATCAAACAAAAGCTGATAATTGAGGTCTCTAAGCTCGTTAGTTATACATGTCTACGCCTTTTTGCATTATCCTCAGCAAAGAATTCCCACTTTCTATGATCCAGAGTGCTCAAATCATCAAGATCAGCAATGGCAAGCAAGTAATGCGTGAGTTTCCGAAGCTCCTCATCGCTATCTCGGTTTGCATGAGCCTTCCTAAATGGCTTAATTACTAAACCATTTTGTGGGTTCATCACAAAATTCCTTCGAAGGTCATCGAACATTATAGTGTTTTTGTGATTGTAGAACTGAATACAACAAGAAACCACAGAATGTCACCATGACAAATATTAAGAATGTATGCAAAATCCAGTGTTTCCAAATTCATTTCACTGTTATTAGGCAATCAATAGACCTAGAACTTCAGATTCATGGAAATTTGAAGAAAAATATACATGATGTGAGTGATATGATGGATAGTATTAACTAACACATTGAATGTATAGATTTGGCCATGTGCAATGTGCTAGTACACAAGGTAAGTAAATCAAATAGGCAACCATCAGCCCATAACAAAGGTAAGAAGAAAAAAGGGAGAAAGTACAGAAGTATATTACAAACAAACAATCTCAAAACTTGTACCTCGGGGAATTGAGCCCAAATCAATCCAAGTGGCTTGCAATCAAATATCCCGTGAGAATCCGTCTGTACCGTTATCATTGCTAAATGATCTAGAAGAGCAGTGATCTTATAATGAGGGTTGTTAAGTACCCCAAGCTGCCCCATCTTCAATTCAACCCACTTCATGCTACAGCATAAAAGAAGCCAGACTAAAGAGTTATGCAAACACCTAAAAGTAAGTATTTGAATCAGCTCATTTCCCAAAAAAAAAAAAAGGTATTTGAATCAGCCAGGTTAAGAAACATTCAGAAAACTAATATAATGTTTGTTACATGTCCATGCCACAGTAGATATGAGCATGCTTTAGAATATATCAGACGGACTAATTTTATTATATTACATTCAACTGACCAAAATATGCTTAGCTCTGAGTTACTTCATTAAAGGCAAAAACCATGTTGAAACTTAATGAAATTGGATTCAATATTCATTCTAGTTATATCCTAGAAGAAAATTTATCATGTGCTTAACATTACAAGCAACTAAAAACCAGTCATAAATACCGTTGAGCAGCGTGTTAGAATCAGAAAGCAACTTAGTTCCTTCCCTCCTAATAGAAAAGCTTTACCAGGCCAACACAGCAAATTAAACTTGGTTGCATAAATACTTCTTCAACGCATAATGGTTGAGTAAAAATGGTTTATGTGGAGGCAGTATTTGCATATCATAACAACCATACGCCACTTAACAGTCTTAAAACTTGGGCCTCATTACTTGTAAGTTTCAATTTTAAGCACTTAGTTGTACGCAACAGCATAGTTATTGAAGGACTTGGACCATAAAAACTGTGCTCTTGAGTCAATGATTTTAGTTGACTACAATCCAATCAGTCATAAACTCTCAGGGAACAATTTTGATAAGATAATTTCTTCTTTATTTTTAATTTTGAGGGCAGTTGAAGTCTCTTTTTCATGGGGCATACATGGAAGAATTGTTAAAGTGATGCGTAGCAGAAAGGTAAAAATTGTTCGAAATGATGTGTGGTAGATAAGTAAAGACCAACGAAAACAGATAATAAAATAGATAGACATCTAACCTGGTTGCTGACCATATCATAATATCATACTTTGCATAGACGGCCTTGAGAAATTCATGGAGATCTGCTTAGGAAAAAAGTTATTATGAATTCATACTTCAGACAATATAAGTTACAACTTGCCACATCCAGATTCTTACAAGGTCTCATCAGCTCAAGGGGGTTCTCAGCTGAGGAACGGTGATCAAATAGCGTATAATCAATATCCAGCACAAGTAGCTTATTTCCTTCCCGACATGGATTTAGAATTTCAATCTACACTCAGGATATGCAAAGAAAACAACCATCATTCAATCAAAGAAGTCCATAATTTTAAAACAACCAAGCAACGGTTAACGGAAGAACACTCATCATACTTCATGACTTATTACATGGCACACATAGTTATTAAAATCAACAAAACAGTTGTCCCAGTGACATCTTTAACTGGAACAACAATAAGTGAACAAATACTTAAAAACTTAGTACACAAGTTGATGTAGAAGAAATACTAACTAATAGCTAAAACTCACAAAAATTAGGAAATATGATTGGTATTAGGCTGCTGGAATATTAAATTTCAAGTCCAGATTTCAGCTTGAAATGCTGAAATTTCAGATTTAGTATATTCGGTTTTTAAGATTTGATTGATGGAAATTTAGACTAGAATTTCAGGGTTTTATATGGCTAAAATTAAGGTTTTGGTCACTGGGATTTTAGGTTACAAGTGCTGGAATTTAGTGAAATAAACAAGTAATGGAAGGAAGGAAACTAAGAATCACTCTTAGGGTCTCAGAATCACTTTTGAAAGAAAGCATCACATCTTCCAATTAAAAACTCAAACTTGTAGAAAAAATTCAGGGTATTTGTTATTGAAGGGCTAAATAGGAAAGGGTTCCTAACACATTTAAATCATATTCTAATAAAAATTCTATAAGTTTAAATCCTATACAACTAAGACAACATATTTATAACTAGAATAACATTTCTAACATACTACTACTTCCTATCTCATTAGGAATCTGAGCATAACCTAAATTTCAGTGCTAAACTTAATTCCCACCCTTCGTTCCACCAAATTAAAGCTTGTGAATGATTAATTTGCCCTATATTATTTCTTTTATGAACTGTAAGCTCTTGCATTAATTCTCCTCAGCTTGTCTGAAGTCATCCTTAACGTAGAATGTGACAAACACTGCTCATATAAGTCTAGATTCAACTTCTAAAAATTCAGCTTTTAAATCTAAGTACTGTCAGAAAGTGATCTTCCTTTCCACTTGACAAGAAACTATTGACATCCATCAACTCTTGCGCTACAATTTGTTCATCAAGAACATCCTCTATTTCCTTTTAAGACAAGGAATGACGTAAATTCTCACAGCTGCAAGGAGGTTATATATCATCATGTCCATGATAAATAAATACGTCCGCAACATTAAAAATAGGACTAATTCCCACGTCACTTAGTAATTCTGAAATATAAGCATTGACACTTATCTTCTTAAGTATCTTATAAGGTCTAGAACTATGTGAATATAAATGAAATTTCTTATATTTTCCTTTTGGATAATCAAATCCTTACTATCATCATTAAATTCCACCGATCGACAATGTTTACCAGCATGTCCTTTATAAGTCAAGTCGTTGGTTATCTTTCGTTGCACCTCATCAAAGATGTTCCTCATTGTACAAAACCTTCAACTTCAACACTAACTCGTGTTGTTTGTGGTAAAAGAATCAAATCAATAGGCTTTCTTGATTGAATTCCCAAAACTATCTCAAAAAGACTCTTGCCAATTGACCTGTTTACAGAATTGTTGTATGCAAATCATGCCATATGAGGTCACAATTATTCATATTGTCTCCAACCAAACATCTTAACAAGTCCCTCAAGCTTCTATTTACCACCTCCATTAGTCCATAAATTGAGGGGTGCTAAAAACTTGAAATTAAAAGTTAATGTTCAATGTTTTCCTTAGAATTCTCCAAAAATAACTTATAAATTTCACATCATGATCAGAGATCTATAAAGGCATACAACCTCTTTGAAGGAGAGTTTGGTAATGTGGACAACATCATAAATTTTGACCATTGTATTTGCAAAAGGTTTAATCACAAAACCTTATGGCTTCTCTACAATATAGGTGTCAAGAACATACATATTGTTGCTTCCTGTAGTCAAATCCATTAATTTGTTGTCATTACTGAAACTTGACTCTGCAAATGCACTCACAGCTTCTCCTTTATTCATATGTTGTGTTGATTTCCACTTCCATTCAAATCCACTTCTCCTTCATCACCCGCTAAAACATAATCTTCATCAAGTTTTCAGCAAATAGGATCTGGAACCCTTATAACTTACAAGTTAATCTTTTCAGCTCCCTTTCTGTTATTTTAGCTTGATTTCCAATCCCTTCAACATGTTGTCCTATTGTTTCAGCTTGTTGTTCTTGTATTTTGATTTGTTGTTTAGGTGTTTCAACGTCTTGATTAAGCATTTCAACTTATTGCTTAATCGTTTCATCTTTAAGATTTTCCAAACACTTCCCTTTGTTTTTCATCTTTAACACTATGATCATCTCCCATTGTCAAACTCTCCACGTATTATCATCTTCCATTGTCAATTCTCCATGTCATCAAGCACCTACGCAACTTCTACATGTAGGCTTGAAGATTATAATTGATCAATTGAAGGAGAGGTGCCAACTTTTACAGCACCCAAAAAAACACTTCCTTTGAGATAGTGCCTGTTAAATTTGAGGAATCAAAAATCATAATATGATTTTTCGGCCAAGATTTTCCCTTGTTTATTAGCACCTTCCTCATGTGTAGCATTAAGCATAGGTTGCTAGCTTGCATAAATTTTTTCTTGTGGGAGTTTTGACTTTTAAGGAATGTATGTCAAGGCTGTCTAGGATTCAAAAATTGTAGAACATTCTTTCTTGTGGGAGTTATTACATGTAAGTTTGTTTTTGGAGCACCTTGTGATCAAGGATCATCAATGCCCAATCTTTTCATAATTCTCAAAAGCATTTCATCTCACTCTTGGTTGTTGAGAATTCTTTTATAGGCCTTTCCACTACATGCCATCATTATGAACCAAAGTCTTGATACCAAATTGATGTAAGAAAAAAAAAAGAAATACTAACTAATAGCTAAACCTTAAAAAAATAGAAAATATAACTGATTGTTGGAATATCAAATTTCAGGTTTGGATTTCAGTTTGATTTGGTATAGCAAGGTTTATAGGGTTTAATTAATGAAAATTTAGGCTAAGATTTCAGGATTTAATATGGCTGAAATTTAGTGAAATAAGCAAGTAATGGAGGGTAGGGAACTAAGAATCACTCCGAGGGTCTAAGAATAACTCTTAGAAGAAAGCATCACACTTTCCAATTGAAAACTCAAATATGTAGAAAATTTCAGGATATCTTGTTATTGAAGGATTGAATAAACACACATGTATAGAGAAGTACTTACAACCCTTATTCTAGTAGGAAAGGGTTCCTAACACGTTTAACCAACAAACAGTATGGGTTGGCTTCGAAACTTGATGATATTCTTGGTGTTGGGAAACTAACTACATTTATGCAAATCATGGTGTAGTCAGTGATAAAGACAAAGTAAATCTAAAGGAAGATGCAAAGTCAAAATTCAGCAATCGCGACAACTTAATGTTTTTGACAGTAAGGCACAACAATCCTTATGTTCTTGATACCTATGCAATAAAGAAGCCATGTGGTTTCTTTATGGAATCATTTCCAAATACAATTGTCAAAGCAAACTAAAATGGTCATTACGTAGAGTAAAGCTCAGAAAATGGTATAATGCATGTTTGGAATATCAACACAAGGAATGAGGTGGCATATTGGAACAACTACATAGAATTGCATCCTCTTTGAATGGAAACAACAGAAAGAAAGAAAAAAGAAAAAAAATGCTTGACAACATTTATTTGTCAAGATCAACTCTCATCAAGCTAGAGAAAATGATGCAAAATAAAAAAGAGGAGTTATTAGTTTAGTTTAGTTTTTATTATTAAAAAAGGAAAATATTTCTACTTTATTTAGTCTTTATTAGTCTAGGGTCATGTTTGTTAAGGAATAATAAGAATCTTTATTAAATAGGATTTTATTTTTATTTTGAATACTTAGTAGGTTTTCCTATTCCACTAAGATTAGGGTTCCAAGTACTTCCAAGTACTTCTCTATATATAGGCAATCAACCTATCAATTAAAAAAACATGATTCTTTTTACAAACTTGAATTTTCAACTAGAAAGGTATGATCCTTTCTTCTAAGAGTTAAGCTATCCTAATTTTCTATCCTATAACTGATTTCTAGAACTATACATTTCATTGTTTATTTTCCTATCTAAAACTCCAGTAAATTCAGCCTGAATTTCCAGCAACTCCAGCCTAAATTTCCAGTAACCCAAACTGAAATTCCAACAGCCCGAAACTGAAATTCTAGACCTTAAACTCAATTCCAGCAGCCCATATTTTATAAGTTCTGTTAATTTTAGCTACTAGTTTGAAATTTCTACTTTTAGTCCTGCATCACCAGCTTTTCATAAACCATTGGATTGCTGATTCGATGCCCTTATAGTCATCAATCGACTCAGCACTTCATATGCTTAGTAGATGTGTCACTTAGGTGCTCTTTCATGATTTGTTCCGTCAACCAATGATTTCAATCAAGCAGCTAAGAACAAATATACAGCGACAAAATGAGCCCAAACTAATAAAATACTTCGTGAAGTCTTCAAATGAGAATAAATCAAAAGATAATGCAAATATCATAAGAGGATGCAAATAAGAGCTTGAGTTTCTTGTGACTCAAAAAGTCACAGAGATAGGTGAAGTCTTCAAATGAGCATAAATCAAAAGATAATGCAAATATCATAAGAGGATGCAAATATCAAAGCATGAGTTTCTTGTGACTCAAAAAGTCACAGAGATAAGCATCATTGGATACTCAGCACAATTGTGTTCACTTAAAGTAGGTACTAGATTTGCCAAATTCTAAAAGCCAATAACTGACCTTGTATTGGTCTATACGCCTCCTCAGTTTCTGCTTATTCACTTCCTTATCTTTGATGTCAACCGATTCATCTTGTCCTATTTCAAAATCATCAACAATCTCTGGAGAGTCTACTTGATCAACAATTATATCATCTTCAACAGTTCTGAAAATTCATTCATGTGCACATAACTTTCAAAGGAACTTGAACTGAAGTAAATCTATTAACACTACTGGAAATATCTTGGTATATGAACAGGACTCATAACACTTCAAGTATTCAGAAAGAAACACTAAGTAAGCACCCTGATTCCAACATTTGTCACACAAGTATGTGTGAAAATGAAACAAAAGCGAGAGAAGAAAGTGGATTCCCTTTTTCGGTCATTGTCATCTTTATGAAGGCTCTTAATTAAAGATATGATTATGTATTGACAATCTGAAGAGAAAATCTTGTTAACACGTATTAATTCAACGTTGAACCAAGTTAATGCTATTCCTTCCCAGTTTCAATTTCATACAACTCCATTCTGGGATTATCGTAACCACAAAAACAAATATATAAGCATTTATAAGGAGTAAAAACGGTTATATGGTCGAGTCTTCATTTTAACCTAAAACCCATTTGAGTTAAACCCTTTATCCACCTAATTGTCATGTCCAGAAGTCTCGTAATCAACTACAAGGCGTAAACTAATTCATTAGAAAAGGAAAACAAAAGAAGAACAATAGTTACTCATGCGGTTCCCAAAAAAAAAAACAGAGAAATAGTTAAAATGCGAGTAAAACAGAAACAAACCCAATCATCGTCATCTTGAGCGAGGATTTGAGAGGCAGCTGGGAAAGCAAAAGGGAGTCGTCGGCAAGCTTGTTGCCGATTTTGGGATAAAGAAGTTTTTGACGCTTGGGCAAGACATTGGTTAGTTCGCATATGCGTCGCTTCAACTCCGCAACTGAGTCATCGCCGCACACTCGGACAGTGAACTCCTTGCCGCTCCACTTCACCGTTAGTGTCAGCTCCTCCGACGCCGATGAGCTTGAAGCAGAAGCCATAAGAGGAGCAGTAATCCCTCTCTATCCTCGCTATGTCTCTCAGTTTTAACTATAATGTTAACTTCGGCTTCTTCGGATTTTTTTTTTTTTTAGGTTTGAAGTAAAGTTATTAATACAATGAAATGAAATAAAATATAATTAAATGATTTATAATGAAATCAAATTTAAATGGTTGTAATATTAAAAAATTATTATTTGAAAAAGATAGAAAATTTTATAATATAATATAGTGAAATGTTGTTTAGACGAAGGGTTTACAATTTAATATAGTGTAAGTTGTTTATTATTTTACATTTCATCCTAAAGCTATGTTTGACTGGGGGTTTTATGAGAAAATGGAATGGAATATAACATTATTTCATTGTTTGGGAAGAGGTCTTATAATGGAAAGTAATGAAATGGAAATGAAGAGGAGAGTTTTATATTAAATCTCATTCCATCCTAAACAGTAAAAATGAAAAACTTCCCAATGGGAGATGTAGGATGGAATGTAAAATGATAAACAACTTTATACTATATTACATTATAAATCCTCATTCAAACAACATTTCATTATATTATATTATGAACTCTTTTATCCCTCCCAAACAATAAATTTTTAACATTACATTCATTTACATTCCATTCCATTATAAACCATTTTATTCTATTCCATTTCATTAAAAAATTTACTTCCAACGAAACATAACCTATACCCCTCAAATAGGAGGTGTTTTTTTTAATGTATAGGATGGAATGAGATCTAATAACTCTCCTCTTCCATCTCATTTCATTATAAACCCTCATCCCAAACGATAAAATAATATTACATTGTATTTCATTTCATTAATAAACGTCCAACCAAACATAGCTTTTGGTCGGGTCGACCATATTGGGCTTGGGCTCGGTCATAACAACCCGTGGGCCGATCGATCCATACTCTCCAGAGCCCATCAGCAGGAGA
>JANIHZ010000005.1:27830765-27844847 GCA_027478365.1 Erythroxylum rufum
AGTTGGACTTGATTATAAAGTTTGAAAAACTTTATAATTAAATATTAGAAAGATCAATATAAGAGATTAGATCTTATATAGTAAAAAATGTTATTTAATTAGAATTATTTGTAATTCTAATTATAATTTAATTGAAATTAAAATTTAATTTTAATTAAATTACTAAAATATCCAAAACTTATTATAAATATGCTTAAGTTATAATAGAGCTAGCACTTCTTGCTTAGTCATCACTGTAAGAGTTATAGAGTGTTCTCGACATATTCTATGGATATCTTTAGAGGCGGACACTTGTACTACTGATGGTTGACATTTATTGATTTCGAAAATGGTTCGAGGAAAATAACAAGAATATGATCAAGCTTTAGAATAAGGTACGAATTAAGATTTATGTTTTATTATGACTTAATTGCTAATCATTTTATGAAATTAAAGCGATCTTGACTTTCGAAAAAATTAAAATACAAAAAAATTTCATAATTATTTTGCTGCGATTAGGATTGGATCTCGTCCTAATTTTGCAACAGTGGTATCAAAGCCAATTTTAATCCTATAATTTGATTAAAATGTTTGATTGTTATTGATATTAAATTTTGGAATTGAAATTGCAATAGTTGCAAAAACTAAAATTAGGTTAAATCTGAGTAATTTTAGTCTAAAAGGTTTAGATTAAAAGTTTTGAAAACCTTAATTCAATTTAGAATTGAATCACCAATTTGATTGTTTTAGAATAAGTTTCATGAACTATTAAATATCCTAAAAGACCCTAGGCTTAGAATATGAATCTGGGAAAACAATTAATACCATAATTGTTCTAGAATTCTTAATAAGTTGGTTTACTTTACTGACAAACATAAGAGGCTGGCAGCTGCTGATCCCTACGATTATAGATGCTACTAGTTTATGTATTAATCATTTTATACAATTTTAGTGATTATGGCTTTTCAAAAATCAAATAAAAAAGTTTCATAACTATTTCATTGAGCACAAGATTGGATTCCAGTCCCATTTTTTAATAGAAAATGATGGTCTTGTATATTATTACTAATAGAATTTATCTGCAATTATGGTAAATAAATAAAATTAGAGTAAATTTGAGGAGAATTATGTTACTATAAATATTAATACTAATTAAATGATGATACTAAGAAAAATATGAAAGATGATTAATTCACTAAATTAACAGAAAAGAGTAAATCAATATTGAAGGAAAATTATAGTAAGGATTCATGATTCACTTATAAAGAATTACAATTATCATACAAATTTGATTATCTAGATTAAAATAACAATTAACCTACGGTATCTATGCCCTCTCTCAAGGCATATATGTACATCTAATTAGACAACTACCACTCCTCAATACACACTTCAACTTAATCAAATTCAATAAGTATAGTTAATTTGTTTAGTTGTCACAATAGTTTAGGATATTTTTATTTTCTAGTGTTAACTTGTTTATTCCCTTAGTGTATGAATTCTACCTTACCTCTCATTTCTTCTTATAATTCTTAAAATTGAATCTATGATAACAAGACATTAACTTAATAATTATGAACAAAGAGAATAAATTTAATCAATAACAACCAAATCATGGATTAATAACCATAGCTAGAATTTTTAGCTACTAAACATAATGAAAACAAAACTCAACCAAATAAGTCTCAATATAAATAATAGAATATAAAAAGATGAAGATAAGTGTTAGTAATTTAATATTGCTCTAAATCCTCCTTCAATGCCAAGAAACACTCAAACTATGAAAAACAAAAGCAAGGTGACTGCTAAAAACCTTCCAAAAGTCAAATAAATTAAATTAGTATTTATGGTTTGGGTTATAAAAGTGGTCTTAGAAAGCTTGACCATGAGAAATAACATACTCTCATAAATTGTGCATAAGAATCTATGCTATTAACATTAGAACTAGTTTTGTATTGGAACTTTTATCCCTTATAAAGTAGTATGTAGCCAAATACCAAGTTGTAACTAGCATTAGTTTTGTTCTATAACTTTGTATAAAACCATGGCATGTTCAACATCAATTTTATTATACTTCTCAACCTATCTAAACTTTGCAAAAGACAGTAAGGCTATCTCATTAGCAGGTTTGCCACCTGTTATACCATTTTCAATTAATTTCTACATTTTTTGATATCTTAAAGCTATAATTAAATTTTGAAATCTGTTGCAAAGTTGTTACACATCTTATTATCTTCCAAATGACTTTAAAAACTCCTTGATTGGATAATTATGGAGAAATTTACACTTAAATTTGTGTTTATCTCTCAAAATCATCAACTATAAGACATTAAACTAAACATATGAAAACATTATAAAGTCAATATAAAATATGCTACAAAAGTGCCAAAGACCAAGTAATTCAATGCCAAATAATATGTAAAATATTTACTCAGCAGTGTTGGCTCCTAAAGCACTTAGTTGTATGATTGACTAAGTCTATAGACCACTATAAAAAATATTTTCAACAATAAACAACTATTCAACGATCCTTGCTTCGTCGATTCTTCAAATCACACACAAAGTAGATTATACAATTATTGATTATCTTTAAACTCTCTCATTCATGACTAAAAATCTTGTTATCATTGAAGATCTTGTTGTTAAAAGGGAACTTGTTTGCTAAAAAGGAACTTGTTCTCTTAATTTTGAATACCCTTCCATTAGATTATAAGGCGTTCATTATAGTTGTAGAGTATCAGATGAAGTTCCTTTTCCATGAATAACACCTCTCAATCTTCCATCAACTAGCCATGAGGTCACCAAAAATTGGAACATCTCCTCTAGCAAATGAAATTATGGTGGCTTTCATCGATGTAATCATCATTATGGCACTCTACAATAGCAATAAAATCCTAGTTCTCAATTGAGGAACTTTCAACAAGTAAACCATGTTAAGTCTCCTTATTGGGCCAAATCCTAAGCCTATTCATTCAACTTAAACATGAAGAAAATTATAGTGCAAATGAGTTTGATTGCTTGTTGCATGTAGTATTATAAAAGTACATACCTATTTATACATAAGTATACTAGCTATGTTAGGAAACTATAATTAAGGAGAAAATGAAAATCGTTAATAATAATCAATTATGCTATCAGATTATATAGTCTAAGCACCTAAAACTATTAAAAATATTTTAAGATTACTTTGTGATGACCTCTTAAGCTTAAGAGTGGAACAATGGTGAGCTTGTAAAAAATTTAGTGAAAGGATGTGGCAAAAAAGGCTTTGGTTTTGACATCATCAATTTGAGCGGATACAGATATATAGTGAATGAATAAAGCCTTCTTGATGACTAAATCATAAATAAAGTAAATATCTATCTCGTTATGCTTTGTCCGAGGATTTGAAATGAGTTCCATAATAAGGAAATAACACCAAAATTATCACACTATAGGGTGGTTTTGTGGTTGGATAAACCAATCTTGCTAAGTAGTCAAGTGATTTAGCAAAGTTCAATGACATCAAAGACAATACACTTTGGTACTTAGCCCTTATACTAGAACGAACAATAATAGGTTATTTTTTGACTCTTTATAAAATAAGACTAGAACCAGAAAAATATAGTAGCTAAAGGTCGAGTGGTGATCATTAGGACAACCAGTCTAATCAGCATCAGAATAGGCATTAAGGGTGAGTGAGATGACTTTAGTTAAGTGAATGCTATAAAAGGATGCAGATCGCAAGTATTATAAAGTTAGCTTAACCATAGTTTAGGATGACATTTTTTCTTGGGCCTGGCCTAACTTAAAGTTAGCAGTTTTGTCTTAAGTTGACTTGGCTAGAGCTATTATTTTTAATTTTTTTTCTTTTAGTCAGGCTTAGGCTACCTAATCCATCCTAGCTTGATGTTTGAATATATCAAATATAAACAACGTCATTTTAAGTAAAACAACATCACATGCAAAATTTAAATTAAAAATAACTAAGCTTTAGGCTACTTAAGTTGGACGGTGCTCATGCCACATGCTTTAGGTTTAGCCCAAAGATTTTAGGCTCATCACTAAGCACAATCCAATAAACATCAGTAGGGTAATAGAGGAATTGAGACACTTTTTCTTTTGACAAATTGTACGTTGAAGCAAGTGAGGCAAAGGTACTAAAGAGTATCATCAATGATATGATTTTTGGCAGGGTTAAAGATAAAAGTACCGTGGTTTATAGAAAGTGTTAAGGTTGGGGTGATAGGTATAGGCACAAGGTTAGATGTGTTAAGATGTACACAGTGAAAAAGATCATAGGTATACTTAGTTTGAGTAAGAAGAAGGCCAGTTTGTTTCGATGTAGCCTTAATACAAAGAAAATAATGAATAGGGCCATAATATTTTATAAAAAAGGCAGTGTTGAGGTAATTTATAAAAGATGAAATGAAGATTGGTGAAGAAATCATAACCAGAATTTTATCAACATAAAATAGGACATAAGTAGTGTGAGATGTATTAGAGTGTATTAAGAGATAGGTATCAGCTTTAGAGGGAGTGAAGTTGCATTCTTGATTTTTTTTAAACTCAAGCAATGAAATTAAGTACACGAAGTTTATTTAAGGCCATAGAGGGTTTTGTGAAGACAACAAACAAAAAATTTGGATGATGAGGATCAGTAAAGGCAATAGGTCGAACTATGAAAACTTATTTTTAAAGATTTACATGAAGGAAGGTGTTGTGTACATTAAGTTGGTGAATAGATTAAATATGAGTTAGTGTATAAATAAGAAAGATGTGGATAGTGGTGGGTTTTATGATCAATGTAGTCTATGACAGGGAATTTATATTATCCTTTGATAATAAGTTGAGTCTTGTAGCAATCAAGAGAGACATCAAATCTTCATTTTGTTTGAAAGAACCATTTATATCTAAAAATATTAACATTGGATGGTAGAGGAATAAGAGTCCAAGTTTGATTTTAATGATGAACATTAAAGTCATCAAGCATAGCTTATTGCTAATAGGAAGTTTGTTAGCCTAGGTAAAAGAAGTTCGATCATTCGTAGATGAGTTGTTAATGGTTATATTATAGGTGATATAATCAGTTAAGTCATTTTTAAAATAAGTTAGATCACACATTCATTTGATCATGAGATGTTTTGGGAGAAGGTGGGTGTTGGAGTTGGATATAATAGAGATGGTTATATTGAGGGTAAAGGAAGTATGGAGAGAGTTAAAAAAAGGATTATGGGAGAAGGTAGGGAGGATGAAGGAATAAAGGTGTAGTTTTTGACTTACAAAAAGGTTATCTCAAGGAAATAAATTTGACAAGAGATGTAGACTTTAGAAGTAAAAGGATCAAGGTAGTGATAACCTTTGTACTAAAGGGAATAACAAAAAAAGATATTAGAATTTAATTTTGGTGTAAGTTTATTAGTGTAAATAGAGTCGATAAAGGGAAATAAGTACACCCAAAGACATAAAGGTGAGAGAAGTTAGATGGAGTGAGAAAAGAAGTTCGTATGAATATTTATTTTTAAGGATGAGAGCATGAAGGAGATTGATGAGATAAATATTAGTGGCAAAAGCTTTAAACTAGAAGGATTCGAGAAGAGAGGTGTGGAGAAGAAGGGTGGTCCTGGTTCAGTGGTATGACATTTTACATTCAACTACTCCATTTTGTTAAGAGATGTAGGGCAAATATATGATAAGAAATGTAGTAAGAGGTGAGGCAATTAGTGAAGATACCTTTGACAAGTTAATAAGTGCTATAACATTGAAATATTTTTTTATAGTTGTGGAGAAGAAAATTTCAATAGTGGTTTGGAAGTGTTAAAAGTTCGTAAGTATGTAAGATTTGTGAGTGAAAGAGATTATCTATAGCTGAAGCAACTGTAGTCATCAATGAAAATAAATAAGTATTTGCATCCAACGAGGGGGGGGGGGGGGAGAGAGAGAGAGAGAGAGAGAGAGAGAGAGAGATGGGAAAGACCTTCAAATATGATAATAAATAAGTTATAAATGTTTAGTGAAAATATAAACAAATAAAGAGAAAGGAACACAAATTATTTTTCTTTGAAGACATGATGAACAAGACCTTATTACATGAAATACGTTAAATAAAATATGAGAGACACTGGATAAGATCATTTGACATGAATGGCTAAGATGTTGATGCCATAAATTAGGAGAAGCTTGATGAATAACGAGATTGACAAAATTCATAAAAGTTGAAGGAATCTTCAAAAGATAAAGGTTATTATAGATGTTACTTACAAGAAGTGGAATCATAGTTATAAGGTCCTTATAATATAACCAAAAGAATGAAATTCACTAAAGAGGTTGTTATTGATGTTACTTATGAGAAGTGGGATCATAGTTACAGGGTTCTTCATAATATAACCAAGAAAATGAAAATTTCTAAAGCATGAGTTATCTATGAAAAAATTTAGTAACAAATAAAAGATTGATGGTAGTTGAGGTATAATGAACACATCTCTAAAGTGAAGTAGTCTAGTTTGTGTAGATAAATACAAGGATTGGTATATATTTCGGGTGTTTACAAACCTAGTGGGCTTTGGTATAATAAAGATAATTGTATTGAAAAATGTATTTTGTTGTATTTTGTTCCATATTACCTGTAGTAGTGCAAAATTATGGGCTTATGCATACACAATTATTCTAACTACATTAGTAAACTTAATATATAAATCACTAATAATAAGTAATTAGGCCTTAAGAATATACCATCAAACAACTTAAGAATTATCATAAATCTATGCTTGCTATCTTAATGATCATCAATATTCAACCTTTTGACTACTATATTTTTCTAAGTTTTGGTTTTGTTTATGGAGTGTTAAGAAACAATCCACTATTGCTCTTTCTAGTATGGAAGTTGATATTAGAACAATGCTATTATTATAATTGAACTTTGTTTCATCACGTTATTATTTGGCAAAAATAGTCTCTCCAACCTCAAACCTACCCTATGTTACACATCTTATTGAACTCTTGGTGCTATTTTTCCTTGTTACAGATTCTGTTTCATATGTTTGGACGAAGCATATTAAAATTAAAATTAAAATTATTTATAACCTAGTTGCCAAGAAAGCTTTCTTCTTTTTCCATATATTCACTTTTACTAAAATTGCGAGGTCATAACTAGAGTCTTGACTATCACATCCTCTCACTGACTTTATGATAAGTTTAGTCTTATTCCACCCATATATCACAAATTAATTTTAAGAGGTTTATGAATATTTTTAAATGATCTAATTCTATATTTTAAAGCCTATTATTAGTGATTTACATATGTACTAAAATTTAGTCTCCTAATATAGTTAAAATATTTGTGTATAAATAAGTCTATATTTTTATAATACCTACATGTAACAAAGAATAAAAAATATATTTCACTATAACTATTTTTAATATTGATTATAAATTATTTTCAATATTTACTTTATTAATGTTCAACTCTCAAGTCTACCTATTGTGAAACACTGACTCGATTTTTAATCCAATTTCGGCATTGACAAGTACAAAATTTTATCATTTTAGTAATGTAATTTTTACAATTTCTTTTATTTATATATTTAGCCACCATCTTAGAAAAGTAAGTAAGGTGAAAACAGGTAAAAGTAAAACCCTCAAGTAATTGCAATGTGGAAATGTGAGATGTTGCGTCATTTTCATGAAAAGGAGAAGGTGGGTTTAGTCAATTTAGGACAAATGCAACCAACTCTGGAATAATTTACTTTTCCGATAATTCATTTCCCTCATTGGATTTGACATTCGTGAAAGGACATTTACTTCTTGGCTTCTTTACAATGGAATTGAAAGGAAAGGATTCCGCTCATCAATTCTAAATCTTTGGCTATGGCTAGTTGGCTTCAGCTCCAACTCGCATTTTCCTATTAAGTAAAGCTGAAAAATAGGCTCATGCCAAGTATGAAGTTATCAACTCTGGGTTGAGGGTACGAGGACATGCATTGGTAGTTAGGAGTTTGGAAGGTGTCGGATGGTCACCAAACTACGATGTCATTTTATTAAAAAAAATATATATTATTTGATGTTTTGGTCAATTTTTCTTTGTCTCAAACTATCTATGCTTTTGTTTTTGTTTCTTTTCTAAGGTAACCCATTAGGTCTCCAGTAAATTCTCACGCTCACCCAAATTACAGCACAATGACCTTGCTTAACCCCAAAACTCTACAATTAATGACGTAGACCTACCAATCGATTAGAGTCAAGAATCCCTCTTATCGTTCTTATACCGGGTTGGTTTTATGCTCTATATTGGAACTCATAACAAGAGAAAAGACTCGAGGAGAATAAGGAGTCGTGGAGAATAACTACGACGATTCGACTTTATATTGAAATGATTTTTTGATATTGCTAAACATACAAGAGGAAGAAAAACCACTTAATTTCGTTTTCCTTACAGGACAGGGACAGGGTTTCATGTTCTACACTCCATTTCACCCTTGCCTTTGGTAATATAAAAACATATAATTAATTTACTAATTGAGGTAGGATTTAGTAAGAAGGAAAAAAAAGAAGAAAATCTACTGAAAAAATTAATTCAATAATAAAAGTTAACCATAAAGTTTTTTTTAAAAATCTGTTTGCTTTCTTATTCTACAATTTAATTGAAAAACGAATTCCTGTCCAACGTTAAGCAAACCCTTAGTTTAACTTATAATCAAAAGTAATTTCTTTTACAAGCTAGCAAAGAAAACAGGATCGGGATCTTTCTCTGTTTGATAAACCACACCTAATCTCTCAATCCCCATCTTTGTAAATTTATTCTTTGCGGGTTAATGATGGAAACCTGTGGGCTCCGTCTCCGTGTGTCCACTTCAGGCTTGGCAGCAAGAATCTCTCTTTTCTTTACGAATTACTAATCAAAGCTCAATTTAAATAATATCATCTACAAACCAAACCCCATCAAATACATTTTAATTTCCCCCTTTTTTTTCATAGACCATCTTTAACTAGCCATACACTACATTTCATCTCTGCAACATTTTCTTCCTCTCTTCCGTCTTCACCCTCTAAGCTTCTTTCTAATACATTAATCTAAACGTCATTCATTTCACGCATGTATACATTATTTATACACGTATGGTCCATACTCCATACACATTATCCAATTTTGCATCTTTCAATTTCTTAGTCTTTATTGTTTAGAAATTGGAGAAATTCTCTCCCACCCGCGAAGCAAAGTAGCTTTAACTTTTCTGTGTTCTCTCTCTCTCTCACACACACACTTTTTCTGGTCTCTGGGTTTTTGTGCTCTTGTTGAGATCTGCTTTTCAAAATGGTTATTTTTCAAGGCTATTCCGCAGAGTGTAGAGAGCTTTCAGTTTGCACAAGAGCTCTCCGTACTTGTTCTGCCATAGCCAAAGATCGCAACTTTGACGATGATGAGGTTAAAGTTAGAGCCTTGTTGACAAAGATGGTTTCGTAGCTCTGATTTTCCTGTTTCATACCCAAAGAAGGCAACAAGAAGAAGAGTGATCATAATACAAATTCCGAGCACAACAAGGCTTGGTTACTGGCGGAGTCTGGTGGGTGTGGTGGTGCAGAGTTAACAAATGCTGACCCACAATCTGTACACTCTTCTTTCAGGTTTAGTCTCTGCTCTCAGGTGGAGCTCGAGTCCATGAGTATAAGTTCTTCTACTTCAGCTACTGTTTTGATGGTTAATTTAGACAATGGATTAAATGAGAGTCGAGCTAAAGAACTCAAATGGAGGAGAATTCAGTCCCTGGAGAGGAGTATCTGCCCTGTTGCAAGTTGTCTCGTCAGATTTAGGACTAAATAAAAAGACAGAGAAGAAGAACTCACTTGAGAAGATGAGAGGGATTGATGAGCAGATGAAACAAAACAGAAGTTGGCTAAAGCAGAAAAGACGATATTTTTGACGTTTTTGTTTAGCAAGGATTATAAACGTAAGTGACGCGGAGTGAATAAAAAAACAGCTTCCTAAAAAAGCTGTATTTGAGTTTTTTTAAAAAATATTTTTATCTTAAAAGTATTTTTTAAATTTACAGTCAAATACGTATTTTTTTTCTTAAATTAGCTTTTGTTGTAGGTAAAAGTACTTTTGGATCCTCTAAAAGCTGAACCAAACAGGCATTTAGTAAATAATCTTTTTTCTTTATAATTCGAGAATTTTGCAATTGATATTATTTATATATTTATCGAATATGTAATAATTTATTAATTATATATTTCAAATAAATGATGACTTAAAATCCAAGTAACTTAGTTAAAATAATTAGTTAATTATAAACTCTATTGCAAAATACATGTTTTCGATCGATGTTTTAATTAGCAAAGTCTACTCCTCCTTTACTTATTAATTAAAAGTTTTACGATCGGAAGCTGCGAGAGGCGATGCGACTTACCTAGCCAACGACGGACCCACTGCTAAAAAGGTGCGCCTACGGGTTCGCGATAAAGACCCGCCACCGATACCTCCACCGTTGAGTTACAGCGCCGCCGTTGCTGGCCCATCCTCTGCCGCAGAGGAAGATGAACTGGCCTAGCCCGATGAGGTTCCGCCGGAAGTGGAAGAGGGTGACCTTATCTTGGTTCCTGGAAAATATGGCTCTGCACTGGAACTTTCCGAACCCTTTAAACACCGACTTGATAAGGTTTGGGAGAAAGCTGTGATTGTAAAGTTGCTTGGGATACCGAATATTAAAGCATCGTTTGCGTCTTTTGTGGAATCTGTCGGGACCTATGAAGATTATTGACCTTGATAATGATTTTTTCCTCATTAATCTCGTGGACTCCGACGACTATCTTACTGCCCTTACACAAGGACCATGGGTCCTCTTTGGTCATGTGTTGGTGGTACAACCATGGCATCCAAATTTCAGACCTTCGCAAGGCACGGTAGACAAGGCGGTGGTATGGGTGACGTTTCCAGACCTCCCCGTATCCAGATATCATCCCATGGCCCTGCAAGCCTTGGGGAATTTACTTGGGCGAACAATTAAAATTGATGAAACTACTCAACAGTACTGGTCGGGTCGGCCATATTGGGCTTAGGCTCGGCCATAACAACCCGTGGGTCGATCGATCCATACTCTTCAGAGCCCATCAGTAGGAGGAACCATTCCATGCAGAGGTAGAAGTCTACGTGAAGACCTAACCCTAATCTCCATCTCGTATATAAGGTAAGATTTCATCGTGAGGAAGGTACGTACAATCATAACCCTAGTTTTCTCTGCATTCAGCGGCCTCACCTTCACCAAAAGACTAACTTGAGCGTCGGAGGGGCTAATCGGGACACAACCCCCGACGTGCTTTCTTTGTTTTGCAGGGATCTCAACGTCGAAGTCAACACAGAAAGTAGTCAACACATGGATCTAAACGGCAACGTGCAGTTCCGCCAGAATCAGGCAGAACCAGCTTTATTACTTGGTATTTGCTTAAGCATTCAACTTAGCACAAAAATCGAGTGCCCGTAGTCTCAAATTTCTATTTAAATCAACTAATCCAAACTTTTGGCTTAAAATATTGTCAAAATAACAATTTATTCCTCAACATTTATAATAAAATATAACTTAAATCCTAATGTTTAAGTTGAACTCTAATATTACGAAACATTCAAATCAACCCTTAACTACAGAGAAAAAATGGTGGAGTTTCGCCTCCGCCATTTAAATATCACGTGGCAATTTTTTCCCGATATGAACTTTTTTAAAATTTTATTAAAGTGGAACTCACTTTGATGACGTGTATTTTGTTTATTTAAAAGGAGAGGTCAGTGACAATGATTGTCGGTAACGTATATATCTCCTATGGGATTATTCCAATGGTGAGTTGCTGCTCAAATTTAACGATAAGAGCTTCTCACAGTGACCAATGTCCTAGGGAATGTTGTCGTTGAGAGAATTCCTTGTAACTCTATCTTGTATACATTGTTGTAACTTATAAAGTCGAGAATTTCGCCTGTAATTTTGCTCCAACTAGCTGAGAAAATCTGTAGTTCAGGTGCACTGTAGAAGTTTGATGGAAGAGTGGTATTTATTGAGTTATTTGAGATGTCGAGGTATTGTAGTTATGGTGCATTCTTGAGGTCTAAAGAAATTGTGCATGTTAGGTTGTTCTTGCTTATGTACATGAAGGTTAGACTCTTTAGGAGGTCAAAATCGCCTAGAATTGAGCCATTGAGACGATTGTTTTGGATTTTGAGCCTTGTCAGTGAGGTGTAGTTTGCTAGTAAGGGTGGGATTTTGTCAGTATGAGCTTGAAAAATTCGTTTCCATGGCAAAGGTTTTATGTGATTGAACCTGAAAGTGAGTTAGATGACACATCTAGCCATTGTAATTTTCCATTGGAGCCAAGCTGTTATGGAATTCTCCCACAATGATAGTGTCTCAATGTTTGGAAGCTCGCCAATTCCTTGTGGTATTTCTCTTCTTAATTCATTTCTCACCAAGCTCAATCTAGTTAACTTTGACAATGATGAGAGCCCTCTGAAATGGTTCATGATAATTGATTATTTGACAAATCTAGATTCTTTAGAGCTTTTAAGCTAGTAAAACTTAATGGAATTTCTTCCGCTAATTGGTTCGTGAAAAGTAATAAAGATTCAAGCTTTGTTATCACTCATTTTGATCCTTTATTGGTTAGTGTCTTAGAAGCCAAATAAGAATTCATAACAAGAATCCCTCTAGAATTTTTTGTTTTGCTCATGAATGGTCCTCAGTCAATAATTATACATTTTGTCTCAATTTCAAATTTATTCTACTATGATATAACTCAATTTTCGACTAATCCTCTTCTATTTTAAATCAAATTATTTATTTTGAAGTTCATATTTACCATCTCTTTACCATAATTAACATAGTTTTTGTTTATGACTCTAATAAAATTTTCACTAAGAAAAATCTTAGGAAATATTTAATTTCAATTAGCAACTAATGATCTAACTCATAAGTGATTCTTGAAGATGTTAATGCTCACTTATCCTTAATAAATAAAAGGAATGATTGAATAGGATCAATCAAATTGTAAATAATTTATGTGATTATTTTAACAATGTATTTATTGAAGACCCAAACTACATCAATAATTTTTTTGTTAGAGTAACAATTAGAGAAATAGAGTAATAATTCGAAGAAAATTAGATAGAAAACTAGTAAACTCTAGTTGGTTACAAATTTTCTCAGAATTTTAGGCTTCTTTTGAGTCCCTGATGTCTCATTCAGATTTTTATATATGACAAGTGCACATATTTTTCTTAATATTTTGCTTTTTATCTAAATTACCTTGATTTAATTGGTCTTATATCTTATTTAAGGTAATTGGAAAAATTTTGCTTGAGGAATGATGCAGTCAAGAATTGGAATAGTTTATAAGAAAAAAAATATGAAGAGAACACTATTTTTATTTAAACACACCCTTGCATATAATTATTTATCATTTTGTGTTCTTTTCAAACGTCTTAGAGAAGAAGATTCGATCTGATGCATAAAATGAAAGAAGGTGGTGTTGTAAAGAGAAAAATTATCAAGAAATACACAACTTAGGACACAATCTTGTCCTAACTCGTATACCTTTAAAAAAAATGTGCAAAAGAAACAAAAAAAAAAGTTTGAGACATGGGTGTATCAGTTACCATGTCTATCTTTAGAAAACAAAAACAAAAAGATTCACAATTTAGGATATGGTTATATCTTAGACCTTATTTGTTAAAAATAAATTGTTTAAAAATCTACAAAAATCCTAGAAAAATGATGTCTTTTAAAGTTTTTTTACTTGTTCTTATCTTCAAGTCTCGTTAAGATTAGCAATTGCTTATCAAAGGAGAACCTTTAAACACATCGATTTGTCACTTTAAAGGGAGAGATCAAAATTTATTCCAAGGAAGTGAATCATACCAAATAAATGAGAACATCCATATGGTATATCTTAGCATGAGTTCTTCTTTTCTTTGTATGTTGTTTTTGTTATTCCAAGGATGGTTATAGGGTAAATACTTTTATATATGGATTAGATGGAACCCTGATAGATATTTGTGAGCTATTATTTCAATTTCCATTGAAGACTTTGATATTTAAGATTTATATGTGTTAATCTTAATATTGATCAAATACAAGATTAAATAAGGTT
>JANIHZ010000005.1:27900082-27923876 GCA_027478365.1 Erythroxylum rufum
TACAGCTGTATAATATATCAATATGGACTATTTTGCAATTTTTAAAAAGTTTAGGGACTATTTTATAAATTTAAAAATATCCCAAAACGGTACCCGGTACCGGTACAGTTTTATTCCAGAGCTCAATCCGGTACTGAGCCCGGTACGGTATTCATAACATTGCATGGAATTGCAAAACAAGAAAAGGGTTTGTTTGTCAGGTATTTGAAATTAGTTGGAATAGTGGCTCAGTTCACTATGTCAGGTAATCCTGGGTAAAATGGTGTGGTCAAAAGGCGTAATCGCATCCTAAAGGACATGATGAAGTCAATGCAGAGCAGGACTAACATACCTGAATACCTTTGGGATGAAGCCATCAAGATGGCATTGTATATCTTAAATAGAGTCCCAAGTAAGTCAGTATCTAAGACATTTTTTGAACCCTAGAAATGATGGATGCCAAGCCCTGCACACATTCGTATAAGGGGCTACACTGTTGAGGTAAAGTTATCTAATCCTTATGAAAGAAAATTGCAACCTCGTTCCATTCATTGTTATTTGGTAGGTTATCCCGACTATTCTAAGGGCTACATAGTTTACTATAGAGAAAAGGGGTCAGAATAGTGGAATCGCAGACAACTAAATTTTTGGAATATGATGTCCATGATGAGGGAGGATCTTCACATCCTCTAGGAGATAACAGGACGGATACTATAATTACTTCATATCCGCTTCTCATACAATCAGGTCTGGTGGATGAAGGTCCAAGTACTATGCCTATGCAGGCACTTCTGAGGTACAAGAACCTATGTAGTTGCACAGATCTATCAGAGAGAGATAACCTGCTATCTCACCAAATTACATAGTCTATTTGGGTGAGCAAGACTATGGCATAGGACATATTGTGGATCCAGTTACTTTTATAAAAGCCATTTCTGGACCCCATGCAGATATATGGTGGGAAGCGATGAAGGATGAGATGCAATCTATAAGGTATAATAAGGTATGAGAGCTTATTGATTTACCTTAACATTGCAGACCTGTCAGTTGCAAGTGGCTATTTAAGACTAAGAAGGACACATAGGGTTAAGTTGAGCAGTTTAAGGCGCGCATTTGGTTGCCAGGAGATTCACTAAGAGAAAAGGAATTAACTTTAATGTTACCTTCTCTCCTGTATCCTCGAATGATACATTTAGAGTGATTACGACAATAGTAGCTCATTATGACATGAAGCTACATCCAATGGACGTTAAAACCACTTTCCTGAATGGTGACCTTTATGAGGAGGTCTATATGAAGGAACCTGAAGGGTTTGGGCTCAAGATGCAACAGACAAGGTTTGTAAGTTGACTAAATGAATATACGGTCTGAAACAAGCTTCCAGACAATGGTACCTAAAGTTTGATGAGGTTTTGACCTTATTCGGCTTTGTGGAAAACAAAGTTGAAAGATGATTATATTATAAGGTCAGGGGGAGCAAAGTTATCTTTCTATTACTATATGTGCTTGATATCTTGCTTGCGTCAAATGGTTTGACCAAGTTCCATGAGGTAAAGCTAGCCAAACACTTTGACATGAAGGAATTAGGTGAAGCATCTTTTGTCCTTGGTATGTAGATTCACCGAGAAAGATATAAACACTCATTGAGCCTCTCACAAAGAGCATATATTGAGCGAGTGTTACAAAGGTTTAATATGGCTGACTGTAAACCAGCTGTAGCACCTATCTCTCATGGTGAGAGATTATCTTTGGCACAGTGTATAAAGAGTAAAGTTAAGAGAGAGGCTATGAGGAATGTCCCGTACTCTAGTGCAGTTGGTAGCCTGATGTATGCCCAGGTATACACTAGATCGGACATTTCATTTGCCATTGGACTGCTAGGTTGATATCTAGCTAACCCAATTGTAGACTATTGGAATGCAACTAAGCGAGTGTTGAGATGCCTAAAGGGTACCAAGGATTATACGTTAACATACAGGAAAGTCAACAATTTAAACCTCACAGAGTATACAGACTTTGATTTTACTATGTGTCTGAATTATCAAAAATCACTTCATGGTAAATTTTTATGTTGGCAGATGGTACAGTATCGTGGAAGATTATCAAGCAGACACTGGTAACTTCCTCGACCATGTATGCAGAGTTTGTTGCATGTTATAGAGCTGCTACACAGGCGGTTTGGCTCAGAAACTTGATTTCTAAGTTATTTGTGTTAGATTCGATAGCTAGACCCATTCAGTTATATTGTGATAATTTTGTTGTAGTGTTATTCAGTAACAATAACAGGAATATCACAAGGTCTAAGTATTTATAGGTCAAGTACTTAACCATAAAGGAGTTGATTCAGAAGAGTGACGATAAAGTGAAGCACATCAGGACTGAAGAGATGTTAGCTGATTCATTGACTAAAGAACTTCGCCCACTAATGTTTGTTAAACATATATCCAGTATGGGCGTTTTAAAGTCCTTAGACAACAGTAGTTAGAGATCATTGTATTTGCTCCTTGCAAGTTTGTATATTTTGATGTATTATGACATTATGATTATTTATTAATATAGATGATCATCTTTTTATCCTTAGTAATAACTGTTTTTGTGTATAGTCATAATATATATATAAAAGAATTAAGATTTGTGTTGATCTTAAGCATTTTAAAGGTCATTGGGCATATATAAAGATGGACCTTGAACCTATGTCATTTTGACACATACAGTTTAGTATGGATATCCATAAATTTAACATGATATAAGTGGATATAAGTTTTCAATCTCATAAAGGTATTCTCTAAAGCAGTTTAGCATAAAGTTGGAGAACATAAATATTTTCTCTAGTGTTGTTTAGCATTAAGTGATTGAAAACAAGTTTTCTCTAGTGTTGTTTAGCATTAAATGAGAGAAAACAGGATTACTCTGCTATAGTTTAGCATATACAGTTCAGCCTAAAGTTGGAAAATCGAGACCTACAAACGAAAATCATATATTTTTGATCATACAAGTATCATCCTAGTTTGCCACACTCCATTTTCCCATTTTTATTAGTGAGGTATTAGATATTCGTGATTATACTCGATCTGTGTCACACGTGACACATGTGTTTGATATTTTTCGGAATCGAAAGCCTTGCAAGATGGAATGTTGGACTTTTATTACCTTTGGATCAAATGTTTTTAATTTTTAAAATTTGGTACCAATACAGTAGTGTGACTTAACCGATTTTTAAAACTTTTTTAAACTTGATTCAAAACTGCAATTAATACTTGTCCAAGGGGGAGAATGTTGGACAATTTTGTCCTTCCTAATAAATTTAGATAACATTTAATTGTATTTTTTATTTTCAATAACTTATCGGTTAAGTTACTTAATTTAACCCAAATAAAGGTAATAAAACGACCCAATAAATGATCTAAATCAATGGGTCGAAGCCCTAGAGGAAAATAGATTTTGATTAATATGGACCAAACCCATATGGAGCTTGTGACAAGAAAACCCGATATGAAAGCTATATATAAAGGTTGAGGTTTCCTGCAGTTGCTCATATAATTCATAAACATACGGATCATCTGACTCGTTCACACCGCTTATGCCTTAAAAAAAACTATAAAAAGGCGTTAACTACGTCTCTATGAATGTTTTCCATAAAGGTCCCAAGAGATTGGAGTTCGTTTTGACCTTGAAAACTACTTCGAAAGTTTAGATGACACTAAAATTAGATATTCCACATTTTCTTCGTATTTAACCCTTTAATAAAAGATCCAGAACATATAATAAAGTCTACCTTATGTGTTATTTTAAATTGTTGTCATCAATAACTCATGCTACTGTAATTACCCAAGCTTAAGATGTGTTCAAAGAGTGAAGTTAAGAGAGATGCTATAAGGAATGTCCAGTACTCTAGTGCAGTTGGTAGCCTGATGTATGCCCAGGTATACACTAGATCGGACATTTCATTTGCCATTGGACTGCTAGGTTGATATCTAGCTAACCCAATTGTAGACTATTGGAATGCAACTAAGCGAGTGTTGAGATGCCTAAAGGGTACCAAGGATTATACGTTAACATACAGGAAAGTCAACAATTTAAACCTCACAGAGTATACAGACTTTGATTTTACTATGTGTCTGAATTATCAAAAATCACTTCATGGTAAATTTTTATGTTGGCAGATGGTACAGTATCGTGGAAGATTATCAAGCAGACACTGGTAACTTCCTCGACCATGTATGCAGAGTTTGTTGCATGTTATAGAGCTGCTACACAGGCGGTTTGGCTCAGAAACTTGATTTCTAAGTTATTTGTGTTAGATTCGATAGCTAGACCCATTCAGTTATATTGTGATAATTTTGTTGTAGTGTTATTCAGTAACAATAACAGGAATATCACAAGGTCTAAGTATTTATAGGTCAAGTACTTAACCATAAAGGAGTTGATTCAGAAGAGTGACGATAAAGTGAAGCACATCAGGACTGAAGAGATGTTAGCTGATTCATTGACTAAAGAACTTCGCCCACTAATGTTTGTTAAACATATATCCAGTATGGGCGTTTTAAAGTCCTTAGACAACAGTAGTTAGAGATCATTGTATTTGCTCCTTGCAAGTTTGTATATTTTGATGTATTATGACATTATGATTATTTATTAATATAGATGATCATCTTTTTATCCTTAGTAATAACTGTTTTTGTGTATAGTCATAATATATATATAAAAGAATTAAGATTTGTGTTGATCTTAAGCATTTTAAAGGTCATTGGGCATATATAAAGATGGACCTTGAACCTATGTCATTTTGACACATACAGTTTAGTATGGATATCCATAAATTTAACATGATATAAGTGGATAAAAGTTTTCAATCTCATAAAGGTGTTCTCTAATGCAGTTTAGCATAAAGTTGGAGAACATAAATATTTTCTCTAATGTTGTTTAGCATTAAGTGAGAGAAAACAAGTTTTCTCTAGTGTTGTTTAACATTCGGTGAGAGAAAACAGGATTACTCTGCTACAGTTTAGCATATACAGTTTAGCCTAAAGTTGGAAAAATCAAGACTTACAAGCGAAAATGATATATATTTGATCATACAAGTATCATCCTAGTTTGCCACACTCTATTTTCCCATTCCTATTAGTGAGGTATTAGATATTCGTTATTATACTCGATCTGTGTCACACGTGGCACATGTGTTTGATATTTTTCAGTATCGAAAGCCTTGCAAGACGTAATGTTGGACTTTTATTACATTTGGATCAAATGTTTTTAATTTTTAAAATTTGGTACCAATACAGTAGTGTGACTTAACCGATTTTTAAAACTTGTTTAAACTTCATTCAAAACTGCAATTAATACTTGTCCAAGGGGGAGAATGTTGGACAATTTTGTCCTTCCTCATAAATTTAGATAACAATTAATTGTATTTTTTGATTTTCAATAACTTATCGGTTAAGTTACATAATTTAACCCAAATAAAGGTAATAAAATGACCAAATAAATGATCTAAATCAATAAGTCAAACCCTTAGAGGAAAATAGATTCTGATTAATATGGACCAAATTCATATCGAGCTTATGACAAGAAAACCCAATATGAAAGCTATATATAAAGGTTAAGATTTCCTACAATTGCTCATATCATTTGTAAACATACGAATCATCTGACTCGTTCAGACCGCTTATGCCTTGAAAAAACTATAGAAAGGTGTTATCTATGTGTCTGTGAATGTTTTCCATGAAGGCCCCAAGAGATTGAAGTTCGTTTTGACCTTGAAAACTACTTCTAAAATTTAGACGACACTAAAATTAGATATTTCACATTTTCTTCGTTTTTAACCCTTTAATAAAAGATCCGGATAACATAATAAAGTCTAACTTATGTGTTATTTTAAATTGTTGTCATCAATAACTCATGCTACTGTAATTACCCAAGCTTAAGATGTGATCTTTTCCTTCCAACTGACTGTATTTTGTTTAGGTTAACTGAAATGCAGAAATCCTAAAGAAGCCCCGAGTACCTGACAAATTGGACAGAATTCTTCTGCCCAACCAAAGGAAAGAGAAACAGATAAGAGTATAAATTTGAAAAAAAAAAGAAAAAGTGGTAAGAAAATTACTAACAGTGAGCTAGAAGCAATAATACTCATAAACATGAGAACATAGAAACAAGCAATAGTCCCTCACTAGCGCGCGCGCACACATAGACACTAATTAAACCAACAAAAAACTGACACAAAGGACAGACAGATTCATACATAAATAAAAAGAAATAAAACTAAGCAGTGAGCTCTTCCTCTTTGTGTGTCTCAATGGTGACATCAGAAGTAGGAAAAGCGACACAAGTGAGGACCCAACCCTGATCCATCTGGTCGTCATCAAGGAAGCTACCATCAGACTGATCCACCGAGCCTGACACTACTTTCCCAGCACATGAAGAGCAAGAACCAGCCCTGCATGAGTATGGGAGGTCAATACCTTGCTCTTCAGCTTCGTCAAGAATGTACACATCATCTGGGACTTGAATCACTTTCTCTCCTTCAGGAGTGATAAGCTTCACGTTGTACGTTGCCATGGCCTTAATGCGTCCTCCACGCGCACCTTTCAACCCAAAAAGTGGCTGCGCCCTCAGGCTTATCGCCGTGTGCCGGCGAGCAAAGGAAGTGCTCAGCATGGCACCGGAGAGGGTGGCTGTTGAAGCCATTTTTGTGGGCTTAGATTGCTCAGAGGAGAACACAGAAAAAAAATGGGAGGCTAAGATTATATGGATGAGTTGATAAAAAGGGATGGCTTGTGGAAATAGTGTGGTTGAGGATGAGGTGTCGCATAAGAGATCTACCACGTGGCATTCATTTGTGGTATGCATTATCTTCTCGCGTTATCGCCACAAATACGAAAGAGGCTCAGCGAACTTGTGGCTTACTGGGCTTGAGATTTTTCTCATAAATATAACGTTTTGAGATAAGGGCTTACCTTAGAATAACCCTAGCATTAAAAAAAAACTCTAAGCCCTTTTTTCCCTAATTCAAAGAAATTTCACAAATCCTATATTCTCCAAGATTTTGAATATATACTCGTGCGTGGTGTGAGACGCAGTGTCCGTAATAACACAGAGAAAGTAGTGGGAAATACAGTGAGAGTTGCAGGAGAGATGAGTGAGGATATTTCGGATGAATGGATTTAAAAAAGAAAACACACGAGTATGATTTTCTCTCCTTTTTTTTTCTGACGAGGAAATTTATACGCACATCCGAGAGTCCACTTACAACTCAGCTAAAGTGATTTCGTATTGATACATAGGATATGCCACATCACAGATGGCATTGCATGCCTTTTAGCTTTAAGAATTGTTTAACTCAAAATTTACTTAAATAAGTGTACAATTATCCATTTGTAGTTTATTATTAACTTCAACCATATAACCAAGCAGCAGTAGGTTTTGGCTGAAGGAGACCCGTAGAACATTGAGATTTTGGGGGGAAGCACTTCCTCTCATCAGGATAATAAGACTTTGTGAACAATCAAATTCCACCCACATAAGCGTCGAACTAGAAGAAAATGGAAAACAACTCATAGGGACAAGCAAGCAAGCAAGCTGGGTTTACATAGTGCACCTATTCCCAGATCATCAATACTAATAACAAAAATGACAGACGTTGCATTGCACGCCCTTGCCTTCTCATTTATATTTTCGCTAAGTTGCACAGTAGGTCAACAACCGCCAGAACTGTCTAAATTAAGGCTTCACAAACAGGAAAGAATTATAAATTTTTTATAAAGAAAAAAAAATAAAGTTATGTGGAGGGAGAAGAAGTAAATTCGTCCCCTCAAAAACCCTGTTTGATTCTTCTCCGGAAGTGTCATATTCAAGGTTTTTCTCCGCAATATTATCTTCCAATGCCTCATTAGGCCCTTGTTCAAGGTTAGTCACACTTGATATTTCTGTAGATCCTCCTTACAAACAAATTGGAGCCCAGGTAGCCAACAGCCCCTACACATTCAATGAACATGTTTTATAAGTACAGGAACAATACACTTTGCTCTCATTTATGCCCTGGACATGCCATTAGTTAGGCTCTAAACTTTAAAACTCAACGCATTCAGTATAGGTAAAAATTTATGTATGAGCTCATAAATGCATAACCAGAAACAAGAGAAAATATAAAAGATCCAACTTATGCAAAAGTAGAAAAAAATTTCTCAAAATATATAACATTAAATTTTTAAAAAAAGCAAGAAGAAAATTTAGAGGGCTCAAAACAATTGAAAAGAAGTATCTGAACTCACCACACAGAATTCCTAATCCAAGACAAAACATCAATGTGTACCCAAAATAGAAGCTGGTTTGAAAGAAGCCTGACATCTTTGTCTTCACATAGTAGTAATATATGGAGTAGAAGTAGACATAAACAGCTGTTGAGGCTGCAGAGAAGAATGATGTCCACTGCCAGTGATAGTTCTCAGCATTGAGTAAGAAATAGGTTCCCACAATTGTCACACATACAGTTACAATTATAAGAATCAGGAACACAAGCAGCATAAAGCCATAAACGTAGTAGACCTGTCAGTAGACACAAGAAGCAAAATTCAGACATTCATTTTACATATTTCTTCGATCAGTATCAGGAAAAAGGTACACAAGATACATGTATATCAATCTGTGCATTGGAAACACCAAATGTTAAGAGCAAACAAGCTGCATTAGTTACTACAAGCTTTACCAATCGGCAATTGCAAATAAGCTGCAAAGTTTTTCAATTCTCATCATAGTAAAACCCTTACTAGCTATAATTAACAATCTTCTTAAGTGAATAGAGTAAACATATTACTTCATTGTCTCATTCTATGATCAACAAACAGCCTACTCTCACAAAATAACAGAACTTACTACTTCAATAGTATGTGACAGAAGGTAAGGAAAGTCTCCTTCAAAACGAATATGACATAACTTGGTTGCTGCTGCTATGTAAAATTGTTTGAGTGCAGTTGTAAACGTTACAAATATCAATATAACCTATTCTCCATAATTTACTCTCTAGTAGCTACACGTATTAGGGTAATATACAAACAAGAGCTCCAAATGATTTTGCAGTAACCTAAATAAGCCAAAACTTCTAGCATGCACTTCATATTAAAGCTTTATGTCCTTTCATAACAGACAGTCACCAAAATTTTAATGAAAGATTGATTTTAGAATCCACAAAATTAAGAGATTGTCGGTGCATATGTTGTCAACATCACTGTTCAAACTAAGTGACAAAAGAGAAAAGGTCACCTTGTAATTCCAGAAGGATGTAAATACGAAGTACATTTCAATAAAAATGCTGCCAAAGGGTAGTAGTCCCCCCATCATAGAGACTATAGATGGTGTCAGGTACCATTTCTTCTCAGGGATAGGGCGTGGAATTGTCTTCACACGGCATGGATTGTTTGGAGCACCACTCCAATTTCTTCCAACAACTGTACCAAGAAGTGCCAGGGGGAAAGAAATAAAAGCCCAAATTATGAAAACCACCACCATGGTGCCAAACGGAATGGCTGCTAGTGAACCATAAAATATAGCTACAGTGTTCAAGATAAACCCAATCCCAAAGCACATAAATGGGAACAGAGAAGCTGTGAGTATCATTGACTTTATCCAACTTTTTCCTGAAAAACAATATCAAATAAATCAAATGATAGTATAACATAGAAAGATAAACCAGATTAATAAATAAAGAAGCATACCCCCATTGCGGGAATACATCCCTCCGTTTACGTAACCAGAAACGAATGAGGTGAGTGCATAACATACAATAAAGGTCGTAACAATTGCTCCTCTCCTGGGGAATATAAATAGCATGAAAGAAACATCAATACTAGTTGCAATTTTATCAAGAAACACAAAAACTACAGTTTATAGAAATACCAAAATACAAATACAACATTAACCTACCGCCAACTGATAAGCAATTACACAAACAATGAATACATGTGCACACAAAAGCGCATGTGTGTGTCTATAAAATATACCTACAACCTCAAGTGTTATCTACAAACTTACCCTACATACAACGTTCCGATGATGGCCATCAAAATGACAAGAAGCACAAGCAATACTAGCTGCGCACCTGTTCCAACAACAGCTGACAAAATAACTAAATTGCGGGGAGGACGGAAAACATCACCATGAACAAGTTTCCAACCAGATTCCTCACTAACATCTCTTTCCTGAAACAATGATCGCCACCAAAAATAGATAAAACAATAATTTCTTTTGAAGATATGAGTAATCAAACAAAGGAAAATCAAGGAAATCAACTACATAAAATTAAATACCACAGTGGAATTGAGAAAATCAAAAACAATTCTCAATGAGCATATAATGCCAAGAACTCAATACTAATGAAATTCAATTCTCAAGATATGCATTACCAGAGACTCTAGATCATCATCCTCTCGAGCATATTTTGCATAATCGTTTCTAAGAGTTCTCATCAATATCATTGATACCAAACCAGTGAGAAAGATGACCATCATGAATGAATTGAAAATCGAGAACCAGTGTATCTGCGTGTTAAAGGATGCATTACAATTCAAAGTGAATGCCACAAGAAAATTAAGCAGCAAAGGAACATTAATACAATAATTTTACATGGTGTTACAAAACAAGAAGTAAAATAAAGCACACCCGGATGGGAGGAAATTCAACAAGAAATAATTCTTACCTGGTGCTCAAAAAAGGGGTAATCCAAGTAGACATCAAATCGACGTGCAAAAGTGATATTCGTGGGAATCCACTTAATCGAATAAGTCATGTCCACTACTCTAGCAGCTTCTAGAGGTTTTGGGCTCTCCTGGGTGAGATTGACATGAATAATCTGCAAGAAGAGGGAGACTTGAGATTGCTAATAAAAGTAAACACTAATAAAGAAATTAAAATTAGCACTTAACGAACCACAGACCTGGTCCTTGTTATATCTAACAGTTATACTCTTATGAGTGTACAACACCTGCTTGCCATTGTCACTGTTCTTATCAGGATGCAACTCACCAACAAAACCTAAAATATCAACAACACATGTTCAAGAATGAAATACAGATCACAGATCACATTTTCAGAAAGAATACGAAATTGGCAAAAACATACCCCATAATGGCAGGTCATCTGAGCTTGCAACCACAAGGTGATAGACGAATCATCAAATAAGAATCAAAAGGGTAAAATGTGTAAGTGCCTCAAGGAAGAACAAGGAAAAATTAACATGGTTCCTAACAAAAGTACAAACTTATGTCCAACAAATAAGTATTGGAAATGCTCTGTTTACCACACATACATGCCAGCAGGTAGAGGGAGAATAACTTTCTTCCTTTTAGGTTGCTGTTCATTTGAGCAAGATACCAGGGGAAAAAAGGTGAAGACGAAAAATGGACGGTTGAGAACAAACACAACTGAAATACGAACATCACTCTTTCGACAAAAATCTTAGCCTAGTTGTCGTATTCCTAGCAAAGCAATTTCTTATTGTTAACTAATAAGTAACACTAACTGAGCTCATGTTACAATTAAAAAAAGACGCCTGCAATTTGATTTAGTATAATTTATTAGCAAAAACATATTAGTAAAAGTTTCTGAGGTGAAAACCTTGGACAACATTTCAAACTGTTGAGTTGACTGAAAATATATCTAAAGATCTCTCAACTCAAAGTTCAAAAACATTTCTATTATTCTAAAACATGTCATCAACAATATAGTTATAAGTATCAGTTCTGATTTTTAAACAATGGCAGCATTAACCGCATCATTGTTTAGTTTAAAAAGGATGTTCCATTGTCTACCAAGATATTTGAATGGAATGGTTTAAATTCCACAGTAGGGTTTTAGTATTATAATCTAAAACCTGAATGTTCCAAAACCTTATGTTACAATATCAACTCATATATTTCAAACACCAATTAGAATACTATTATCTACACTACCCTTTGGAATACAAATCAAAATTAAATACATTACATACCCATGAAGAACTCAAACCAATAACTATTCTCAATTGCATCCTTAAATTGTTTGACCTTCGCTTCATCAAGTTCAAGCTGACAAATGGTACCTCTCTCCACATTCTCTGTAATGGGAAGCAAACTTATCAAAGAAATGAAAAGCAAGACTGCAAATACTTTGTAGTGACAAATTGAAGACTAAGGGAAGCTCAAATATGACAAAAGTACTTACTCCGGAATTTTATATCAATCTGGCTGTCAATAAGTTCATTTCCACCTAGAACTTCACCAAGACCACCCCACTTGTGTGCAGCATTGCCATTCGGGTGGCAAAATGGAAGGCTATAGTAGTTGTATGTTTCTTGTGGATTGTTGTAAGGGCCAACTTTGTTCACCCATAGGGTAACTTTGTCATCCGGTTGATACTGGAAAACAAAACGCAAATATAAAGAATAAATATTAGTACTGCCAAAACAAATATTAGTAGAACTCTGCATAAATAACTGAAACTAAAAAAAAAAAGAAAAAAGAAAAAGGAGAGAATAGTACCAAACTAAAATATCTGCAGAAGGTATAGTTCAAATTATAGCCAATGGTGAGAAAGCATACAGAATAACAACAATATTCACCTATAGAAGAAAAGAACCCTTTTTATTTTAACCAGAAGTTTAAAGATAGTGTAGAAAATGCAACAGGGAGGGCCTAAATTGGCATGAAGAGCACGAATGTCATCATAGTTCCTAGCATAATTCTTTTCAATGGAATGATTCCTTTTGAAACACTTTCTTATCATAGATAATGTTATTTTGATTTTATGTGAACTTAACAATCCAGCAAATGGAAAAGATTCTCTCAGGCAATTACCACAGAATTGAAGAGAGCCATGCATGGTGAATTTAACAGGAGTCTGCAGCATCACATAACTATGCAAAAGATATGGAAGATTCTCAAATATGAAAAAGGACCCTTTTCCAATTGAACAAAATAGACACAGAATGTCAGAGAATGTAACCATCTTTAGGCTAGTCTACACATGAGAACAACTTACTTGTACATATGGTCTGATTACATTCAAATACATGACAAAAGCATACGAAAATGAGTGATAGTGCTCTTTTGAAGCCATCAAAACAAAATTTCAAAACTGACGTTTCCAAAGACTAAGGTCTAAGAGTCAGATGTAAGTAGTAGATACTGATTTAATTATGTCAACATATATATCTTAATAGCTGACCTTTTAGGAAGAAAGTATTGGTGCAGCAAATTGATGTCTATAATTTTTAAGTTTACAACTAAGGAAAGGTCTCTTGCTAGTCAGTGGAGGTAGTATACACCTCTATATCACTGTGAGAAAGGAGCCTTTGAATGAGCTTATGATCTCTAGATATAGGAAGCCTACCTGAAATGCCTTCACCAATTCCATACACAAGTTACAAGAACGTGTGCTAAATGATGGGGAAAAAAAGAGAACATGTAATATCTCAGAACCAGATCTAAACCAAAAGAGAAATGGCATAAAACTGCTACCATCCTTCCACAAATTGTGCCAACGCACTAACACCGAGGTATGTCGCATGAATCAGCAATAGAAACCAAAGCCCTAACTTTGACGACGACAACAACCAAGAGCATGCACAAAAAGCAAGAGTGAAATGAAAGGACTAACAGATCTGAATCAAAAAGAAAGAAAGAAATGTAAACAGTAAACCTTGTGATCGGACTCGGAGGCAAGGACGGGAGAGAGCAGGAGGAGGAGGGAGAGGAAGAGGAAGGGGAAGGCGGCAGGAGGTAGAGATCGGAAAGCGGAGGAGTACATGACGACAAACGGGTCTTCTGTCTCTCCCTTAGCTCTCGAGCTGGCACCTAGCAGGTACGGTACAAACAAGTAGTAGCTGTAGCTCAGCTGTGATTTGGATTTGGTGGCTTACAAGTGTTATGTAGATTGTCCCCGACCTCGTCTTCTAGATTTGCGACTTAGCTTCAATTTCGTTTGTTAATTCTTCTCTAAGAAGTAAGAAGTAAGAACACAGACGAAGAACGAACCTGGGAAGTCACACACATCTTCTTGGCTGGCCCAATTTGGCCCAATATTCATCAAGGGATCATTTGGATTTGGTGCGAAGATTCTACTTTCTGTTTTATATAAAATTACAATTAAGTACTTTATAACTCATATAATATAATTAATTATAAGTTAGTTAATATATATCATTTTCAAATTTCTTGGCATCAAATTATAAACAATTCTCTGTTTTACTACCTTAATAATGTATTTACATGCTTGATATAGACAGAGACAGATGACGCAAATCTGTAGCCGTAACTTGAAAGTGAGCCAATCAGTACCACACGTTGGCGTTCACTTTCACTAAACCACAGAACAGAAAAGGACCGTGCTAAAAATTGGTGGACACGAGTTCGCGCCTCTCTCTTACACTGCCTGCCCCCTTCTCTCTTCCTCATGATCAACTGCAAAGCTTCAACCTTCAACCTTCAAACTCCCTCTCGCTGTAATAGTGATTTGTATGTGTTTCTAGCAAGTTTACAGCTGAACCAATATCGTTGTCTGCCTTGGAAACGCTTTGTTTGCTCACCCTCAGTTCATGGGACCCAAAACTGGCCCGCAAAGAGTTACAACATGCGAAAGAATGGAAGTGCCATTAACTGTAAAATTAAGAAGCTTCATAAAGCAGTAGCAGAAGGAGGAGAAGAAAAAGAAGATGATGATGATGATGACAATGATGAAGGAGAAAGAAAAGTAAAATGCCAAGTGGAAGTGATATCGTGGCGGGAGCGTAGAATTAAGGGCCAAATACTCGTCTATGCCAACCTTCAATCTGTCTGGAATTCTCTCACTGACTACGATCGCCTCGCTGATTTCATTCCCAATCTTGTTTGCAGGTTTAAGTGCAGTTTTCTTTCTTTGAATTTGCATGCTTTCTTGAAACCATTTGGTAGACGCAATGTTCTGCTTTCCTATTAATTGTTTGCCTTGGGGAATGACCAGCTAAGTTGTTCTTGTTTAGGGTTATAGTTAACTTGCAGTTGTTGTTACTTGATTTTGTTCAGTGGGAGAATTCCCTGTCCACATTCAGGTCGGATATGGTTGGAGCAGAGAGGCTTTCAAAGGGCACTTTACTGGCATATTGAAGCTCGTGTTGTCTTGGATCTTCAAGAATTTCCTTATTCTGTAAGCTTCTTTAGCTGCCTAGTTAGCTTGAGCATACGCCTGACTCTTCAACTTGCTCTTGGCGCCAATGGTTTTCAGGATAAACAAGAACAAAAACTTCTATAATGACTGATAAACTTTCTCTTCTATATCATGGTTCTTCTAAGAAGATCTGATATCCTTGAGGAACGCCCTTTGTGTTTTTATACTTGGAGCTTTGGCCCTCAGAAGCTGCTACTATTAACACACTGTTATAAAACCAGTGAATCTATTCTGATAACTGGGTAGTGAATATACGATAAGCATTTCTCATTAAATCAGTTCTTTTAGTAGATTTTGCTTTCTTTGATTTGGTGATCATAATTGTTATCATGAATTTATCCATCTTGTTCATGCACATTCACTTGATCGTCATATCACAATTTTAAATGACATGCCATGATTCTGGTCAACAATCATAATCTCTGTTCTTTTATCCCACAGAGACTTTATGGTTGACAATTTAGTTAACCCACATGCTGGCTGGTTTGAATATTAAGGTTTTGCATACCAAAAATACTTCCTTGCTTATTCCATCTTGCTTCTCATCTGGATGAGGTTAGGCTTAACTTTTATCTTTTATATCCTCAATTAACTTTCAGGCCAACCATCATGAACTACACTTTTCCATGGTTGATGGGGACTTTAAGAAGTTTGAGGGTAAATGGTCACTAAATTCAGGGAGAAGGTAGATCCATATACTTTGTACAAACTTCAATCTGCAAAAGCCTCAAGTGAATTTACTATTCATGGTTTCTATTTGAGATACCTTCTATTGCAAGGTCCAGACTATTTGCTCATGTCCCATTACTAGTGGGTTTGGGGGTTCAAGTAGCAGATACTAGCACACTAGTCTTGAGCCTTTCTGTAGCACAGAATTTTGAGGAAACTAGGTAGAAAGACTTTCTCTATGGTTACATTCCCAAACTTTCCATGTTTTAGGATAATGGTGAAACTTGTCCTCTTGCACCTGCTATAAGATTGTTTTCTAAAATTAATTGTTCGCGAAAAGATGCGTCCAAAATAGTTTCTAAAAAGGAACATGATTGTATTGATGGGAACTGTATTTTGTTAATTCTTTTTGTAGTTGAGAAGTTTAACCCAGGAGTTGAGAACTTGTTGTTCTCCTTATGGTAGTTATAGTGTGTGATGGAATTTGCTCGATTGTTACATGACCAATGGGACAAAATGATAAGTAGATGTTGGTAATATTACTCTTTCCCTCAATTGGGCTACTGCACTCAAACTAAACTCCAAATGGGACAAGAAGGTGTTCATTCTTGGGTTAGGAAAATTATGCAGCCAATATGGCGGACCAAGAACAACTTGATATTTAACAGGAGCAACGGAAGTCAATGGAAGAAGCAAAAGACAAATTTCTCCATAAGATGAGATAATTGGTTATAGCAAATGACTTGAGGGACAGAATTTCATTAAGTGTAAAACTAAAGCTTTGCTATATGATTTAGTGACCAGCATTTTACTAGTGGCTATCTGGGTTCCTTTCCATTGTTATGTTTGTATATTTGTATTACTTTGTTCAAATTAAATGAATAAATTAACTTTTGAAAAAAAAAAAAAAACTCTTTCCCACATATCTGCATTCTTATGTATTTATCTGCAGAACTGTGCATGCCATCATCAAGAAGGTGGATGCAACCGAAATCTTCATTATCTGTTGTTTTGTTGTTTTGTTATTTTCTTTTCTTCCATAATTTATAGAATTGAGCTCTGTCAAGCTAAATTTTGATTTTAGATTCAGTAAAAATTCAAAGCTGCAAAATAGGAGAAAATGTTTTTTGGCTTAGCTTGTAAATTTACATTGGCATGAGATTTGAGTGAAACATTCCAGATATAACTGTTATTTCTTACAAAAGTATCTTTGTTTTGTTTGCATGTATAGAATAAACTCACGGTCAAAAAGAAAATTCAGTTTCAAACCTCCTATACTGGTCAGCAAGAAAAATTGTAGATGGCCCAGATTTCTTCTGAGTTTTCATCCTGTACAGCATCTTCATTTCTGTCTCCATATATCTAGAACTGCTTTCTAGTTGACTGATTTTATCTGTCAAATTTGGTTTGTTGTTATTGCTATATGAGATCATATTCATGCAAGCTTGTTTTTCATAAGATGGTGTGAATTGTCGTACTTATTAGTGTTCACTCAACTATTTTCTGGAGTCAACTTAACTCTGTTATACTCTTTCAGTATCTATTGATCATCATATATTTGCATCCTTTATATATTTCTTTGACAGAAATCAAATTCATTTGGATTTCAGAGAATGAATTGTGTTTAATCTAAGCATAATTAGATAAAGCTTTAGTAAATCTCCTTTTCACCAATTAGAAATTTAATCCTACTTCCTTTTGGCTCTCAAATTTCTTATTATTATCATATGTTTGATAACCTTGATCTACTACAGTTTTTAAATAATGAGCCAAAACAAATCCACATTTATTATGCAAGATTGGCATCATCATGTCTTACTCCTTATTAGAAATTATTGTTAATAGATCCACCCATCGATCACATATGAATCAAGTTATTGTTTGAAATCTTGTAAAAATTGCATTCACCACTCTTACTGACGAACTTCTACAGATTTCAAGTATGGTTTGTCTATGTGATCAAGAAAGTCAGGCTCCAAAAAATTAGAGCAACTTCATAACATGCAATCGGACTGATGAACAATGGAGCTAAAATAATATTTTACTTTTAGTTTGCTATTTTACCTTAGCATCCAGATCACATTGTCAACTTGGAAGCAGTATTGATGTTACTTTTTATCAATATCTTTTTTTAGTTCTGGAACAACCATCCTATCATATGAAGTTAATGTGATTCCGAGATTCAACTTCCCAGTTATTTTCTTAGAGAGGATCATCAGATCAGATCTTCCTGTGAATCTTCAAGCCTTGGCTTGTAGAGCTGAGAGAGACTTTGTTGGCATTCAAAAGGAAGCAACCACAGAAATTGGAACGGCAAAGACCGTGATTGCTTCCCCTGGCCTTAGGCCCAGCTCAAGCATTGGTCCAACACCATCTTCAAGTGAGTTGAGTAGTAACTGGGGTGTATTTGGAAAAGTTTGCAGACTTGATCGGCCTTGCGTGGTGGATGAAGTTCATCTTCGCAGGTTTGATGGCCTATTGGTAACTGACTTTGCTGGTTACTCTGGCCTGACTTTGCTCTTCCTGTGAAATCTATTCTTCTTTTTGGAGTCACTGATAAAATGGTTTCATGCTGAAGGAAAATGGAGGGGTTCATCGCTGTGTCATTGCAAGCATTACTGTGAAAGCTCCTGTTCGTGAAGTATGGAATGTTCTTACTTCCTATGAGAGTCTTCCTGAGTAAGCTTAATATTCCTCTTACCTAGAAGGAGTATCGATATCTCACTCTTTGTTTGAATTGACTGCATCCTCTACTTCTTTTATAACTGCTTTAGAAGGATCCAATCCATTTATGTGCAGTATGTGGTCATTCTATTGCTACATAAGACTTTGGTTGTTCACTATATGACTATATCAATTTAGTATGAGTTGCCATCAGCCTTTACCAGTTCTCCCTGTCCATAGAGGGAGCCTCCTTAATATAAATATTAGGAATAGGTCTACTATCTCCATAAGATGGGTACTGCTCCATAGATTGCGAATAGTGGAGTGAGTTTGAGGGGGAAAGAGAGGATCTGAACATGATTGAAAATTTGAAGTCTCAAATCAGAAGCCCTGAAGAATTTTAGTGATTTGGCTTTACCCTTCGATAAATTACTCTTTATTCACCAAAGAAGCAAAATGGCATTAGAGTGACATAAATGAAGAGTTAACAAATTAACCGAGTTTCCATCATCATTGTTTGGGTTCAGTTCATTTAGTAAATGAGCTTGAAATTGACATTTAGGGACGCTAATTTGAATTACAAACAAGCTATGGCCAAACTATTGGCAAACTGAACCTTAAGTTCTAATGAATGATTTAAGCTATGTTTGGCATTATTGCTGTAAAATGTTGCAGATAGAAGTAATGAGAGTAGAAGCACTTTTGATAGAATTGACAAGCATCTTTTTAAATACAGGAGAAATTAATTTGGATCCAACTTAAGATGTTTAGTAAAGTTAATATAAAAATAATTATAGATATATAATGACTAAAAAGGAAAATGTGATATTCTTAACCATAGAAGAGTATGGCAAGTAATTAAGGAAGCATGTAAATAAAAAGATATAGAACAAACTATTATTTGCAGTAAAAACACATTTTTTGCAAACTGGTTTGAGAAAGCACGTAAAAGATGCTTTTCCAAAACTATGATTTTGAACGCGGGGTGCTTTTCCTTTCTATAAATTGTAACCAGAAATCTTTGAATTTGCTTTTTGATGTAAACTTGTCCTTAGACCCACAAAGGAGTTCCATAATTAATCCCAAACAGGTTCATTTGCATGCCTCATTGCCTTCAAAATTTTGGAGTTTGTTATCTTTTAAGCTGAAGAATCTCGATTGAATGTAATAGCATTTCCATAACCGCTGAAGTAATTGAACGATTCCTTTCCATTACCTCATATTGCAAGAAGTGTGTGCAACAATTAATTCAGACTTTGTGGTGCTTCCTAAGATTAAAAGTTTATTGTCAATGCAAAAACAAATTTTTATTCTCAGACTTCATATCCAAGTTTCAGAAACTACAGGACAGCATAAAACTAGCACACCCTTTAATCTCTTTTACCAGAATGGATCTGTAATTTTGTCAAGTTGTAGAACAAGCTTCCAGCTAAAGTGAATTTTATTTGCCTAAGTTTGTGACACCTGAAAATATTCTGATCCCTTTTCCTGATCTCAATAGTCAGGAATAGAGGCATATAACCTTATTTACATCAGTTATCTGACAGCGATGACCTATACCTGCTTGAATCAATTCAAAGATCATGACAGTGACTGAACAAAACTGTAATAGAAATCTTTCTTAATACAAAATCGAATTATAATACCGAGTTTTATGTCCTGCAGGATAGTTCCAAACCTAGCCATCAGTAAGATTTTATCACGAGAAAACAACAAAGTTCGTATTCTTCAGGTATGAGTAGGTGCATTTGCATCTTTAATGGTAAAGATTGGTCACACGTTATTTCTCAAAAATAAGTTTACTTTTTTCTTCCACGGGTTTGTAATTAGAAGCATATTGCATTGACGATTATATGACCTGCTCAGAACTTCGAAGTGTATTATGGGACCAGATTTTGTACGAAATTAGAGGCATCATGATGGGGTTAGATATAGCAGATATAACTGAGAAATGAAAACAAGAATCCAGTCTTGTGATTATAGTACTTGTTCCTGGTAGACATTCATCCCCCTGTCATGCTTAATATTTGCTAGTGATAGAAGATACCTATTCCCACAATGGGTACTTGTTCCCTCTTACATGAATCCAAAGTGGTTATTTTGGCAACATACTAATTGATTAGGTCATTTTCTAACTATCCAAGCATTAGGGTAAGTATTTTCTTTTCCAAGGTTAGATTATTACTAGATATTATATGACTGTCAAGACATACTTATGTGGATATTACTTAACAAAAATGGTTCACTTGACAGCTTAAGGTCGATATAATTTTTCAGGAAGGATGCAAGGGTCTGTTGTACATGGTACTTCATGCACGTGTGGTTCTGGATTTATGTGAACAACTTGAACATGAGATCAGTTTTGAGCAGGTTGAAGGGGACTTCGACTCATTTCAGGGGAAGTGGCTTTTAGAGCAGCTAGGAAGCCATCATACTCTGCTTAAATATAGTGTTGAGTCTAAAATGCACAAACATGCATTGCTTTCGGAAGCTATTATGGAAGAGGTACGCAAAAAATATTTTTAGTAGCCTCCGCTTGCATTTAGGAATCTTGTCACTCTGCTTCATTAAGTTATATTCAATACAGCTTGGTTATACAATAACTTTAAATTACTTTTTCTGTATCTAATGGTACTCTTTTTAACCCACACCAGACTGTGAACACAACATTCAAAGATAAGCTTTTCCTTGCTTTACGAATTTTACATACCACTGATGATGCCTCTTACAATAATAATAATGGGAAGAGTGACAAGTAATACACATCTGTCATCATGTCTGAAGGGTGAAAACTCTTATTAGTCATCTGCATCCAAGAAGAAAAGTTATACTTACAATTACAGATCCTGTTTCTAGACCGTGGTAATTTATATTGGGAAAAAAATTATTTTCTGAAATTAATGACTAGGAGCATCAAACAATGAAACCATTATTGATTGGTGAAAATTGTCAACTTATAGGTAATATATGAAGATCTCCCATCAAATCTATGTGCAATTCGGGATTATATTGAGAAAATGGAATCCACAAACTCTGCAGAATATGCCAAGGAGCACAGTTGCAGCAGTAATACTGAGGTTGGTGAAGAAGAAGCTGAGCAGGTGACTAGTTATGAAGAAGCTGAGCAGGTGACTAGTTATGATAAAAATTCAAGGCAGAGACCTAGAGTGCCTGGTCTGCAAAGGGACATTGAAATCCTAAAATCGGAACTCCTAAAGTTTATTTCGGAGCATGGGCAAGTGGGATTTATGCCCATGAGAAAACAACTCCGTTTGCATGGTAGGGTGGATATTGAGAAGGCAATAAATCGCATGGGTGGATTTAGAAGGATTGCGACTTTGATGAATCTCTCCCTTGCTTACAAACATCGGAAACCCAAGGGATACTGGGACAACCTTGAGAATTTGCAGGATGAGGTACAATCCTCCTCCTCCTCCTCCTTTTTATTCACTCATTCGTTATGTTAAAGTGACTCCAGAAACCATTTGTATAAAGAAGAATTGGATTATTATTTAGATTAGTAGATTCCAAAGGAGCTGGGGAATGGATCCTACGTATATGCCAAGCAGAAAATCCTTCGAACGTGCAGGTAATCTTTGATTCTTAAAGACTTTGTATTATTATTATAGTAGTGTATAATTCTTACATGTAACGCAGGGCGTTACGACATCGCGCGAGCACTGGAGAAATGGGGAGGACTTCATGAAGTTTCGCGACTTCTGGCTCTCAAGCTCAGACATCCTAACAGACAGTTCAATCCCACTGTCCAAGACAAGAAAGTTGATCATCATTTTGTTTCAACTAGTTCTGTTGAATCTTCATCCAAAGCCGCTTATAATATTTCTCAGGATACTCAAAAGTGGCTCTTTAAGTTGCAAAATTTGGACGTCAATTGGGTCCAATAACTCATTTGCCTATGTAACTACTGCTTTAATATTTTATTTATTCATGTTACTTTATATCTTATTGTCAATTAATTGGTGATATATTTCATTAAATGCATTATTTATTTATATTTAACTAACATTGCTAAAGTTTATGAGATGAATATAAATTACAAATTGTATTGAAGTGGAAAATTATTTATGAAGGATTTATAAGAAAACTAGATTTCTCATATTTCAAGTTTACATTTACTTTCTGTTAGCTACTTTTCAATGTGTTAGAACCAACAGTTGAGCTTCATTGCTCCCTAGGGCACAACTCCCTAGAATATTAGCACCCCTCTGGAAATATGTCTTGTAGAATCATGTTAATCTCTGGATCGATTTCTTTCTCCTTGCTCTTTACTTGGATGGATTTCTAAGTTTTCTGCAGCTCTAGCTTACGAACCTGCATTCTTATTCAGAGCTAACTTATTAATATGTTGTCCATTCGTGCTTCCTTGCTATTTCATCAACTCCATCCATTTAATAAGTTACTTTTTGATCGCTAGCTCTTTGCCGATGTTAAGGTTGATACCTGGTTGCGACAATTTCTTTGATGAGTTTTTTTTTATTAATATTTCTTTGATGCGGTTTATCATATTGTATGTTCATACGTGGCAATCATGGCCTTTGTTTTGGAATAATAAGGCATTCCTCTCTTTCCAAAGAGTATAAATCAAAGTTATGAATACCGTACCGAGTTCGGTATCGGATTGAGCTCTGGAACGGAACTGTACCGGATCGGGTACCGTTTCGAAAAAAATTTTTAAATTATGAAAGTCCCTAAAATTTTTAAAAATTGCAAAATAGCTCATATTAGCATATTATACAGTTGTACTGTACATTTTACTAGTTTACTGTTTACATTAACTATGTTTTCAAAAATCTTAATAATAAATAATAATGACAATTAATATGAAATAACAATAATTTTTTAATATTTTACATATAAATAATAAACACAATTAATATAAAAAAAGATAATCATCATCATTCAAATATAAAATTAAGAATAAATAAAGTATTTAAAATATTATTATAATACAATTTCATCATTTTAATAAATAATATTACATAAAAAGATTCAAAACATCCAATAAAAAGAACAATAAATATTACAAAAAGAGTTGATGATGAAGAAACAATCAAGTAGCAGTTAAACCTGAAACAAAAACATTACATATATAGAATTTAACATAAACATCAAATACGATTAAAATTCAAAGAAGAGGAAAAACAAAAACCTGGAATTCAATCATCAATGGGAGGAAATCCGCTAGAACTGCACTGACCCCAGTAATCATTTGATACAAAATCCTCATCATTGAGAGGAGCTTCATCATCATTATCATTCAAATTTAATGCACCAAATGACATGTCAATGC
>JANIHZ010000005.1:27946006-27969966 GCA_027478365.1 Erythroxylum rufum
ACTCCTCTCTTCTCAAGCTTCTCCTTCATCGTCTTCTCCTTGTGCTCTCCAAGAATAAGGTAAGATCTAGCAGTCTTCACTTTATTCTAGCTATTTTCTGGTCAAAAGGGTTTGCCCCGGTTAGGTTCTCCGACCTCTGCGTGGATACCGTTAGAGACAGTCTCTTTTGATCGTTATGGTTTGACATCGTTATATAGACACATGGATCCTGGCTTTCGGGAAGGTCCCGGAACAAAAAAATTTATTTTTCCGCACCGTGTGTATGTGATGCACACACCGGGATTTTCATACAGTCTCTTTTTGATTAACTTTTCTTATAATGCATTACATTCTATGAAACGCCAAAAAAGGTTACCTTAATGTTAGAAAGGTCTTGTAAGTTTATATCAAGATTCATATTTAATCCTTAATATATGTGATGAAGATAATTTGTACATAATTCTCTCTACTATGTCTATGTATAAACCAAAATAGACCTAAACTCTTACTTGTATATGGTCAGCATTACCTATATAATTCTCAAATAGACAAAAATTTGTTAGGTTTTCTTTTAATCTAGATATAGAAGTGTTTAACCATAAATTATCCTTGTAAATGTGAAAAATAGTCAAATATGAGGAAAAACTCTTTTAAAGATATCCCATAATGAAATTCTCTATTGGTGATTTCTTCTTTGAGATGAATTCATCTCTTTCTTTAATGAAAACAACGTTCAAATGTGTTTCTTAGGGTTTGCTTGGAAGGCAACAACAAACCTCAACTAACACTAACGCGTAAACTAAAAGAAGGTGAAAAATAATACAAAATCCTAACTTCTACAATTTTTTTATAAATTTTTTCAACATAGGCATTGTCTGGAATATGGTTATATCCTAAACCATGTAACTTCTTTTCTAATTTTCGAGAGGGACATAGGAATAGACATGCTAGTTTTTGTCAAGTAACTTTTTACAATTTTTTTAATATTTTTTCTCTTTTACTGGTAACACATCCTCCCTCTGTCTAATGCATCAAACTATTGAATATGTTGGTTTTATTGTTTAAGAGAGATATGGGTAAGCGCATAGCTGTGTAAAAACTGGTATTTTCTTCATATTTTGCCCTGCAATCTCCTTTATTATTGGTATAACATTCCTCAAGTAACTTGTTATATAGTTATCTAAAATAAGACAAAAAATTAATTGAACTAAGGTAATTTAGATATAAAATATAGCAAAATGATAAGAAAAATATATGTATTTTTATGCATATTAATAAGTTAAAGAGAAAATCACAAATATCAAATGCCTATATAAATACATAAGATGAAAAAAATAATACATACTAATATTAAACAAACAATATATAAACATTGATGAAATGAGGATAATAGTTATGGTCCCTATATCTAAAGCTCGCACCTCATCCTTATTCTAAACAAACACCCTGCATTGAGCATGGTGTCTCTAACCCTTCTTGGATTGCTATCTAGCCTAATAATGCAAAGTTAGCTAGTTATTAGTGCAATATGAACCTTTTGCATGTCATGCACTCATTAGGACATATTGATGTACTACATGCTCTTTCTTAATAGTCTTAACCACTTTTTTAGAGTGCACTCTATTGCACAATGTCTCAGTAAATAAAAATGCAAAAAAAAAACCTAAAGGGCATTTTATCTCCATCAGTACATGTATCCTCTCCTGACTAAGTGACATACGTCCTTTCATTTATAAAGAATTCGCTTGTCTCTTTCCTTATGGGTCCTCTACTATTAGAATTAGCTCTTCTATTTTTGTATAATACCTCCCTCTCTCAATACTCTTCAGCCCTCCTTGAAAAGTTTTTCCTTACACGCCACTTCAACATATTCGATCAACTCAAAAGACCTCACCTTATACTTCAGTCTAAAGTTCAGTCCCTTCATGAATTGCATCTTTATCCGTTTTAAAAGTAGTTGGTGAACCTTAAAAGTCTAAAATTCCCACTTATACTTCTCCATTATATAACTACCTTACTCTAACTAATAGAGCTCAATCACCATCCTTTCCCTTACATTAACTAGCAAACACTTCTTATAGAGTGCAACTCTGAACCTCTATTGGGCCACAAGATATGAAATTAGTTATTCTCAATCTCTTGCCAATCATTTATTAAACCATTAAGAAGGTAAGTAGCGAACAATAGCTTGTTACCCTCCTTTGTAGCATGGGTCGTGAAGACCTTCTCCACCATTTTTAGCCATTTTTCAACATCTTGAGTATTTGTAAAGCTCCCATCAAAAGGATGCCCCAATCTCATAAACTTTAATAACCTACAACCATATCCTTGAGAACATTCCTCCAATGTTGTAACTAAGGCTTGTGCAATTTGCTAATGATGGCTAGTGACTAGACCCACGATGTCCCCTCCTTTCCTACTATAACACTTTTTGATGCATCTAGACCTATTTGACATCTAAAAATAAAATTTATACATAAACTTAAAGAAAGAAAAGAAAACTTTATTATTGTTAAGGTAAGATATAAAAACGTAATAAGTCTACTCCAACTCATATTATTGTTTCCTAAGATCTTGTTCCTAACATTAAACTTATTTTAACCTCCATCTAAGATACCATAACTCGTGCCTAAACTAAAATATAATGAACCTACATAAACCACCACACTTAAGGCTCGAACACCAAAAGCTTATATTTAAGTTAAGACTAAAAAACTTGTTTGAACAAAATTCCAAATAATTCTCAAATTAACTAGATATTTCATAAATAACTTATCATCTAACATCAAATAGGCCATAAATCTCATCATCCAAAAACTAAAAAAATTTGCCTCTAATATCTTTATAATTTATAAGCAAGAATTAAACTCTTTCTATTAATCATCACGATCTAAATAGGTAAACATTATGCATCATATTCCTTTTACTTCTATAAGCTTCCCCTCTATGAGCTTCTTACCTGAAGAATACATATAGTAAGGTAGTGCAAACCAAATAGGAAGAATATGCAACAAACAATAACCAATGTGCCTATTTAAGTTTGCATATACCTCCAAACTACTTGTCAATGAATTATAATACACATACATATATAACTAAGTCATTTATAATACATGTAGTAAATACAAGTACCACAAACTGTACATATCCTTATATCTACACAGGGTATGCATCGATTTATACATCTTTATAGACTTAATGATGTTTATCTCATTTTGACATGATCTAATATTTCTCAATTAATAGATTTATTTATCTCTCATCATAACATTACATGATAGTTCCCTACAATCACATTTCTTGCATCTTAAAACACAACATAATGCCCTTATAGGACCTTTATGTACATTAAGTAGGTATAAAGATCTCCACATAAAAAAAAATCTCATGTAAAGCCACCAACAAACAATCACATGTAATGTTCGAATAAACAATTGGTGTCTACATAACACCCATAATTACATAATGTACATGTCGCACAACTATATGTCAATACCAAAACAATTTCACAATCTATCACACATGCTAAAATTTTTCCAAATATGATTATCATTATCTTGATTTGGGGTTTCCATAATTCTACCCATCTTTAATTAATTAAGGCACGCAAAAAAGTTAATTAACACATAATTAAGTAATCAAAATGCACAATCAACAAAATAATCAATTTAGAAAATCCTATTTGATATATACTACCTATTAATTAGACTAAAAGTACCTAAAATTCCTTTTTAGTATAAAAATTGTATGAAAATTATTGTTGAATCATGTTTGATTACCCTCCTTCTTATTAAAATTTACCATCTTTTAGTTCTTTTGTTGTCACTTCCTCCCTTTTCCTCTCCCTTTCTATTTTAATTTTCATAAAAATTAACCACTAAAATTATCAAGATTATTTTTGGAAATAATTTTCATGATCATTCACTTTATCAAGATTAAATTTTTTCAAACAATGCTTTATATCGACAAATAATAAGCCTTCGATCAATTAATTGTCATTCAACTGACCAATATAACATATTTTATTAATTAAAAATCACCTCAAACTCAAACATCCAACTCTATTCACCAGTTAATCAAAGCCAAAAGTAATACATGGAGGCATGACATTGAAATATATATACTCAATAGTAAAATATCGATTAAAACCAACCTCTTTTTTATATTAAAAAGCATTACGAAATCTAAAGTATACAGATTCACAAACTTAAACACACGAGTTATAAAAGGCTAAATGAATAAAAAAAATCACATCAATATTCTTATTTTTTACAATCAAATAAAAATAACGCATAAATCCTCCAATAATAATCGATTCTCTCATAAATATTGTCTACTTGTTAAAATAAGGTGTAAATTTCAAATTCAATTCATGCATTTGAAATAGAGTAATTAGACATTTATTTGTGAAAATAAGTACAAATACCAATATATGTACTATTAAAATAAAGAAGAGGTTTTTCAAAAAAAAAAAAAAAGAGGAATGTGCAAAGCATCCCGCCCTTGACTGTAGAATATTTGAAGAGCGCGCTCTCCTCTCGTAGCTTTCCTCCAAAACTTGTATTCTTCTCTCTTGCGAATCTTAAACAGTGAAACTCTCCAAGTTCAAGTTCACTTATCTCTCTCTGGGTTTTCATGTAACCCTCCTCACCCTTTCTCGTGTCCTCAAAATGTCAATGTTCAGTTTGATTGATACAATTGGTCTGCCGTGTTTTATGGTTGTATTTCATGTCATTTTCTCAGGCTAGGTCTGATGAAGTGCTGGTTGGTGCCAATTGTCTCTCTGATAACAGGAGGTGTTTGACAGGGAAAAGGATGAAGCAAAAGTAGTTATTATCTCCTAATCTTTCTTGTTTTTTATTTCCCATTTCTTAAAGATCTATATATTTAATGCTGCATATATGTGTGTATGTGTTTGTGCTTTCTGTTATATACGCATTTCAGTCTAAGAAATTCAATTGAGGAGAAGCTCCCAAAAGTCAATTGGTTGCAGCATGCGAGTGCCAATCAAAATAAGTTATTGAGTTCAAATTTTCTTTTTTCACTCCAAACCCAGAGACCTCCTGCTCAAGGGGCAACAACTATGAGGTATGTTGTATTTGTCTCGATAAGGGAAACTTGAGACTGTTGTTAGTATACCAGATTTGTTTAACTTCCTCATCTCATGTTAATTATGTAGTTTTGGATATTTGAGACTTCGCCCATTATCTCTTATTCATCACCCTCCATTCCCCTCTTATTTTGCCTTCCACATAAAAAAAATTGTCACTATTGGTCAATTTCTTTTAAGGGCTAGTACATCTAGTAAGTTCACATTGTCTTGGTGGACGCTTATTTCTTTCTTCTGTCACTTAGGTTACCCTCCTGCCAGATTCAAAGTTTTCAAAAGTTGCAGAATCCTCTGGTTGAAAAGGTAAACGGTTGTTGTAAATTAATAAATAATCTCTCTGTAAAAAGCTAAAAACCACTAGTGTCGATAATTCTCATCACGGCAATCCGTATTAATTAAGTTTATCATGCAACATTTTTTTTTTAATTTTTGCAGGCGTGGTATGTTCTTTCCAATCTTCAGCTTTCTTGCAGGAACTACCCAAAACCTGGGAAAACTGGTCCAGTCATGAATGCTAGTGAGGACGCCTTGTATGGTGTTGGGCAAAAGCCTATATTTCAAAAGTCTTCTAGTGTCAGCCATTATCCTGAGCATGTGCGTCCACATAAATACTTTGGTGAACCTAACGAAATGAACAATGAATCTGCATACACAGAGCTTTCTTTGCCACCACAAAATACTAGAGCTGGCAATCATCTAAGACAAAGTGTGACTACATCATCACATTCTATTGGTATACAATCTAGATCTTTTTCTGGTTCATCAAGAGTTGATGTGACACATGCCAGTCAAACAAAAGAGCCTTCAGAAACTTTGATGGATTACATTGACGATGACGACTTACTCAAGGTAACTCAGTCACATGTTCATGGCAATGCTAATCTCAATGAAGCCTGTTTGGAGTAGACCTTGCATTGCAAAGTAGGAGTTCTATCTCTTGTAATAGTATTTTATCTTTGCCAATTATGTTCTGATCAACCACACTAACCGGCTGTGAAATTTACCTCAAACGCTGTTGCTGTTTTGAAGTTTATGCTGATTTGTTTCACATTTGAAAGCAAAATATTATAATTGAATATATGTTTTTGAGTTATGTTTTATAAACTAACTAATCAATCTCAAAATGTGATTTTGATATTTTCCTTCACAAAAGCTGACTTTGCTGCATTCTTATATCCATTCCAGAGTATTGATGTGGACCAAATAGCTATGGAACACTACCAATCTACTTGCACACCAGAGCCAACAATTGCTAAGTTTCAAGCAATAACTCCTACTGTAAACACTGCTTCTCTAAGGACGGAGAACATAATCTTGCCACCTGAATTGTGCTCAGAGTGTAGTCATGGACTTAGGGTATTTCTCTCATATTCACTTTCTTTGTCTTCTGACATCTGAATCTGTTGTCTATTTGATATGCCCCAAACTTATAAAACTGATACAGCTAGGTCATTGCCCAGAAGCTGCTAGTCATTTAAAGGAAATGAAGGATATGCTTATTGCTGTCTCTAATGAACTGCTTGATAATGCTTCCAAGCTGAGTCCAAGGCAAACAGAGAAGCTTCGCCAAGATAGGTTGCCTTACTATTTCCTTGCTCATTAGTTCTTTATATTCACTATTTTGGCCTTGGTATGTGTGGAAATTATTATGTTTAAAATATATTTTGTTGAATTGAGAACTCATGTTTTCTGTTATCATTCTTCCTCCAATAATGTCTTAAAAGCTATGCAGCTCTGGAAAACCTGTACAAGAAGTATGAGTCTGAAATTAAGATTTTCTTTGACCCAAGTTCCTAGTCAAGATTGATTATTTAAATTCTGATAAATAGGTGAAATTGCTTATTTGTGTCTTTTTTGCATTATATTTCTCTCTAACATGGTTATTATAATCTTCTCAAACATTGGATATAATTTCAAGTTCCAGCAGAAAACCTAAAACTACCATAAGTTCATGATATTCTTTAAGTAGATGGAACATTATGCCTTTTCTGCACATGATATTTAGGTCCAGTTTCCTATTTTGCTTGTTTTCTTTTGGGCCTTGTCTTAGGGTTGTCTCACTATTTGGGGGTAATGTGTTGATTAACATTAAAAAGAATCAAACTTTCTGATTTTGTTATTGTGTGTTCATCATTAGGTTACAGCTAAACAAGCAAATTCAGCTTCTTGAGAAACATGCTCTTGATGAAGAAAGAAATAAGTCTCATTTTTCTGCATCCACAATGACTCACGTCTCCCAATATGAAACACCTCAGTCATCTACATGCAAAATAGGCCCCATAAGTTTTAATACCCAGATTCATCCACAATGTGAAGTGGTTGGTTATGGAAATTGGAATCCATCTTCACTTTCTTTCTCTTCTGTAGAGAGAGTTACATTTTCCTCTGGTCCTGTAGAGAGGGAGCCTTATATCCCTCAGTTTGTTAAAGTTAATTATATTGAGGGGTCAAATGACCCAAAGTGGAGCAGCACTGATTTCCCATGGACCAAAAACCTTGAGGTGCTCTTTTCTATTGGATTAGTTTTCATTAACAAATTTTCACTTCTCCTAATTGCTGCTTGGTTGATTCTGTCTGTAGGCCAACAATAAGAAAGTTTTTGGCAATCACTCCTTTCGCCCCAATCAAAGAGAGGTCATAAATGCTACTATGAGTGGCTATGATGTTTTTGTTCTAATGCCAACTGGAGGTGGAAAAAGTCTGACTTACCAAGTAAGATTCTTGTGGACTTCATTGGCATTTTATTTCCAAGTAGAGCTGAAGCAGTTTCATTTCCTATATCCAGCATTTTCTTGTATTTTAAAATGGATTAGTCCATAGTTTTCTGATCTGTTAAGTTGCACCTGCACCATCAACTGGACAAGGTAAGTAATCCTCTCCAAAGGTGTCCACCAACTATACATCTCGAACATGGTCAATAGATGGAATTAGCTTATAACTACTTCTAGTTCTTTGACTGCTTGTAAGCTGAACATTAGCTTTTATATGGCTGAGGTGACCTATATAGGCATTTGCTTTTGTATTGGCTTAACTGGTGCTTACCATTGTGGTGTTTCTTATAAAATTCATTTTCATCTTTCAAAAAACAAAAATAAAAAGATTGTCTTTTGTTAATGTGAATATATGGCATTAGGCGACCGTACTTTTGCAAGCTGGAAATCTTGATCTAACATGTTTTGGTGCTATTTTGAAGCTCCCAGCTCTAGTCTCTCCTGGAATAACCTTAGTAATTTCGCCACTTGTCTCACTTATTCAAGATCAAATTATGCATCTTTTGCAGGTATTCTGGTTGCATTACCTACGTTGTAGTGCATTTACTTCACCTGTGGTTACAGCAGCATTCTAATCTGGTGGTATGCTTTCTTGTTTTCTTCTAATGTAGGTGAATATACCTGCTGCATACCTTAGTGCCAATATGGAGTGGACTGAGCAACAGAATATCCTCAGAGAACTTTGTTCTGATTATTGTAAATACAAGTTGTTATATGTCACCCCAGAAAAGGTTGCTAAGTGAGTATTGTGTACAGAATATAACCATTTAGAGCAACTCTAGGAACTTCAATTTCATTTGGTTATTTGTAACACTTCCTTTATTCTGACATACATTGAATTGATTAAAGAACAATTATATCTTAAATTTTATCCTTGATCCTCTGTATTTCTGCTTTTTGTGGAACCAGGCTTGGTTTTAAGAATATTGGGTTTTATAGCTACAGAAACTAAATCCTTAAAATTCTCTTGAGATGATACTGCTGCCTTGCTATTAATGAGGTGCAACTCACAAGATATGATATGATATAACTAGAAATAAAAAGCTTATTGGAAGTAGTATATTCATCATTTTAGAAGAAGAGAGGCTTGAGGTTGGAGGGTAATTGACTTTGTCTTTGTGGCACCTGTGTAGTTCCTGTTATATAGATGCAATATCACATATAAGAAACAAGAAAAATATTTTGTTGCATGTATGCAATGTCTAGTTTGGTTTCTCCTAATTCCTGCTGTCCAATTGCATATTTTCTCCTATTGCTCTTTCTCGTAGAGGGATATTAGCCAACTGCCAACCTATGATTCCCACTTCTTGGAAGTTTAGTGTTCATCAGGATGTGAAGCTTAATTTATTTTTTAGTTCTGAAATCTTATTTTCCACCTCAATCCTACATCATAAATTATAATCTGCTCATAAGTAGCCGGTTTATTTTGTTCTGCTTCAAACTTTTCATCCTTGCAGGAGTGATGTTCTTTTGCGACACTTGGAACGCTTGAATGCTCATGGATTACTTGCCAGGATAGTGATTGATGAAGCTCACTGTGTGAGTCAGTGGGGACATGATTTTAGACCAGATTACAAGGTTGTAGCATATGTTTTCTTCTTATCTTTGCACCATAAATCTGCAGCTTTTTCATTTTTCCAAGCTGACTTCTAATGTCTTCAGGAACTTGGTGTTTTGAAAAAGAAATTTGAGAAAACTCCAGTGTTAGCTTTAACTGCTACTGCAACAGCTAGTGTGAAGGAAGACGTTGTACAAGCTCTTGGTCTCATAAATTGCATAGTTTTCCGTCAAAGCTTTAATCGTCCAAATCTATGGTATGTGTTGGACAAAGCTTAAATGCCACGAGAATTAAAAGCCATTACTCATTGTGAGTATTGCAGGTACTCTGTCATTCCTAAAACAAAGAAGTGTTTGGAGGACATTGACAAGTTCATTAAGGAAAATCATTTTGACGAATGTGGAATTATTTATTGTCTTTCAAGAATGGATTGTGAGAAAGTAGCTGAAAAGTTACAGGTTGGTGTTTTTCACATGATCTTTATTCTTGATGATTGCAAGTGTCCTTGGTCTAGTGAATAATTAGGGATGAAAGTGTTCTAGTCCTAAACCTTTAGAAATTCATATGATTCTATCCAAAATTCTGTTACTTCCTTTAATTAAGTTTAAATTCTTTTTACACACTTTTGATTGACCTGTTTTTCATTGATTGACATCATCTTTATTTAAGGATACATGGTATTATATTCAGTTGCTTAAATCATACATGTTCTAACCATGCAATATCACCTCTACCTCTTTCTCGGCAACTGAGTTTTCTACTTTTCTTATTGTCGTTCTTTGAGTTGTTCTTTGGATTTTGTTGGACTTCTGTTTTCAGAGCTAAGTTTCCTTTTGTAGAATTCTCATATTTTGTAGTATGATCTAATACTACAATCTAGCATACTAAAATGATCTTCCTCAGGTGCCAATTTCACAAAAATTACGAGTTGATAGGAGAAATCGTAAGGATCAACATTGAGTTGTCAATGTTAGAAAATCTTTAGGATTTATTCTATATTTATCCCAAATATTGAGAGGTCTTGCATTTTTAGTTGGTTGTTTGAGATTGATCCATGATACACTTGAGGGAATTGAGATATTTTTCTTTTGTTTGTTTGTGGGTTAAGGTCAAGGATCCCCTTGAATCATATAGAAATGTTTGCTGCCATATAACTGCATCCTTCATCTCTGAATTCATATTTGTACAAATGGTATTTGAGATGATTTTGGTTGTTGCATAGGATTGTAAGGGCATTCTTCCTCACATAGCACGATGATATTACTCATGGTAAAGCTAATAGTACATTATACTGGAAGGAACAAGGTTGTAGTGCTTCATATTATCTTTTTAACAGTGTTCAGAAAGAGTCGAGGAATACTAGCAAAGCTGAAGTGTACATGCTGGGAAGCTATTACAGAATCAAGATTCATTGAATTTGAGAATGAATAGTAGCTGCAATCAGTCATGGCTAACGACTTACACAAATAGTTGATTTCTAAGCATCCATATTGCCTATCTCCTTGAACGATGCAGGATGGAAATTTTCATACACCAATTTATGTTCTGATTCAACCCTGGTTTTTTGATGTTGTTTTAGTAATTTAAACAGGACTTTATTTAGTTCTTGATCTTGAAGCATATTATATAAGCCTATTTTTGCAGTTTGATGTTTAGGTCTGTCAGTTACTTTCTCATAAGATAGTGCCTTTGTCGCACAGGAGTGTGGACATAAAGCAGCGTTTTACCATGGGAATGTGGATGCTGCCCAACGTGCACATGTTCAGAGACAATGGAGCAAAGATGAAGTAAATATAATTTGTGCAACCGTGGCATTTGGAATGGGTATGTAGTTAGCTTTTTCCATTTTCTGCGTTAATTAGATAAACCACCTTAAGGATGTTTTTCAGGTATCAACAAACCCGATGTCCGTTTTGTAATTCATCATTCACTCCCAAAGTCCATAGAAGGTTACCATCAGGTAATCAGCATAAGATCTTCACGTGAAAGGTGTTGATTGATTTTTGTGATTCCTTATGCAAAAAATTTATCATTTCATTTTGGGGTAATTGCCAGTATCTTGAATTTTTGCCATTTTCTCTAGGAGTGTGGTCGTGCTGGTCGTGATGGTCAGCGATCATCCTGTGTATTGTACTACAGTTATAGTGACTATGTAAGTTAATCATAAAGCAAGGATGTGTTTTTTGTATGTTGGTTTCTGCTTCATACCTAATCGTTTCTATCTGTTTGCCAGCTACTATTCCTATAAACAGTGTTTAAGCTCTTCCACTCTTTTTCTTCTTTGAAATAGTCATTGATGTTGCTGACTGCTTTCCTTTCATAGATACGGGTCAAGCATATGATCATCCAAGGGCAGATTGAGCAAAGTCCAGCAACATCTGGTTATGGCCGCACTAATACAACAAATTCAGATAAGATACTGGAAAAGAACACTGAAAATATTCTGAGAATGGTACCTGATGTGTAACTGTCTTTCCATGGGCTAAGAATTTAATCTGATGTCCAGCAAACCACAACTTCCATTTCAGGTCAGCTATTGTGAAAATGATGTGGACTGTAGACGTCTTCTACAACTTTTGCATTTTGGAGAGAAGTTTGATACTGGAAACTGCAGAAAAACCTGTGACAATTGTGCAAATATCAAAACTTTAGTTGAGAAGGATGTCACTGAAATTGCAAAGCAATTGGTACAAAGGCAGATTTTTTTTCACATTTTAGTTGGCCTTGTATTGCTAGTAAGGTTGTTTGATATGTCACTGCCCTCATAAACATTCTACCTTGTCATGTTTAGATTGAGCTGGTGAAATCTATGAGGCAGCAATTTTCATCATCTCATATTTTAGAAGTCTACAGGGGTTCCTTAAGCCAATTTGTAAGTCTGCGGTGAATTTTAAACATATATGCTAACATTGAGAAATGACTGCTTGGTTTTACCACTAAATTAGGTCAAAAAACACAGACACGACTCCTTGAGTCTTCATGGTTCTGGAAAACATCTAGCTAAGGGAGAAGCTTCCCGTGTATTGCGTCATCTAGTTACGGAGGATTTTCTTGTAGAGGAAGTTAAGAAAAGTGATATCTATGGATCTGTATCATCAGTGTTAAAGGTAACTTATCATTAAACTTCTTCTGATGCTACCTGGATCTCGATATTGGACTCGCTATTCCAACAAGTTGCCTTCTTCAATTGCTATGTTTAATGTTTTTTGTGTATATATATTTTACAAGATAATAGTTCTACTTTGCTCATTTCAGATCAATGAATCCAAGGCGCACAAGTTGTGTTCTGGTGGTCAGGCTATCATATTGAGGTGTGTCCTAGTCTTGGTTTAACTAGATCTTTTCAAAATTGGCCTAGCATATTGAGGTGTATCCCAGTCATGATTTAACTAGATCTTTTCAAAACTGTCCTAGCATGAAAATCCCAGTGGTCTGACAAAATTTTAAGGCTTTGATATAGGCACATCAGATCGGGCTTAGGTTTAGGAAAAATTAGTAACAAAGTCTAAGTTCAGGCCCATTCTAATATTTCTTTTCTTTTATGCGAGCAGTAAAAAGCTCCTTTTGGTAAACAGTTTTACTTTAGAATTTGCATTTTGAATTTGATATATTAGTAATTACAGTAACCATATCTAAATATGGTTTCAGTCATAAAATTTTAACAATATAAATCTACTTTACAAAATTGAGAAACATTACTACTGTTAAATAGGCTAGTTTGTGTTTAAGGGGGGAGCACCATCACTGGGATCAGCCCGGACTTGAGCAGGTCAGGCCTTGCTCGAGTCTAGCTCAGGGGAGCCCATGTTCAAGCTAGTCCATTTAAATTATTCTGTTCTAAGCTCCTAATAGGTACCATTTACAATTCATGCAACATATTCATGTCCAATAGTTGGTAGTTTCTTATTATATTCTCAATCCAATGGTGGATTTCTTTGCAATCTCTTTTAATCCGATAAAATGGTTAGTCATCCTATTTGATTTTAAGATACAAATTGAGTTGCAATCCTTTCAATTATGATGGTAATGTTACGTGGTTAACATTGTAACGAATTCTTTTTGATATCCTAACATGCAAGAAAAATGACGCCAGAGTAAAATCAAGATCAGATATAGGAAATTGGTAGTATTTCCTTAATCCTTGTTGGTATTTGAGCTTGCAGGCATATTTTCTAGGCGTTTATCAGGACCTCAGGTGGGAATTCTTTCTAACAAGCTGAGCATGCATAAGAAACATGCACCAACTTTGGGGAAATGCTAGTTTGTTAGTACTTAGTAGCGTGTATTGCAGTACTTTTCTTGGTACAAACACTACACCAGTGTTACACGAAGATTTCCTTAAGTTGTTATACTAGATAAAAGTGGAAACCCAACATCAGGAGTAGGCAATTAGAAGTATGTACTTCATTCTTTTCAGTGTTGAACTTTTGCTGAGTCGATTTAATATGCTTGTTAATATTGATCCACTACAATTGTTTGATAGAGGAGTGTATAATGCAAACCAAATAGCTAGGGGGTTTTGCTGGAATTGATATTTTCTGCAACCGTGGATGGTTTAAACCAGATAATGATGGGCTTTGCAATGTTTGCAGTGAAGACTTTGTTGCCTAAAACTTTCGGACTAGAGCTACTAACATGCCACTTTTGGCTGTCCTCTTGACTTTTCATTAGATTTTTTTTTTGGTTCTGCCAGATATTTACTTACAAAACAGACTTTTTTTGGCTTGATATATAACAAGCAGGTTCCCTTCCTCTGTGAAAGCAACCAAACTGAACAAGTTTGAAGCTACTCCTGCAAAAGGCTTGTTGATGCCTGGAAAGCAAAGTCCTCCATCTACTGAGACTCCTGCACAGCCTCAACCTGAAATGGATTTGGTATCCTTAAAATCTTTCCCCTCACTCTTTACTTGTATAAGTCAAATGAGCAAGCAAAGGTTCACTTTCTCTAAATGGTTGTGATATATCCTATTACAGAATTTATCAGCCAAACTGTATTCTGCTCTGCGATTGCTTCGAACTACTCTTGTTAAGGAAGCTGGAGAGGGTGTCATGGCCTACCACATATTTGGGTGAGCTCTCATCTAATTTCCACATCTAACCAAAAAACTATACTCCTAGTACAGTCTGTTCCAAGGAGCTCTGCCTTGCAGAAAATGGAAAAGAAAACTTAGTACAACAAATGCTGATTAGTTTTATTTTCTTGGTCTAGTAATGCTACACTGCAGCACTTAAGCAAAAGAATTCCGAGGACAAAAGAAGAACTTCTTGAGATCAATGGCATTGGAAAGTAAGTTTTGGTTAGATTGTATACTGATTAATTAGCAACAAATTCCAATGAATTTTGGGCTTTGTATAGGGCAAAGGTCAGTAAGTATGGTGACCGCTTGCTGGAGACCATTGAGTCTATAATCAGGGAATACTATAAGATGGACAGAAATAGTAGCAGTAGCAACGAAAGTAATGATTCAGCAAAAAGGAGAAGAGATGAAAATAAGGCCTTAAATGGAAACGAAGAAGAGGATGATGACTTCACCAAGAGCACAGGTCGGTCAAAGAAGAGGTCAGCTAACAAGAACAAAGATTCCAAGGACACGGTTTCCTGTAACCCATGCTCGGTTGATGACCCAGATTTTGATAATTCCAGTTTAGGACAAAATGATGCCGGAAGAACGCTGCCCTCTTGGTCGACGCAAGGAAGCAATGTTAAGGGCTCAGTCCAGAGTGTAATTGAAGAATATGCCTTTAGAAGACAATTTCCTTTAGCCTAATTCTGTCAATTCCGCTTTTGAGTTTGCTTTTTGTAAGTTATAAAGTATGAACTGAGAAAAAACATCAAGTGTCCTGCATTCTTGGCAGTTGAAATCATCAGCGGTAAAACTTGTTGCATTTTGATCCTTTGCAGGAACTGAACGTGTGCCATACGGGGAAATTCGCCAAATACGTGGAGAAGAATCAGCTATGATTCCATATTGCATACTAGCTTCAGATTGCTGAAAGAAAGGAATTACGGCGATCTATTAATTCGATCTCTTTAATTATGACTTCACTCGATTCAATTAATCCTTTATGAAACATTAACTAAGATTTTGTATATATGGGAGTTGGTCGTATCAAGATACCATCTTATTTTTTATTGGAAACTATGAAAAACACCTTTAGCAATCTTATATTACAAGCTACAAAAGTTGTCATTAGCAAGTCAACAATGAAGCTGTTCTTTGTAAAGTTTTACCTCTGCCACCCATTCAAAATTATGGTTTGGGGTCTTTAATTTAGTTTAGATAAACTATAACTTTTTTCTGATTTTATTAATTCAATTGAATTTTTTTGCACTTTAAAAATTTGTGAGAACTGTTCATACTTGTTCAAAAGATTTCTTTAGATCCCTAATGTTGATTTTTTTTTCTTTGCTAAAAATGTTGATAGAATATACAAAGGTGAACTTTTCTCACATAAATAAGTATGTAATAAGAGGTGATTACGAATTAATGAACCAAAAAAATTATAGTCAAACATATTTATTTAAAATTAAAGAAGATGTTAATGAGGTTGCACTAAAGCTATGTTAATGCCTTCTCTAAGTTAACCCAAAGTGGGAATATAGTCCACTTTAATTATTTCCTTCTACATCTTGAATTTAAGTTTAACTTCAATCCTTGACCAATTTAGGTTCTTTATGCAAGTCTCAAGGAATACCTGATGTAGTTGTTACGTTTTTATTAGTCTTTCAACTGAAGTCAGATGTTTCATCTTTTAAATATTTTAGGAGAAAGTTAGATAATGTGAGTGTTTGTTTATATTCTAAGTGTTTGTGTTGTTTAGAGCATGATTTTAACTTAAATTTATGTTTCTTGAGGTGTTTAATGTGTTTGTTAGTGTTGGAAATTAAATAATTGAAGAACAAGGATGATGGACGTGCATAGGGTTGCATAGGCAAGGTCACGATCGTGATAGAGAGAAATTTTCTTGAGTCACAATTGTGACAGACACTTCCTAGGAGTGAAAAGTGGGAAAACCCTAGTTACACCCCCAAGACCCTAATACACTATTTAAGAATGTTAAACACACTAAAAAATGCAACAACCAACACATCAAAGTGGATCAAACGTAAGAGATCAAGAAGAATGTCTAGGAATTTCAACTTTCCAGATCAAGAACTAAATGGAGTTTTTCTTCTTTTCCTTTAATTATTTCATCAATCTTGATATTTAATATGAATTCCAAGATGTTTAACATGTTCATGATTTTATAAATTTTAGATTATGGTTTATTCTAAATTTATTTTGTGACTTTGATTATTATTGATTCAATAAATATTTTGGTGTTTGTGATAATTGTGCATGCTTATACTTGACAATAAATTAAGAGAATGAGTCAAAAGTAACCAGATTAGATTATGCAACGAGAGTTGGCAGTTTAATAACTCCCGCAATTATCAAGTTAACTATCATTCAAAGAGGGATCTTGTGTGAGAAATTAATTATCCAATAGATAACTTCAAATCTAATTGAAAACGTTAGGGAAAATTTTACGAATTGAGAGGTTGTAAATTTGGAATTTTCATATTCAATTAGGGTTAATTGATTAGGTCTTGAGAGAGAGTAATCCATATGTTAGAAAATCTAGGATCAACACATAATTGCACTAAAGAACTAAACTAATTGTCTCCCCGACAACGACGCCAAAAACTTGATCACGATTTTTTGATATGAGTAAGTTTTAATATTTAACCTTGATATTTCGCAAGCGTACGAGTCATTTGCGTAGTACCTAAGGTGTCGATCTCATGAGGAGGGTTAATCTAATCCTAGAATCTAAGGTCGGAAACTATTAAATAGAAATTTAACAGGCAATACCCGAGAACTAAACAAATCAAACAACCAAATCAAATAACAAAACAATAATTGACAATTAACACTTACGAAAACAATCAACAAACAATGATTAACAATTTCAGCTTAAAATGAATAACAAATAATGGAAATTGATTGATTTGTTGAACGATGATAGCGCACCCTAGAATTCAACCTAGTGAGTTATCCAAAAGAGAGAGGAAAAATTATCTATCGTTAATGCTAACTTAACCAATTACGATTTATTGAATTAATAGTTCTAGATGATCCTAGGGGTCAACTACTATTTCTCGAGTTATAATTGAACCCTAAAGCATAAACTCTAATCAGATTATGGGAAGTTGTAATATCTCAATTAATAACCTATCCAAAACCTAATCAGTTCTTAAGTTCTCTAATAAACAATTGGAAACCTATACGTGATCTCTCTACTCAAGATTTACCAACCTAATTTAATTCTAAATCTATTAAATTACCTAACTCCCATTAGCCCAATTTAATCATTTTTTCACGATTCACCCTCTCAATTTATTATCAAAATATGAAGTATAGAATTAAACCACAGTTAATTTAATAAACACATAAAACAATCAGATTTTATTAAATTAAAAATAATATTCCAAAGGTGAGTATAGAACATCAACAATTCAATTCTATCATCAAACTATATATTCCAATTCTACAATCAAATAAAACTGAAATACATAAGAAATAGAACTCGAATGAACGATGGGAGGCTGCGACTTCGGAAAGCTTTTTATTTCGGGAAGTACGTCGAGTCTGCATCGTCTTCTTCTTCTCTCTTCCTTCTTCTCTTTCTTGATATCTCAAATTTCTCTCCTTTAGGGTTTTGTTGTGGTGGCTGATCAAAAGCTCTCTTCATCTTTTTTTTTCTCATTCTTTTTATACTTGATGTGTTTGTGGCAGCCCTAGGGTTTTTTCAGGAAAAAGTCCAGAAAGTCCTCAAAATTTGACTTTTCTGTGTGTTTGCACGTCTATCCGACGTGAGCCACGATCATGGCCTAGCAGGCCACGATTGTGGGCCATAAGTAAGCTCTCTGTCATGATCGTGGCAGGAAGGCCACGATCGTGGGCCAAGTCTGATGCTTCTGTCACAATCGTGACAATTTGGCCACGATCGTGGGTTGTGTCCGTTGTTTCGATCCAAGTCTTTCCGAAACTTCTCCGTTCTTTGCGATTGACCTTGAAACACTAACAAACAAATCAAGGTACCTCAAAAACATAATAATTAAGCTCAAATACTTGTACTGACCTATAAAAACACTTGAACACAAATAATTCACAAACTAACATAATTCTACCAAAAACATATTCTAAACAATCGAATAAATGGATAAACACATATCAAACTATACCCTAAAACATGATGCATTTCACAATTATCAAAAATAAAATAAAAGTAACAATCAAAAGAAAATTAGAGAAAACATGCGAAAAATGATAAAAGTGGAGAATTCGGTAGGGACCTGGTTCTTTGGTTCAATCTCAGCCTACACCCTAATTAAACATATTTCAATGATTTGTTGTTATTTTACCTCTCCTTAAACTATTGATCATAGATTAACAACAAGCTCTGTTAATCTTAATTTTTCCTTCGATCCTAGTTAATTAAGAAGAGTTCGTTAATTAACTATAGCTATTAGATAACTTAGGAGACGCTTTCTAGATTTAATTAGACAATCGTCTTACGAGTTATAAAAACAGACTAATCTAGGCAATAATCACACAAGCTCGGACTATTTAACGTAGGTTATGATATTCATAATGATTAAGAATCATTAATTGTTACAAATGAATCAGAAAAACAACGATTACGTATTGTATTCGATTCTAGCAATGGGATCTTACATAAAAATAATCAAATAAAGCATTCAATCATTCTTACATAAGACCCAAAACAATTAAAATAGGATAACACAATCAATCCATAAGAGAGAAATAAACAACAAATACATGGAGAAATACACTTAACCAGGACTTCAGTGTCGATGTCGCCTACGAACTAGTGTCGGAAAGTTATCCCTCCATGGGTCTTTCCCAAAATAAAACTTGCTTCAACCCTACTGAATTCCTTCACAAAACACCTCTTTCGCTACTATTCTGTATCTCCCTACTGTTCTTTTTTTTTTGTTCCCCCTCATTCTATACAGTTCTGTGGTTTTATTTAAAACCAACCTTCCAACCCTCGTTGCTTCTGCATTTTATCTTTTACCACTGTGTGTTTTTAACTCCTACCCGCAACAACATTTCGTCCATCCCAGCGATAGCATTTTCTTCATTCTAGTTTGCTGATGTATTTTCCTTTTAGTTGCTACATTTTGGTCTCTTGGCTCTGCTGCTGCACATTGATGTTTTCTGCTAGCATGAAACGTCCGTGTGAAACGCGATCGTTGTTTGCTTTTTGGCATGCTTTTGTGTTTTCTTCATTTAGTGTTGTCGTGTTGCTGCTGTTGCACGAGACACCCATGTTGCTTTCTTCTTCTACTGGCATTTTGTTCTCACTGTACTGTTGTTTTACTGCTCCTCCCAGCAGTTTCTTGGTTGTCTTCTTTTAGACTGAATTTGTTTTCTTCGTACTCTAATTTTCTTTTTCTTACTCTATTAAGACAAGTGAATTTTAATCTTCAAAAAATGGTCCAATTATCGTGCTTTTGACTTACTTTAACTTCTTTGCTTCCGAATTGTGCCTAAAATCACATATAAGTCAAAGTGAGTATCTTAAGCATTTTCATAGTAATAATCACCAAGTGTTATGAAATAAATTCATAGTCAATTAAGCACACATCAACACCCAGCTCCTTCCTCTCTCTTTCTTCCTCAAACTCAGTCCTTCTCCGTCTCAGCTTTCTCCTTAGACTCGACTTCCTTAAATTTAACTTCTTCAAAGTAACTCTCCTCTTGCTCTTTGATACATTCATCCATTATATTGATATTCATCCAAGAGCTGCTTTCTTTCGAATTTTTCAAGAATTTGTTTATTTTGAACTCCACTTGATCATCACTAATATGAAGAATTAATTTTCCTTCATGAATGTCGATCAACGCTCTCCCAATATTCATAAATGATCATCCAAAAATTAGTGGACAATTCCTATCCTCTTCGAAATCTAGCACCATGAACTCTACAGGAATAAATAACTTATCCACTTTAACTATTAAATCTTCCACCACACCAAATGGTCTCTTGATGGCTTTATATTGCCTAGTCCCAATATTATAAAGATAAAAAATTCATAAGATTTATACTTGCGCCTAAGTTGCATCAACACTTTGCAAACTCTAACTCATAAACTATATAGGGTATTGTAAAGCTCCTTGAATCCTTTAACTTGGAAGGCATGTGACTGGTGATAATGACGCTACAACTTTTAGTTAATGCTATCGTTTATTTATCTTTCCAAGTCCACTTGTTTGATAATATATCTTAGGAACTTAGCATACTTAGGCATGTGTTCCAATGCATCCACAAAAGATAAGTTAATTTGAAAAGTCTTCAGCTTCTCTACGAACTTTGCAAATTGTGCGTCCAATTTATTCTTCTATAATCTTTGTAAGAATGGAACCTTCGGTGGGTATGGCGAAGGGGCAACATATAGAGGGTCCTCATTTTTTTCTTCATCATTTTCCCTTTTTCTTGGTCATTTATGAGGTAGGTTTCAGCTTGTTTCTCAACTGGTTGTTCGAACTCTTTTCTCAACTAGTTGTTCGAGCTCTTTTCCGCTCCTAAGTATGATTACCTTAAGTTGTTCCCTTAGATTTCCTTTCGTATTACTTATGAGGCTCCTAACACTTCTTATAGACAATGCATTCGCCAACTGGCCCACTTGAACCTCTAAGTTGTGAATAGAAGAAGTGTGGTTCTTAACTACCTGCTCAAAATTCCTTTCCAGCCTCTTCTGGACCTCATCTATGCTTATGATATTGTCTATAATCTCGTCCAATTTTGAATTTTTTGCACTGGACTTATCTTGTTGAAATCCAGATGGATTTTGATTTCTAAATTAATTGCCCACATTGTTAGACTAAGAAAATTTGAGGTGGTTCCTTCACCTCTAATTGAATGTGTTTGAGTATGGGTTATTCCCTCCTCCTCAACCAAGTTATGTTCCCATATAGTTAATTTGCTTAGTATTGTTATTTTGCATCAATAATTAATCAACAGTAAAATGATTATCTTGTTCACGTAACTCACATCCATGTTGAATTGCTTTGATTGGAGCAGACGAGGGGGCTTTCAAACTGTTTAGCTGCTTTGTTAAATTAGCTATCTTAACTTGTAGTATTGTCACTAAATTGACAACAATGACTCCTTTTTGATCTCCGAAAGTCAACTGTTATCTGCTTCTATCCGATGTTCAATGTAGTTATTATTCACCATCTTATCCAGGAAATCGTCTGCTTACTTAACTGTCTTCTACATCAGAGATCCTCAAGAAGCTACATCTATGGTCCACCTCATGGATGGATTAACTCCATTAGGAATCCTTTGGTAGATTGTGGTAAGGACATCTCTTTTATCAATTTCGTTGTCTTTGTCAAAGGGAAGTACTTGTACAGGAAGGCACGTACTAGATGCTCCCATATAGTGACATTGTTTGGGTTTAGGGAACGATACCACGTCTTGGCTCTATCCTTAAGTGTAAAGTGCAAGAACCTCATTTTAACAACATCTTTCGACATACTATTATATAGGAAGGTTTCACATATTTCTAGAAAGTTCACTAGATGGGAGTTAGGATCTTCATTAGCCAACCTCTAGAACTACACATTGGTTTGCAGTACCTTCAGCAATGCTATCTTGATCTCGAATGACGTTGCTTGCACCGGTGGCCAAGTGATTGCTTGATGTGTGGCATGAAACCCTGGCCTTATGAAATCCATAAAGGTTCTCTACTGGTCTCCATGATTAAACTCTTCTATCATTTTTCTTTATATCTCTTTTTGGCATCTCGCTCTTTGAATTTCTCTTTCCTACCTTGTGATGTCAATATATGGAGTTTCTTCAACCTTGCTTGAACTCTGAGTAATTCTTGTGTTTATACAATCACAAGGACACAAAAATAGCAAAAATTCATTAAATATAAGGAATTCAAATCGTCCTAATGCTAAATCCCTAGCAATGGAGCAAAAAACTTATTAAGCAAGTTTTATATCTAATAATAAAATTCTCAATACACCGTAAGTATACGAATCGTATCTTGTAGTATAAGAGGTTATCGTTTTCACGAGGATTATTCAATAGTTAACAATTTGAACCCAACTTTGTCTAAGATATTCAGAAATTGATTTTAATTACATTTAAATAACAGAAATTAAAACAAAATAATAAAACAAAGAAAATAAACAATAAGCTTATAATAAAATTAGGGTTTTGATTAAGATGAAATACGTAGGACTTATTATTTTGCTTATTTTGATTCCTTTATTCTTGTTGATCCAATTATGTGTTTGATCTTAAATTTCCTAAGGTATTGATTACTCTCTTTCAAGATCTAATCAATTAACCTTAGTTGAATTCAAAATTTCCAGATTTGCAATCTCTCGATTCACAAAACTTTCCCTAATTTATTCAATTAGATTTGAGGCTATCAATTAGATAAGCAATTTCTCAACCAAGATCTCTCTTTAATTGATCATTAATTTGATAATTATGGCTCTATTAAACTACCAACTCTTGTTGTACAATCTAACACTGATTACTTTGGACTCACTGTCTCAATTTTTGTCAAGTTTATGCATGAATAATTATCACAAACAACAAAAAATATAATTCAATAATAATTAAAAGTCACAAAATAACTATAGAATAAATCCTAACATGAATTTATAACTTTATAAACATGTTCAACATCTTAGAATTCAGATTACACATCAAGGATTATGAAAGAAATAAAGGAAAATAATAAAACTCTATTTGTTCCTCACTTTGATACGATGGATGTTGATTTTTATTGTTGTATTTCATGTTCTTATATAGTGCTTTAGGGTCTTGGGGTTGTGTCTAGGGTTTCTGTTGGATCCCGTTTCTGGAATCTAAGCTCTTAACAAAATACCATCATACTTGAGCGTGGTTCCTTGCTTAACATAATTTCTCATCCTTCATAATTTCCTATCATTATTTTCCATATCACATCTCACTTGTATAAATAACAACAATTCACAATCAAAATAATCATATCAAATTGATTATTCCTCAAGTATACCGAATTTCAATTCAACCTTATCCATATACAAGACTACATTTCTGCTCAAATCATCCAAACATAGTTCATAATTCATTAACATCAAAAGAATAGAGTTTTACAAGCTCTTAAGGCATTCTAAGCCATAATTACAACAATAAACCAAAATCTCAAAAGACAAAAGTTACATGAACTAACAATCCTTGAAATGTGACTAATCCTTGTATTATCCAAAACTAACTCAAAATACAACATCAGCAAATTGGGAGTGATGCCCTGACTTGCTTTCACTCCATCTCTTGTTCAAATACCTGAAGGTGGGGACGGAAAGGGGGGTGAGCTTAAAGCTCATGGGTAACAAGTTTATAATAAAGAATAAGCAAAACAGTTGAAATGTTCATTTGTCGTATAAAAATCATAAAGAATTCATAAATGCTTCGTTCTCAAATTTTCAGTCAAATTCGCAATTCGAACATAAACTCATAG
>JANIHZ010000005.1:27989753-28001961 GCA_027478365.1 Erythroxylum rufum
GAGTCCATGAAGGAGCTCCATGCCACTAGCGGGCAGGTCAACGTGCACGTGACATAACTTAGGGGACCACCACAAACTCACATAACATGTAGATTTCAAAAGCTTGTAAACTTGGTGCCCAAAAAGGCACTTTCTTGTAAACTTGCTTGTTATAAACTTGATAGCCTTGCAAAAATCATTTCTGAAAACATAATTTCATAAACTTGTATTCTTTTAAAAGAAAACCTTTTCAAAGTCTTTTCATTAATCATCAACATAATTTATGTAGCAAGCATATAACAATTTCTCAACTCATTCAATAAGCAATAAATGCAACACATAGGATGCTATTGAAATCATTAAACTTTCTTGATTCAAAATGTTGGGTCCTTGCACCCCCATTAATCAGAATTGTCCTCTCTGGGAATCGAACTCGCGATCCCTCAAGGTTTTGTTCATCTTCAGAGGACGCTTCTCACCATTGAGCCAATTCCCCAATATATAAATTCGAATGATGATGACATATATCTCTAGCATGAACTACATGTTGCAGAATTAACAAACAGGAAATCTAAGAAATTGATGTTTGGCACAAGTACAAGAGTAGAGTGGAGTAGAATGGTTTTTAAGCAAAAACCTAAAGCCTAATGTCAGCTTCTTGCTTTAGTTGACAATGTTGATTAGGCTTAGCACAATGGATAGACTAAAGTTCCTATCCATCCTTAAAGTTTGTGTTATTTGCAAAAGTATGGATCATTTGTTTTTCAACTACAAGATCTCTAATAATATATATCTCATCACTATGTGAGTGTAGTCTCAACCAAGGGGAGCTAGTAGACATTATCCAAAGAATACTGCATATGCCAAGCTCCAAGTAGCACAAGTATACATGGCGGCAATAACAACATGTTTTCAAGAAATTTGCAAGGAAAGAAATTTTAGGAGATTTGCTGGAAAATACAGAAGCTTATGTACTCTTAATGAGCTAACAAAAGGAAGCACAAGTGAGCAGGTTATTATCAATCAAATGGCAAAGAAATGTGGCAGTAGAGTAGTGACATCTCGGAGAATCTAATAATCTCAAAACTTTGTAAATTAATACATTTCAGCCTGTGATATAATTCTGTCTCCTAGTATTTTCAGCTGAAATGTAATGACTACAGGCTATGTGGTGTATTTCAAGATATTTTCTTACGAGTGACTTCTTGTAACTGATTTCTTTATTTACTAAATTTACTTAAAAAAAAATGTACACATCTTCTAGTTAAGGTAGCAGAAGTTACCCATCTTGCTGAAAGACGTCCCAATCTTCACCCACTTTCTCGTCTCCACATATTCAAAAAGAGTAACATTTTATTCTTGCTTCTCAAAGCGCGTGTGACGGAGACTCCTCCAATTTCCTTTTCTCCAGTATGTTTAAAGCGAGTGGTTTACAGGAGACGTGAGGTGAGTTTCTTGACTAAACGACCAACAGCCACCCAGTGCACGACACAGAGTTTGACCAAAATTGGATTCTAGTTGAGATTCTGAAACTCCATCAGCACCACAATGGCTGCTTGCTTTCCAAAATCCAAACTCTCTTCATCTCCAGCCTCTTGGTATCATCATCACACACGGTCACAGACCATAATCCTATAAAAAAGATCGTATTGATTCTTAATCTTATCAAAGAAAGAAAAAGCCTAGATTTAGATGGCGAACTACATGAATCTATTGTTTCTTTCACTACTTTCTTCATTGTCAACCCTTTGTCTTTCATATTCAGCTGTCACCTCCAGTACTTCTCCAAGTTCTAACAAAACATCACCCGCTTGTTCTCTGGACCTCAACTATGTTCTTAGAATCCCATGGAACAGAACACTTTGCCAAAACTACCGGCCACAATCACACGACAGAGCCCCCACCCAAGTCGACAACACCACCGTCACCACTGCCACCTGCTGCCAAACCCTTCTCTCACTCTTAGGTATCGGCTTTGCTGAGCATCTTAAAGAAACTTCTTTTTTCCACCTCCCCAACTTGTCTATGTCCATCTCTTGCCTTCATGATTATCAATCTAAACTGAGCTCTCTTCTCTTGCCAAGTGATATAGTCTCTCAATGTCTTGACCCTTTACAGTTTGTTGTGACGACTAATACATGTGCCCATATACTGTCATCTCATGACTGGGTTGCGAAACTTAATCAATCTACGCCAGTTGACTTGGCTTGCAGGCCCGATCTTACGGATTACACATCCTGCGATGCATGTGTGGCTGCTGGATTTAGGGTTCAGTCCATGTTGGTAGCAATTGATGGTAACACAAGTCATTCTAGAGATTGTTTCTACTTCACTGTTCTTTATGCCGCTGGTATTGTAAATGAATTTGGTCCTCAGAGTGAGGGTGCAATTTCATGTATATTTGGCTTAGACTTGGACTCAAAGAGGGGTTCAACTAGTAAGACTCATTCAGCTCTTGTTTTTGGTTTAACTGGGACAACAGTTACTGTTATGGTCATGTTCAGTTTGTTAGGGGTTTACTTTTGGTATGTTAAGAAGCGGAGAAGAAAAGGGAACAACGATCTTGGCTTGGATATAGAGGAACCAGGGAGTAGGCCAAGACTGAGACCAAACACGGGTTCCATTTGGTTCAAGATTGAGGACCTTGAGAAAGCAACTGATAGATTTTGTAGCAAGAATTTTATTGGGAGAGGAGGATTTGGTATGGTTTATAAAGGCGTCTTGGAGGATGGGACAATGGTGGCTGTTAAGAGGATCATAGAGTCTGATTTTGAGGCTGATGCTGACTTTTGCAACGAGGTTGAGATTATTAGCAATTTGAAGCACAGGAATTTGGTGCCCCTTAGAGGATGTTGTGTGGTGAATGGAGAAGATGAGGATAGAGGGAGTGAAAGGTATCTTGTTTACAGTTACATGCCAAATGGGAATCTGGATGACCATTTGTTCTCTTCATCTGATAACCAAAGTGGAAGGATGGCGTTGACATGGCCTCAGAGAAAGAGCATAATTTTGGATGTTGCCAAGGGATTAGCTTATTTGCACTATGGAGTGAAGCCTGCAATATACCATAGGGATATTAAGCCAACAAATATACTACTAGATGCTAACATGAGAGCAAGAGTAGCTGATTTTGGACTGGCGAAGCAGAGTAGGGAAGGGCAATCTCATCTCACTACAAGAGTGGCAGGAACTCATGGATACTTAGCCCCTGAGTATGCTCTTTACGGGCAACTGACTGAGAAGAGTGATGTCTACAGCTTTGGGATAGTTGTCTTGGAAATTATGTGTGGGAGAAAAGCCCTTGATTTGTCCACACCTCATGCTTTTCTGATTACAGATTGGGCTTGGTCATTAGTGAAAGCAGGAAAGCTAGAAGAGGCTTTGGATCAATGTTTGTTGAGAGAAGAACTATCAAATTCAAACCCAAAAGTTATAATGGAGAGATTTGTGCTGGTGGGAATTTTATGTAGTCATGTGATGGTAGCTTTGAGGCCAAGCATTATGGACGCTCTTAAAATGTTGGAAGGTGATATAGAAGTACCGCCAATTCCTGATCGCCCAATGCCTATTGCGCATCCTTCATTCTACGGCCACGGAAACACTTTCAGCATCTCTCCGGCATTAAGTGGACCTCGGTTGCATACTGGAGATATGCTAAGGTGAGGATGGAAGCTCTGACTTTCATTCCATGCATTGACTAATCCAACTTAAAACGGTTGGATGGAGCTACTATCATCATATTGTCTTGCACAAGCGACGATGCAAATAAGTCAGCTAAGCTAACTTCAAGCATTTGAAAGAAGAATAAGCTTGTTTATGTTCCAAAAAGTGCTAAATACTTAGCTGGATGGAAGGTTGTGTAATGATTCCCATTTGACTAACACTTCTAATTTGAATGTCCAGGAATTCCCAGTCGACAACTACATGAAAATCATTGTTTCCTTCTTGGATTGTACTTGTTTAATGTACAAGGCTAGATAATATGATTTTGGTAGATCAGGTCGTAGCAGCATAATGGTTCAACTCTTGTTCTTGTACGATGAATTTTTTTCCTGTTGAAACTTAGGGAACATTTGCATTCTTCTTTTTCATCTTCTATCCTAATGTAACTGAATTTACATGGGATTAAGAGGTATGTGGACACGACACTTAAGTAGCATTGGTAGGAATGACATTAACCAAATTATAGTCCCAAATGACCGCAACAACAGGACCACCAATAATCAAACTTATAATGATAATATCAACTTCAACTACAAACTGTTTATGAAATAAATCAACGAGACCTTCGAGAAAATAATAGATCATATAAATGAAATGATAGAAAATGAAGATTTTATTAGGATCTATGCCTTTGAAGACTGCTATTTTGAAAGTATTTTTATAATGATAGATACAGAATAGGAAGAAACTTCATTAATGTTCCAAACAAATTTGTTTTTTTGTATGAATATGTTAAAAAAATGCTCCAATTCCGTTTACAATATGATGCAAAAGTTATTTGACTGAGTAATCTAAAAGTGAGTTTTCTTAATGTTGGAGCATTTTTACCTAATAATCTCTACCAATCATTTGTATTTTAAATTAATAGTTATGAGAAATAAAAATATATATTATTAATAAGTAAAGGATGAACTACAAATATAAAAACTTACTAGGCTACATTTTTTTCATCATAATTTCTCTCTTTGTAGATGATATAACAAAACGTCCTAAACCTTCATAATACAATTTAATTTTATTTGTCACCTGTGATTGCTCTTTAATAGGAAAAATACTTTTGCATTCAATCACATTAAAGAGACCGCCCATAATATCATTTGTACATATATCTCTACTATATAAGTAATAAGGATTGAGAAAATAAGCTACTAAATGGATTCTTTGAGTAAGATGTTTATCTCATCGTCAGTTAAAAATATCTATACAAGGCTTGTATAATTTCTCCTTTACTTTAAAAAGACACATAATTATTTTATAAGCTCTATACATACCATAATATATAAACTCCAAAGATGGCGTCTCATCAGAGTCAACAATCCTCAATTACCTTATAAGCGGAGCCACTCGCTTCATAATGATCAAACAAGCATCTCAAAATTTATTATCTAGAATAATAGCACAAACTTTTTTTCCTTTCACACTCTTTGATAACTTATAACTTGAAAAATATTTACTTGTCACTAATTTTTAAAGTAGTTATTTATTGTCATAAAAACTTTTCCAAGTAATAAATGTTGTTTTAAACCTAGTAGTAGCAAGACACACAATTTCAACTCAATTTTCTTACTATCTTAACTAAGAAAAAAATGTAATATGATTATATACAAAAATTTTAATCTTAGATGCACGCGAAGCCAAAGTAGAAGTACGGTACATACCATCAATATCTTTTAAAATAAGACTTATAGAATAAGCAGTGCACTAAGACTAATAAATATGCTCATATTTTGATTATAACAAGTACCTAATTGATACATAATTAGCTGCATTATTTGTAACAAAATGCATAACATGTTTTGGTCCAACCCACTCGACAATTTTAGAAAATAATTTAGATAAAGCATTAGCACCTTTTACCATATTAGAAGCATCAATAGAGTTGATAAAAGTTGTTCTAATATTACAATAAACTGAGAAATTAATCAATGTTCTTTGTCTTTAATCAGTTCACCCATCTACCATAATAGTGCATCTTGTTGTTTCCTAACTATACTTATATGTATCCACAATCAACTGAAATTCCTTTTCTAAATCTTGAAGCAAAGGCACACGAATCTCATAATAAGAAGGTGCCTTAAATTATGGGCCTATTGTTTTTGTAACATCTATTGCTTCTTCAAAATATGGTGAATTCAAAGCACCTAAAGGAATACATGAATGATAAAACCATCTAGCCCATGCCCATTTACATCGCTAGTTTAGAACCAAAAATAGTTCTTGGAGGAAAATAAGAATATATGTCAACAACAACTTTCCTTTTTTCCTTTATCTAATACTTATTATGCTTCATCGAAAGATATATTATGAGCCTCTTTATTTCCTTTTTATTTTTCTTCTAGTTGCTTTAAATAATTCCCAATCCTCTTACGTACATCAAAGGTACTTTTGTTCCAATAAGTAATATTACCCTTAACACTAGCTAGATATTCTTTCATTTTATAAATTCCTCCCTTTTAAATATTCTATCGCAAAACATACAATTATATTGGGTATTCCCATTAGATGTTTAAGAAGAAGAAAAATAATCTCATGCTAGATCAGACTTACCATGAGTAGAGGACACTAAGTTTATCGAATTTTTTAATGATGATTTCATATTTTCTACTGTAATTTTAACCTAAAAATATAAAAAATAATTTACAATATTTACCATGATGGCCAAAAAAAATATTAAAAGATCTTTTGCTTTTTACACAATAAACTGTGACAAGAATATTTATAAAAAGGATAAAAATTTCTATTTATATTACTTGACTCCAACAAAAATTGGGTAAGTTAATTTAAAAGTAGCCCATTGTCATGAAAAAATAACATCAATGAAATAGAGGTTACGCGAAACTTAATAGCTTATATTATAATAAAACAGTAATTAATGTCAATAAGTAAAATATATAGCTCAATCCACAAGTTATTGTATGAGTAATTATATTATTATTTTCTTTGACTTAATGTTTTTAAACATAAAATTCATTACAAATATTAAAGTAGTCAATATTAGTAATATCAAATTAAATTTAATTATGATACAATTAAAAAATTATACTCCAAATAAGATTAAAAGTAAATTATAGAAAAAATTAAGAACACAAAGTAATTAGATGGACATAAACATTTGAAAAGTAATTATTACTTAGATTGAAACCATGTTGAAAACCAAAGAAAAGCATAAAAATATTCCTCCAACCTTCTTTTCTTTATTGTTACCATACAAACAAGTAACTTTAAAAGACTATATTAAGAGTAATAGTTCTTGATGAAGAAAAAAGGCTAATTATGTTTGTTATAAAATTTCATTGCTATATCCTATAAGTCTATATCTTATTATCTCATTGAAACTAAAAAAAGTAATACTTCATTGATAGCAAAAAGTAAAAAGTAAGACTAAATTAGCAAGATCTCTTTACAAGTTATTAATATCTCACAGATAATTTATCAAGCATAATTACATCATCCAGATAAACAAAAAAAAAGGGTCATACATATAAACCAAAAGAAGATCCAACAGTATAATGGTGAAGATAATCAAATTACACTCACTTATTAAACTTTGTTCCAGCAATTACCAAATTCTTATATATTTGATCCACTTTAAATGGCCAAGTGTTTACATAAAATCTTGCCCAAATATTATAAGTTTGTTTTTCAATTTATGAGCTTTATATCAACAAATTGAATACTTTAATTTTGTTTTTATAACACAAAAACCAAAAATAAAGATCAAATTGAAATAACTTCCAAAAATTAAAGAAAACTAATTAGTTAAGAAGTATGAATGAAAAAACTTATCTAGTCCGATATCTAGGTATCTAAGGCAACTACCACCTCCTAGTTAGCAATTAAAAACAAGATTTGGACCAAGGATAAGATGAAAGCTCTTAATCCTCTATGTGCACTATGCAAAATCCAAGCTGAAATAATACAACATCTATCCTTTGAATGCCCTTACACGCAATCCATCTGGTACGACTTACAACATAAAATGAAACTTCGTTGTAATGCTAGAAATTAGGGGCATATTATACAATGGGTGGTCAAATGGATTAAGAGGAAGGATAATGACTCAATTGTGCTCATGACTGCGTTCACTTGTTGTGTCTACATCATCTGGAGGGAAAGGAACAACAAGATTCACAATAAACCTGAATTGGACAGGTATAACTTAACTCATAAATTGATACACTAGATTTGGAAAATCCTTTTATCCAATAATTGCAATACTCAATTTAGTAGTAACACAAGAAGGGAGTGGATGTTATGATTTCAGTTATTACTTTTGTTAGCAACTCCTAAATAACTTCATTAGACACTTAGTTTTGTAACTATCTCAGCTTACTAGCTTGTAAGTTTGCACTTTTGTAAGGCTCTTTAGCCTGTTTATTCATCAAAACAATTAATTAACTTTTAGAAAAAGAAATCTTCTATGGATGTTACTCTTGTAGATGAAGCTATCGACTACCTTATACTTATCTTTTAACATATATAACCTAGTAAACTGAACAACCTTGAACTTTAGAGAAACATGGATTGACAACTAGAATCTACATTTCACTTAAAAACCCATCCATCGACTCTCAGATTTCTTGCTCCTCCATCCATCTAGCTCCTTTTTTCACTCAAACCTTTAATATGTCTAACTCCTTTTTAATAATCAAGCCTCTCAAAATTATAAACTACATTCTACAAATTTTGGTCGTCATGAAGAAACCCATCACGATGAGTCAATTCAGTGTATTAATTGAAGATTTCAAGTTCCTAGGAAAAACCCATGGTCGTGGACTTTAAGAGAGAGTCATTGCATCCTGATGACCACTACAGATTTGAGAGAGAGAGGCCTAATCTCGATGGCCACTACATCATGAAGAAACTCATCTCAATGACCATATAGCTCTCAAAAGAGCCCCAGTCAACAAAAGAAGCAGTAATTTCATGAAAGAATGAAAGATCACATCTTTAACTCATAACAATCACCTTTATCTTCTTCCTAGTTATTCTTATGCTAACATAGATAGCTTGATTCCTCGACGAGTTAGACCTAAAAAGTGAATATCTCGTATATCCACTTACTATAACACCCATCTCTACCTTGCCAAGGGGTTAAACCAGAGCATGATTTGAAAAAGGGAAAAAAGATGTGAAAAAGGTTTGAAACTTGTGACATGAAACTTAAAAAGGAATAGAGCTTGACTAAAAAAGGAAGTAATGAGAACTGAGAAGAGAAGATGGTAAAGAGTAAAGATTGAAGGCTATAATGGTTCTAAGTTTTTGACTTTTGATTTCTAAAACATCATTTGTTGTATAAATAATTTACTGATTCACTGATAAACCACCAGGTTCATTGATAAATAGGTCAATTTTTATATTAACATTTTATTTAATCAAATCAAATTAGATAACTAACTAGTTCATACTAATCGTGATCAAACCAGTCGATCTGGTTCAATTTTTAAAACATTGTTAACAATAAATAGAATCAACAACACCCTCTCCTCCTCCTTGACAATTGTCCTCAAACCCACCCCTCTTTTACTATAAATGAATTTGTACTTTATCTACACAAACCTTTTAGCAAAAATAGAGAATATTCAACAACAATTTTTGGTCATAATATAACTCTGTAGTACAGGACTATACTCATTAAAACCTATAAGATCAAGTCTAAACTTCCCCGTGGTATCTAATAGATTTAAAAAAAGACTAAAAGGGGCACACTATAGTAAGTATCTAAGTTGAGAGAGGTTTGCAAATTAAAACAATGTCATAGTCTCACTCACAACATATCAATATAGAATTGCTCCAATTGTTATCTTGTAAGAAAATATTGAGATGATCTGTGTTGATTTTGATAGCATTTCCACTAAAGCTAAACTACTTAAGTTGCTACCATCAAAACCCAAGCTACCACCATTGAAATCATATAATGGCACGATAGATCCATGTGATCATATGATTCAAGAAAATAATGGATCAATATAGAGCATTGCATGCATTAAAGCGTCAAGCTTTCTTGTATAATTTGACAAGAGCACCAAGAGACTAGTATTAAACAGTTCCCATAGGTTTAATAGTTGACTTTAGGCAATTAAAAGCTAATTCAATACTCATTTTGCTAGTAATTGTCATATATCTCATGAATTAGTAACTTTATTTGAGATATTGCAGAAAAATATGAAAAACCCATCTATATTACACCAAATGATTTAACAAAAAATTTACAGTCAATCTCAATGCCTTCATTTTGGCCATTACTTTTAAGAAATGGTTGAAACAACACTAAGCGTTATGGAAATCTTTTCTAATGGATAAGACATATACCTTTGCAGATGTACAAGAGTGGAATATAAGGTATATCGATTTAGAGGGAGTTGATTTATGTATAGATTATCTAAATAAGTCCTACATAGTTAACACTACAAACAACGGAGAACAATGTACAATTTTTTTAAAAGTTAAATTAAAATTATAGACAAAAGCTTCTATATATACAAGAGCAAGACTAGGTTTGATAAGTACAAAAACAAGGAAATAAGGAAGGGTTACCATACATGCTCTACATTGGCTAGGTGAGTGAACAAGCAAAATATATATCTCATTCCATCAAAAATGATATTCCTAGCTAGAGCTACTAGTCTCAACCTTAGGATTAGCCTGTTTTGACTTGATTCAATGTATGTCTCATTACTTCCATACAGTGGATTATTCCTTTCCTTCCAGATATAGTGTATCAGGATCCTAAAAGCTAACCTAAACATCTTTCTATCACCATTTCTTCTAAATTTGATGTTTATTTCCCAGGTTAATATGTTCATCCAACTTGTGGTAGGACATTTCATTCTAACTACAGCTTGAAGTTGACAGTTCCATTAAGCAGATGAGAATCCACAGTTAAGAAAATAAATGATAATGTGTTTCCAACTCAAGCTTGCATAAACCACAATTCAGGTCCTCAATGTGGAACTTTAGCTCGTTTCTATCTCTAATGCTCAATCTTTGTGAAGTGAAAAGTTATAGAATGAAGGAATGTCATAGATCAATGCTAGAGTCCTAACCAACTTGTACCAAAGGCTTCTAGTCACTTATTAGTAATTGTTTGCATAAGGAAGTAATGAAGCTCCTTGAATTATTTGGTAACTATTAAATACATTATGGAGAGGAGTAGATGACGATATAATATGGCATATATTGGAGAATATCATGAAATCCCCTAGAGGAGTGGAAAGGCTAATGACATCTACCATCTTTAATCACCTGCAACACCTTAACATTAGTTAGCGCTATCGCTCTTATGGTAGAGAGAACATTATACATTGCACATTGAAAAAAATTGATAGTTCTAAAGGGGGAAGATTAAATGCAGAATATTTAAAATGGAAAGCAAGCATGGTGATTAAATAGAATTTTAACTACTTGTATTACACATTCACGAGTTGCATCTTAAACTTTACCTAGGAGTGAGGTCTAGTGAATTTCCCTAGCCTATGCCATGAGCGAAGTGATCAAGGAGAAACTACTACAGATTTTATTCATACTAGGGAAGTGATCAATAAAAAACTAATATAGATTATATGGAGACTACGGTTACGACATCAAAGATTTTATGAACCTAAAGAGAGTCATTGGTGAGCTCTTAGAATGGGGACACCTAGATTAATTTCATAGAAAAAAATGAAGATACTCATTCATAAAGACATTAGTTATAAGGTCGAGATCAGATAGCACCAAGGCACAAGTCTAAGAATTTCGACTATAGGAAAAGAAGATGGAGGACCCATTAGTGTCATCACTATAATTGTTAAAGGAGATAGTAGAAGCAATAAATCTCAACTACAAGTGTTTGCTAGAGATATTTATGTAATAGATATGGAATTAAAAGATGCAGAATAAGAAAATGTAGTGTATTCGACGAGGAGGAAGTGTCAAACCATTGTAATCCTCACGAAGATGCAGTGGTTACTATTAAAGTTAACATTGAGAACTTTAAAGGGAAAATAATTCGAGCAGATTATGACGACCCTAGTAATAGTGTCTTTTATGAGCCTTCAAGGCAACAGGACTTGAGTTATAATAGCTCAAATTTGCATCTTTTCTTCTAATTGGTTTTAGAAGAGACTAGGTCTTCTTGAAGGCAAAATAGATATTCTTATTACAAATTAATAAATATCCTAAGAAGAGCACCAAAATGATCAAGTTCCATATCATACATTGGTTAGCAGTATATAACACCATTTTTTGTAACATCCTAGATCACCCGCTTATAGATATAGTCCGCTTTAGGCCTTGGCCTAGCCAAGCCCTCACAGTTTTGCTTTTCTCGAGGCCTTCCCAGAAGGTCACCCATCCTAGAACTACTCTCGCTGTAACACCCCGTTCCCAAAGAAAGGGTTAGGACTCGATCTTGTTCATGTGAGCTCAATGAGAGATAAAGGAAATGTATTGGTCTAGCTCATGCATCTTATTAGCATATATGCATATAAATATTGAATGTTTGCACATAAAAGTGGTACATGCA
>JANIHZ010000005.1:28002061-28016866 GCA_027478365.1 Erythroxylum rufum
TGCAAAATTCCAGATGTTGTCTTTTATGCATGTTTAATGGTTTGTGGGTAGGGTTGGGTTGTTGGGTGATTTTTGTTTATTACTAAGTGGGCTTTACAGATCTCCCCCTTTTAAAAGAACTTTGCCCTTGAAATTAAATTGGATACTGACGTCGAACTTTATCCTCTACCTCCTAAGTCGCTTCTCTTATAGAACGATGATGACTCTATAAAACTTGCACCATCAGAATCTCCCGTCTCCTTAATTTCCTAATTTGTCTATCAAATATCTCCACTGGCTCCTCTTATAAGTTATGCCATTTTCAACTTTGATCTCAGACCTCGATATAACATGAATAGGATCTGATCGGTACCGTCTCAATATTAACACATAGAACACATCATGAATTTGTGATAACTTTGATGGTAACGCTAATTTGTAAACTAATGGCCCATACATTGTACAATTTCATATGGCCTGATATATCTAAGTCTCAAATTCCCCTTCCTACCAAACCTCAGAATTCCCCTCTAAAGTGATACTCAAAGAAATACCATATTTCCAACATTGTACTACTTCTCTCGACAATGTTGATCAGCATATTTCTTTTTTCGATCCTGAGCTGCCTTCAAGCATTACCTTATCACCCCTATTTTCTCCATCGTCTCTTGAACCAACTCTAGTCCTTCTAATAATCTGGCTCCCTTTATATCTTGACATATCGGATCTCTACATCACCTGCTATATATGCCTTAAATGGTGCCATACCGATGCTAGAGTGATAACTATTATTATAGGCAAACTTCATCAAAGGTATATATCTATCCCAATCACCCTTAAAGTTCAACACACAAACTCTTATCATGTCCTCCAATGTCTGATAAATGTGTTTTTAGGTTATGTTTCTAGTTTGTTTTCGTGTGTTTTAAGTGTTTCTTTGTGTGTTTTAGTTCTATTTTATCTGATCTTTAGCATCTTTAACATCTTTTCTTGATCTTTGAAGTGTTTAGTTGTTTCTTTACATTATCTAGTGTTTGAGGGTAGTTTTGGAGCCTATTTACAAGATGAATTGATGCACCCTGTTGATGAATTGTGCAAGTATCAGATTTGCAGTTGTTGATGTGGTATAGGTGATTTAATGGCACCACTGGGCAGACTTAGAGAATTCAAATGACAATGAAATCTGGTGGAGAGGAAGGACAATATGTGAGGATTTTGCAGTTCAAATTTTAAGTCAATTGGAGGTCCAGAGAAGAAGTTATGGGCAAAAGAGTAAAGAGTGCAGAAAGTTATTAGACAACAGTGAACGATCGTGACCAAATGACCACCTCTCAAAGCACGAGGGTGACAGGCGAAACTTGCCAAGATCAAGTTAAACATGGGATTTTAAGTGGTTTGACCCTTCCTTTGACATATATAAAGGCTCTAAACCTTACGAGCCTCTATCCATTAGAAGACACACCAAAAATAAAAAAAAAGTGAGACTTTTGAAGGCTAGCCAAAGAAGGGAAACACATAATGTACCTTGGAAAAGTGGTGACAACCTCAAGATTCAGAATTTTTCCTGCTTTTTGGAGTAGAGAGAAGGAGTTCTTGACTTTACCCAGTTTTTGTTCTTTTATCTTTATGACTTTTAGTGTGAAAAACATGGATTTTGTTAGGTTGTTCATAATTACGAGTAGCTAAACACCTTGTAGAAGTTATTCTTGAACTATTTACGAAGCTCTTATTGTTTTGGATACAATGAAAGATGTTTTGTGATATTTATTGTGCTTATACCATACAATCAACCAAGAGGGTGAGTGTGGGTATTTGAGTTGGGTAGTGTAACAAGAGTTAGTTCCCAATGGACCTAATAAATATTCAGGTTTTTCCAAATAGTTAAAGAGAGATCTTATTTGTTTGCTTAAAATCACCTATAGGATTGTTTAAAATCTTATTAAGGATTATGAGAAGTTGGTAAGTCTAGAGATAGCACAACTAATTCTAATCCATTTAATTAGGGTCAGCTAATTACGCCTTGAGAGAGGGTAATTGAACATTAGAAAATCTTGGGTCAAGCATAATTGGATCAAGAACACAAGAGGAAAGCAAAATAGGGATAAAGTAACTCCTAATTTTAAACCTTGGCCATCAAATTACTGCACTTTGCCTTAGTTGGTTGTTCATTGCTAGTTTAATTAATTTTCATTTAATTTCCAGTTTTTAATCTTTTGAAATCATTTTCTTAAACAAAGCTTAACCTAAATTGAGTGGTGTCTAACATCATTCTCTGTGGGCCGATATCTATTTTTAACTATAAGTAATGACCCGTATACTTGCAATTTTTGACGTAAAACTAATAGTTTGGTTTGCGAACGAACAATGTTTGAATCGTACAATTCGACTGCCCATCCGACTAAGGGTGAAATGCAGTACTCAAATTCAATCTAGTCCCCATAGCTATCTGTAAACTCTTTTAGAATTAAGAAGTAAACCATGTATCTCGATTAGATACAATAGAGACTGGAACCTTGTGTAACCTCACAATTTGATCAATATACTATCCAAGAAATATGTCTATTATACAGGTAAGAAATGAGCTGATTTAGTTAACCTATCTACAATCACCCAAACTGAATCATATCTACATCTAGTCCTTGGTAACGTTACCTCGAAATCCATTGAAATTTTCTCCCTCTTCCACGATGGAATGGCTAAAGGTCTTAATTTTCTTACTGGTGCTTGATGCTCTGGCCTAACCTGCTGACAGGTCAAACACCTCAACATAAATTCTACCACATTTTTTTCATTGTTGGCTATTAGTAATAAAGTCTCAGATTCCGATACATTTTTATAGTATTAAGATGCATAGCATATGATGCATTATGAGCTTCCTTCAAAACCTCCTCTCATAATCCATCTACATCCAGTACACAAACTTGCCTCTTAATCACGAACGCTTTGTTTGGTCTTACTGAAAAGTTGGTCTTCCTACTCTGTTACATACTCTCTCTCATCAGCATCAGATAAAAATCTTAAGCTTCAGCCTCTGTGATCCTATCACCCAAATCTGGTTGGACTTGTAATGTCGCCAATAAACCACTCACATAATCAATCTCCAATCTCACATCCAGTGCCTTCAACTCCACTAATGGAATCATATTGTGCCCACTCAAACTAGCCATTATGCTGACCTTTTCCTACTTAAGGCATCTACCATTACATTAGCCTTCCCTGGATGGTAATCAATAGTACAATCGTAAACCTTCAACAACTCGATCCATCTTCTCTGCCTTAAGTTTAATTCCCTCTGAGTAAAGATATACTTAAGGCTCTTGATCAGGTGTTGATGTGTAACATCCCAGGTCACCTGCTTGCAAATATTGTCCACTTTGGGCCTTGGCCCAACCAAGCCCTCACGGTTTTACTTTTCCCCAAGCCTTCCCAGGAGGTCACCCATCCAAGAACTACTCCCACCCAAGCACATTTAACCTTGAAATTCTGATGGGATTTGGTCCATTAGGCCAAGGAAAACGCATATGTAAGGGAGAGGTATCCACACCCTTATAAGGCATGCTACGTTCTTCTCCCCAACCGATGTGGGATCTCACACTCTCCACCCCCTTAGGGCCCAGCCCTCTTTGGGGTCCAGCCTAGCTGGCACAACGGTTCGGGTACTGGCTCTGATACCACTTGTAATATCCCAGATCACCCGCTTACAGATATTGTCCGCTTTTGGACCTTGGCCCATCCAAGCCCTCACGGTTTTGCTTTTTCCGAGGCCTTCTCAGGAGGTCACCCATCATGGAATTACTCTCGCCCAAGCACGTTTAACCTCGGAGTTCCGATGGGATCCGGTATATTAGGCCATGGAAAACGCATCTGTAAGGGAGAGGTATCCGTACCCTTATAAGGCGTACTTCATTCCCCTCTCCAACCGATGTGGGATCTCACATTTTTGGAAAAAATTTATTATACAATAAGAGATATATTGTCATCATAACAGCTGCTCATGAAGTTTTAAATAAAGATAGGTATAAGAAAAGTCTAAGCGATCACCAAATGCCAAGACAGTGTTATGTGGCTTTACTAAAATGTAAGAATTCTCCCAGTAGATAAGTAATGAAGAAATAGACCTTAAGCTCATGAAGAATGACAAGAAGTTAAAGCAATCAACAAAATTTTGATAAAATCAATTTAGGGTGCAAAAATTGGTAACATATTGTGATTCAAAACCAACATGGATGAAAGGTAACACTAAGAGATTGTATAATTCTTGAAAGAGTAGCAAGATATCTTCATATGGTTCCACTCAAACATAAAATTGGTAAAGCCATACATGATAACTCATATGTCAAATGTGAGAAATGACGCTAAACTTGTAAAGAAAAAAGATGAGTCTGCTAAGATCTTCTCATTTTTGGGTTAAGCATTGCTTGAAGATCCATGCTATCCATCCAAATCGCTGTCATCAACAGCTTAATGTTTAATCAGTGGAGGTTTCAAGAAAAAGAAAGGAAGCTTTCAAAATCTTTGAACTGGATACCTTTTTCATGGATGAGATCTCCTCTTCGATCTCCCTCTTTGGCTAGCCTCCGAAGTCCTTTAAGAAAAATCAAATCCCAATGAGATGAACTTAGATTATCCATGCCCTAAACGATTATAGAGTTCAGTTGTTGAGTTTGATACCTGTGTCGAGCTTATTGTACGAAGATCTGAGCGGAGTAGTGTCGGAACCATCGATCACCTAGCCTCCATAGTCGACTTCACCCTCCTTAATCGAGAAATGATGTGAAGATTCAAGAAAGGGCAAGTTAGTTTTACCCTAATTGTCTACGATGTGTCGTTAAATGTTGGACTGGATACATTGCCCTTTTTGTATTTTTCTGAAACCAGTGTTTTAGGAGGGCTTCTCTCACGTGGGAGAGATCCTCCCCCTGTTTTGTATCTTATCTTTTATAATGAATGAAATTTTAATTTCTAAAAAAAAAGAAGGGTCTTTGTAAAAGTGAAATAATATATAGAGTAAGATGAGGTAAACAAACTATTGACCAAGGGATTTATTAGGAAAGTGGAGTATCTAGACTAGCTCTTCAATATAATAATAGTAAAATAGTTTATAGAAAATCGTGTATGTGCTTTGATCTTATGAACCTAAACAAAATTTGTTCCAAGGATAGTCACTAGCTTTTGAAGATAGATCTACTCACAAACGCAATAGCAAGTAATAAATGATTGAGTTTCATATATGTGTACTTGATCTATAACTAGATTTGAATGTATGAAGATGATGAGTAAAGAAACAAGATTCATAATGCATAATGAAACATAATGTTATAAAATATTGTCACTTAAGAATGTGGGAGCAACCTATTAAAAGCTTGTCAATTTAATGTAAGAGTAAAATAGTTAAAATTTGGAGGTTTGTGCTGATTACATGATTTTCAAGACAAAGCAAGGAGGAGATCAATTGGAAAATCTCTGAAAATGTTTTGACATGCTGAAGACATATGGCATGAAGCTAAACCCCAAGAATATGTATTAGGAACTTCTAGTAGAAATTTCGTTGGCTTTATGTGAGCCAATGGGAATTGAAGCTAATTATCAACATGAAGTCACCAAAAACTATAAATGAGGCCTAGATCCTAGCATTAAAATAATAAGTTCTTCTTATTTTCTTTCTAGGTTTGTAGAAATATATCCCCTCTTCTTAAAGATGCTTAATTAGTATAAAAGATTTAAATAGAGTAATGAGTGCCAACAAACACTTAAAGACTTAAAGAGGGAAATCAAATATATATTTATTATGTAAGAAAGATCTTTTAGCGACCAGAAGCCATATATAACTAAATGGAAAAATCAATTTTAATAGTTATCACATTAGCAAGGAAACTATGTTATACTTCTAGGTTCATCACCATTATCATTTTCTCAAACCTGTCCTTGTGAAAAAATTTATACAAGCTAGAAACAATGAGGAGGATGGTGATGTAATTCATAGAACTTAATAAGTTTGAAGTTAGGTTCTCTCTGTAAGAATTAGCCAAATCCTAATAACTAGATCATTGTAGAAAATCTAAACTATAAGCCACGTCTTTAAACTATAGTGGGGATAAGACCTCAATAACTCCTGATATCTCTCTCATGGCTTATCTAAAGACTCGCCTTCCCTTTGGGCAAAGGTGGTGATCTAATTTCTTATTTGAGTAGTCTTAATTAAAGGAAAATAATTTGCCAAAAATGTGTGGGAGAGTTGATCCTAAGTAGTGATTAATGCTAGTAAAAGGGTATATAACTATGCTCTAGCTTTATCCATCAAAGAGAAAGGGAATAATTAAAGTTTGATTGCATCACGGGACATGCTATTCAACTTTAATATATCAAAATACTTTGAAAACATTGATAGGTTCAGGTTACCTTTTAGATGGTGAACCTACAAATTTATTTTTAAATTGGTAGAAATATCATATTAAGATACAAAGACGTCCTAAGTTGATGACTTGAAGCCCAAAGTTAAGGAGCTGAAGTTTAAGTCAAAACAAAATTTTGACCCAATTTTTTTACAATAACATTCGGGTATATAAGGATAGGTGTGTCATCATCTTTTATTGCACATTTGATCATTTTCCTTCCTAATGGCTCATCTCCAGTCTCCAGTCTCGAGTCCCCAGTCTTACACGATCGTTGTTTATGGATGTTCCTCAGTCTAGGTTTAGTTAGATGTTATTGGATCAATCAATATGCCTTACGATATTCCATGTCCTCTTTGTCAATGATTGATTGACCTTAGTCCATAAAGTCACTTCTTTTCCCTCCGTAGTATCCCAATTGACTTTGAGGCAACTAACATTATATATTGGTCCAATAATTTGATATTTTGTTTATTGTTCGATTATACCAAATTGGGCAATTTTCCCATTTTAATATTGGATAACTTGCATGGTATATTGGATTTTATGTCCAACCCTTTTGGTGGAACTGTTGGTGCATGAAATTATAACTCAAGCTCAAGAGGTTTCCTTTATATGGTTTTATTCTCATTCCTTTTACTACTTTCTATATAATTTTGGATTCCAATTTTGCTATTCTCTGTAAAATGATTCATTGCAACCAATGAGATGTTCTATTAGTACAGGCACTAGTTTTCCTTTGTTGTTGATCTGCTTTCTTGATGAATATTCCTTGCAACAATTAATTCTCCCAATTTGATGAAAATGTTTCTATTTAGAACCTGTGTATACTATATGGTGTTGAGGAATTTTCTTCAGTTCCGTTCCTTCTATAGTTCATATATCACCCCATTCAAGCATATTTTAAAGATCATACTATCCCCTATTTTTGGGAATTTTATCCTTAAGGTCCAATCAATCATATCCTCCATTGATTAAGGAATGTTAAGATAGATTACACCTAGGAATAATGTTCCTCCATATCTTGGATGAGTAGGGACATGTAACATCTGATACCTAGTATCCAAGTATATTTGACATAGGCTGTAAAGTGAAGAAGTAGTCTATGTGATCCTGTCTAGAGTCAAAAGTATGTTTTTTTTGGCATCCACGTAATAAAGGAGAATTTTGGTATGTGTCTAAACCATAACAATTAATACCATATCACTTTCGGTGTTATAGGGCCAAATAAGGAGGCACATGAGGCTATTTTGAATTGATTAACTACACCCTTACGCCAGATCACTTTGTCTATTCTTGATGGGCTGGGGGGGTACTTGGGAAAAAGTGGAGTGAGTTGCATCATACCTTTAGGTAGGATGCTCCATTTATTTCCATATATCACTACCTGACCCTTAGCATTGAGTGGGAGAGTGTGTTGCAGAGAGAGGAATGAAGGATGTTTAATCTCCTTACCTACTATCTCCCTTAGATTCAAGAGGAATTTTATAGCACTAGATGTGCTACCATTTCCTTTTAGTGACCAAAAGTTTTAAGTCTCTGATATACTCCTTATGTATCCATTTCACCTATAATGCTTCTTTATTATTGGATAAGCTCCATATCCTTTTTGCCATTAGTTCTTTACTTGACACTTTGATTAATTAGTTTGATTCTAAGACTCCAATTAATTTGATCCTAAGTCCCCCTTGAGACTGAGGAAGGAATATGTCCTTCCATTTAACTTTATGGGTCCCCTTATTATTTCATGATTTGCTCTATAGCAAGTTCTTTATTACTCTTTCTATATCCTTTATTATCTTAATAGGCAAAACAATGTTGGAGCTCCAATAAATGTCCATGCCATTAAACACTCCATTTATAGGATAGGCTTCTATTCACCCAACTGTTGGTTCTTTTAAGAATGGTATCAAATATAGATTTGTAGTCATTATAAGTTAACCTGCTTGAGGAGATAAGTAACCTCAGATACTTGAATGGAGTTTTGCTTAATTGGAGCCTGATATCAGTACCAAGTTGTTTTCCAAGGTGTAAAGTACTAATAAGATGAAAATTTGGAATTTGTCCCTATTAATAGCGAGGCCTAACATTTTAGAAAATTTTTGCAAGTAATCAATTCCCTATTAAATCCACGTAGAAAGAGCAGGTCATTTGCAAATGACAAGTTTAAGAGCTTAATTCTCTTACACTTGTAGTGATATTTGAAAGGTTTTCCTAGAGAAATGTTATGAGAGATCATTCTTTTGAGGACCTCTATAGCTAAATCAAATATATGAGGTAACAATGGATCTCATTTTCTGATGCCTTTTGGACCCCTTAAATAAGTAAATGGCCTCTCTATTAATGAGAACATTATATGATACAATGGATAAGAATTGGTGTACCCAATTAATGAATAATTAAGGGGAATGAAAGGATTGAAAAGTGTTTATAATAAACCTCTAATTGAGAGTGTCAAAGGCCTTTGAAAAGGCATTCTTTATTATACATCTTTTGATGGACTTCTTAAAGTGATATTCTTTGAAAATTTTTTAAGTAATCAAATTATTACCTCCAATATTACGACCTAAAATAAAAGAAAATTGAGAAAATTTGATTAGTAATCTCATCAGTGGCTTTAATCTCAAGGCCAAAATCTTTGAGATAATTTTGTATAAGACATTATAACATGATATAGGTATGAAGTCTTGGAAGGAGATAAGGCTAGGATTTTTGAGTATTAGGAAGATTAAGGTTTTGTTTAGTTCTTTGAGGGGGTGAGCCAATGGAAGAATTCCTTACTAGCTTTGCAAATATTTTTTTTAGTAAATTCTAGGACTTTTGAAAGAAAAAGGCATTAAAGCCATAAAGTCCTAGGGATTTTTGTGGATTCAAGTCGAAGAGTGCATTCTTGATCTCTTGGTTAGTCATAGGCTCCTATAGAGGCTAAATCAGTGCTTGGGTGAAATAGGAGGAGATGAATTTAGAATATAAGGAGGGTGAACTTATGATATCTAACCCAGTTCTAAGGAAGGATTTGAAGTGATTGAAGGATAAGATCTTTAATTAATCTTAATCGAAACAAATATTAGCATTGGCATCAAGGATGCCTGATATCTTATTGGTGTTTATTTTATTCAAGATTGTTTTATAGAAGTAAGCTGTGTTGGAATCACCTTCCTTGAGCCAAGATATTCTTGCTTTCTATTTTTGCAATGAAATGTAGGCATTTAAGGTCGTAAGGTAAGAATTGAGCTTGATTTTTTTTTCTCATGTTGCAATTCTCCATTCAAGGGACCTACATAAGTTACACTTTGTGTTGTCATTAATTCTCCTTTAGTTCTCTCTATGTTTTTAAACAAGCCATCTTTGAAGTGCTGTTTATAAAGCTTATTTCTTCCTTAATCCTTTTCAGTTTGTAATTTAGTTTATAAAACTCATATCCTTATACTAGATGGTCTAGTCCCATTTCAATTATATTCTTATACCCCCTCTAGTTTAGTGACAAAATTAAAAAATCTAAAAGGAGTCGTCAGCTACCTAACATGAGGGTCCATTCTGATTTCAATAGATGAATGGTCTAACATGCCTTAAGGATTGAATATTCCTAAGCTATTGAAAAATTTATCCATCCATTCTAAGTTCACCAAGCCTCTATCAAGCTTCTTCCTTATTAGATAAGACCCTTCCTATTTGTTAGACCATGTGAAGAAATTACCTCTATAATTGAGATCTGTTATATCATAATTAGCTAGGCATTCTCTGAATTCCTTATCCATTTTTTAAACTTCATTACCCAGCACTTAAGCTTTATATGATTATAGAATATAGTTAAAATCATCCAACACTATCCAAGGGTCTTTAATGCTCCTTGTTAACTCTTGAATTCCCTTTCAAATATAGCTTTTTTGGAAAGAAAATTTTGAGGCACAAACAAAAGTGATATAAATTTTTCCAAGAAGTAGCAATAAGTTGATCTATATATGGAGAAATTGATATGAGTGTTTTGAGGAGAGGACATTAAGCACCCTTAGGTTATATTCCATAATAATCCTTCCAAGGTGATGTTGAGTATGATTGGACATTACCTTCTAATTATTTCCTAGGAATCATAGTTCTTTATTGAGATAAGACCCTAGTTTGTAAGGGTTAATAGTATCCTTCCCTTTATGCTTTCTAGTGGATTTCCTTAGGGTACTTTATAGAAAGAAATGTTCCTAAATAGTATTATCAAATATGTTTGGCTCATATATCTCTGATGGATTTTAAGTTTTAGTTATGATGTGGTCCCAACTTAATTCTAATGGTTCAACTATATTGATAGGGGAATTTATGAAGTTAGGAAGTTGTGAAGGAGTTGATTGGTTTGAACGTAAAGGTGGTATTTTTGGTAGATTAGTGAGGGGAATTCTTGAACCTTAGCCAATTGTAGGAATAAGATTGGGAGGGGGTATCATGCATGTTCAAATTTGATGGCTTTTTAGAGAGTTATGGCTTAGAGGGTTCTTTTGGTGGTTGAGGGTAAAGGTTGGGGATTTTGGTTTTAAGGATCCATATATATTTTTTTAAAGGTGGCTAATCTGATTTCTAAGAATAGGATAATAGAATATTAATTAGTTTAAGTTCTCCATCCTCACATAGGTTGAGGATCTTCAGTGAATCTGGAATTTTACAAGCTTATCAACTTTCATGCTTTTTTTTTAAAAAAAATCCTACCCTCCTTATCCCTGCAGTTTGCTTATCCAATCTTAATAGTTTTCTAAATGCACTAACTAAATGACTTAACCCTATTATTTTCCAATATTCCAATGGTCTTTCTGGAAGCATATCTACAATGGAATGGACTTTATAGAGGACTTATCTAGGGTTATTCATACTATGAATTTGCTGATAAACAGAGGCCTACCTCTCTAATGCTAAGGGTCTTGTTTTATAACCTGTGTTAGGCTTGCATTGTCTCTAAATTTAAATTAAAAGTAGTCTTCTTATGTGATTAAAACTTACTCCAATCCAAATATAGACCACAGTGCTTATTCCTATGCTTTGATAGAAAGAAATGGATATGCTTGTCCAAGAAACAACCAACCAAAGTTTTATTCTATTTAGCTACTCTAGTATGAAGTATCTCTATAGATGGTTAGATGATAGAAGAGGAATTATCTAGGACTAAAGGAATTAGTTTAAGTTTGATAGGTGGATCTCTACCACTTACCACTTGGTTCATGCCTTAAACAATTTTTTGTTAGTAGTACAGCCATATTAAGTTAGGGTTAAAGTGATAAGCTAGTAGCAATCTGATGAGAAGAGGAGGAGATAGATTGGCTAGGGGAGGGAACGACAAGGGCTAGGGTATTCAAATTGCTACTAGTTTTCAAGAGGAGAGAAGGAAAGATAGATGCAAAGGTATGGGGAGGGGGATTTTGTGCTTCTAAGTTTAAGGATAATAGGTAGCTGAAGTTAGAGAGGGTATAGACCATTGGTTTGGGTTAAGGAAGAAGGGTTAAAGACCATTGGTTTATGGACTAGGGAGGTTTGGGTTAGGGAAGAAGGATTTAAGACCACTGGTTTATGGACTAGGGAGGTTAAGGCTATGGAGGAAGGATTAAAGATCATTACCCAAAAAGCTAGTCCCTTACAAGGGATAATCGTGGTGGGTTAAGCAAGAATATGACTTTTTAAAGGTGATTAGGATACAGATGGTCGAGGCAAATTTCTAGAAAGAGGTCAAACCCTCTCTATCTCTAAAGGTTTCACCATAAATAATAGGGAAGGCTTTAGCTCAAAGTTAGCAACTTTGATGATAGACCTTGTAATTCTTGAGCTAATACCCTAAGCATTTGGTATGGCAAAGTCCTTTAGTGACCTTATATTTTATGCAACCATCTTTGCTTCCTCAACTTTTACTCTCCTTCAAATTCTTCTTCTTATGTACAATGTTCTTTCAATCTCAGGGTCTAGCTCTACAAGATTTCTAGCATCGACAAAATTGTGCATATAAGAAGTGATTTACAAAAGAGAAAGAATAAAGAAAGATTTAGTAAAAAAATAATGAAATGTAAAAAAATTTAAAAAAAGATCTAGTCTATTTAGTTTGCAAATGTTAATGCGTAATCCTTGGAATTAATGTTAAAAATTTATTATGATTGTAACATCCCATTACCTGTGGGAAGGTTAGAATTGTAAATATGAGTGATCAATGAGAGTTTAGAAATGCATTTGCATGCTCATGCATAATGTGTCATACACATACATGTGAATAGTGAAATTTTTGCACATGAAAATAATTGTATATGCATTCATTGACGTTTTGGGTATAATTGTTAATAAATGTGATTTTTATTGAGAATTTTGGTTTGTTTTTATTGAAAATTGATTCGGAGAGTGTAATTGTTGATTTAGAATTTTTGGAGAATTTTAGGAAATTTTCTGAAAATTCGGGGTAATTTCTGGACTAGGAAAAATGTCAAGTGGCAAGACAATTGTTAAATAGTAGTAGAAATTACTGTCCAATGGTAATGGAAATTTTAATAAATGACTTTAGGAATCATTGACAAGTGTCATTGAAAATTGGAGTAGAAATTGAAATTGATTGGACTAGTTAATGAAAGGAACCAATCTAAAGCCATAAGAATTGGACATATGGCAAGTGACAAGTGTCACTTGCCAAACCATGTCTTGTTAAGTACGTTTGATTGATTCAAATGCAGAATTGCTTATGCTTAAGTGAAAATGTGACACTTATATAAAGTGCAAAGTTGTGAAATAATTGTTATATGAATTGATGTGTTGCATGAATTGAGTGAACTATCGATGATAGTTATCTCATTAAGTTCGCAAAACTCACCAAAATTGCAACGTTGTCTTTTCAGGACCGAGAGACGACTCTAGCTACTGAGAGGCTCTATTGCTGTGTAGATTGTGATTTGGTAAGAGAATTCATGGCTCAAAGGTCAGTCAGCTGGGATTTTTGGATGGTTTAGATAGATTTGATATATTTTCCTCTTTCATGTAGTACTTATGTACTAGGTTTTGTTGATGTATGTACATGTAGTAAAGGTTTGAAAGACATAATGTAGACTTTCGGTTTTGAGAAATGGAATGAGGAAAAGCTGGTTTTAAAAATATTGTGGTTTTTCTTATGGTGCTTTATAAGTGAATAATGATATGATGCCATATGAAGTGAATGTAGTGATCGAACGTAGCTCGCCCTTATCGTAGGATATGTACTGGAATGACCTTCGGGCATTCGGCGTGTACCCTACGGTAAGGGGGCGCTACATTTAGGTGGTATCAGAGCATGGTTTGGTATCTGTTAGGACATATAGGAATGTTAGGCTTGAAATATTTTGAAAATGCAGATAATGATTGAAGGTATTAATTGTTATAGGTCATCCGCTCTAGGTGATCAGGTTGATCAACCAGCTGTCCAAGGATCTGTAGGAGCCAGTAGAGAGTCCTCGGTACCTCAATTTGAGGGGTTGCCTCCTAGAGTTCCGAGAGAAGGGAGAGTAGGTATGATAGGCTGCGCAAGCAGGGAGCTGTGGACTTCTATGGCAGCACAGACCCTGCTGAGGCCGAGGGATGGTTAGAGAGGACGGAAAGAGTATTTGATCAGATGGACTGTGAGCTTGATGAGAGGTTCGACTATGCAGTGTCTCTATTGCAGGGCCCAGCATATCAATGGTAGAAGACTGTCCCAGGCAGTATGACCAGGCCTTGCCAGTTGAAGTGGGAAGATTTTCTGTGGGTCTTCAGAGACATCTACATGCCCAAGATCTATTTGGACATAAAGATGCAGAAGTTCCTGAAATTGAAGCAAGGAAGGATGTCAGTGGTCGATTATGAGGTCCGCTTCAATGAATTGATGAGTTATGCTACCGCTCTGATCCCTATAGAACAAGACAAGTACAGGAGGTTTGAGAATGGGCTTAATATAGAGATCAGAACAAGGTTGGCGCGGTCAGATATGGGAACTTTCATTGAGTTGAGAGCTGCTGTTGTTAGAATTGAACAGCTGATGAGGGAGAAGCAAGCAGAGACTGGGCAAGGGTCCAGAGGAAAGAGACCTAGTGAGAGTCAGGGCAGTTCTGACAAGAGTTTCAGTAAATGCCAGAATAAACCATTCAGATTCCTAGGTGGATCCAGACAGTCAGGATCTAGGCCGAGGGGCAGGATATCACAGACCAGCAGTGGGAGAGGAATAGTGCAGAACCAGTGGCCCCCTTGTGAGCATTGTGGGAAAAGGCACGGTAGAGAGTGCTGGATTGTGTCAGGGGCTTGTTTTGCATATGGCTCCTTTGAACACAAAGTCAGAGATTGTCCGGTTGTTGCTGGAGCTCAGTCTACTGTTAGTGGGCGATCTGGAAGTAATACTACAATCCAACAGAGTAGAGGTGGTGGATCTGGGCAGAGGGGCAGAGGTAGAGACAGAGGGAGAGCTGGGAGTTCTTCCATG
>JANIHZ010000005.1:28034616-28049825 GCA_027478365.1 Erythroxylum rufum
ATTGCTAAATTAATTATATTTAATTGATTACAAAAACTAAATAAATTATTGCATAAAATTAAATTATTCATAATTAAATTATTCATAATTTTTATTAATAATTAATATATTAAATATGTGTCAAGTGTACAAGGTCTTCAAAAATCTTTGAAAAATTAGTGTTTATGTGCTTCAAATGCATTTTAACAGCTTATGGACACGACCGTGGTCCATGTTACGGATAAATGTATCATTAGTTGTCGTTATCATCATTGTAACAAATTTCTCATCATTCTCGTAACAGAACTGTAACAGAATTCTATATATATATAAAACCCCACCTACTCTAAGGTTAAGGAGATGGTATCAGAGCCATTTCTTTGATCCTCCTTATCTTTTTCAGTTCTTTACTGTTCTTTCTCTCTTCCCTTAACATTCCGCTTCTTTACAATGGCCTTCTCAACTCCAACTTCTTCTACCACAACTCTGATCTCTTCCTCCTCTGGCTTCCATGTCAATATCACTGATTTTGTTCCTAAAAAATTGATATGACCAACTACTTTGTCTGGTTCTATTTGTTTCGTCCAGTTCTAGACATTTATGATCTGGTTGATCATATTTCTCACCCTATTTCTCCACCTTCGGAATACATTTCTAATCATTCTACTACAACTGAGGTTCCTAATCCTGAGTACCATACTTGGCAAAAACTGGATTGTCTTATTCTCAGCTGAATGAATGGCACTGTTAAAAGCAAAATACTCCCTCTTCTCTATCACTCAAAGATAGCTTCTGAAACTTGGCATGCACTTGAATCTCATTTTCTTGACCGCTCTACAGCATGAGAAATGCAACTGAAAATAATTCTTGATGATTTGAAGGAAAATGATCTTTTTATTGACCTATACTGCCAGAAATTCAAAGAACTTACAAATGCTTTGTTGGCTATTGGCCAACCTTTAACCGAAAGGGAACAAGTGCATTGCCTCCTTCGTGGTTTACCCATGAGCTACGAATCTCTCATCACTGTGATCTCTAACCAGAAACTTCCACCAACCTTCGTAGAATTATGGACGATGCTTCTGTGTCATGAAGCTCGACTTGAACATCTTGACTCCATCAACTCACCTCCCTCAACTCAAACTGCCCTTGTTACTTCTCAGTTGTCCTTTTCTACTGGAAATAGCCGTGGGTCTTCTTTATCGCGCAGTGGCAGTCGTGGGGGTAGTTGCTGGCAAAGTGGTGGTCGCAGTGGCCGTGATAAAAATGGTCGAGGTCAGTACTCCTCCTTCTTTAATTTTGGATTTAACTTGTTGGACTGGTCTCCTTCTCTTGGCAGAGGTCATCACATTCTTGGTCCATCTCCTTTATTTCCTACTGCTGGTTCATCATCTTACTTTCATAGGACTTACTTCTCGTGTGGACTCCCTAGCCATATAGCTACTACTTGTCCTCATCGCAACACCAACACACCTCTCTCCAGTTAGTTTGCGGGCTTATCGATCTCTGATTCTTTTGATCCCTCTCACTACATGGACACAAGGGCAACAACTCATATGGTCAATAACTCTAGTATGGACTCATCCTTCTCTCCTTACTACGGGTCTGAATGTATAATAGTGGGTGATGGTTCGATTCTTTCTGTCAAATCCATTGGTGATAGACAACTTCACTGCTCTAATCATACTTTCTACTTGCCTCGCACTCTGCATGTTCCTCGTTTAACCAAGAATTTAATATCCATTAGACAATTTGCATCTAATAACAATTGTTTTTTTGAATTTCATGCGGTTTTGTTATCAAGTGTGCAAAGACTGGGTAGGAGATTCTTTGTTGCCTCAGTGACAACCCACTCTACCCCTGGTTTCCATCCTCACTAAGCTCAACTGGACATCATGCCTTGCAGTCTTCATCATTTGATATTTGGCATACTCGTTTGGGTAATCCACATGCCAATGTTCTTTGAGTCTTACTTCCTCATTTAGGCTTCTCATTTAATAAACGTGACAGACGCTCCCACTGTTCCATTTGTCTTGAGGCTAAGACCTGTCATTTAGCCTTTTTTGATCGAACCACTTTTAGTATGAATTTTCTGGAATTAATTCACTGTGATGTGTGGACATCACCACTTTCTTCTGTCACTGGCTATAAATATTATATTTTGTTTGTGGATGATTACTCTTATTTCACTTGACTTCATTCGATGAGACACAAATATGATTCAATTAAGTGCTTTGTTACTTTTAAGCAACATGTCGAATGCTTATGCTCCACCACTATTAAGTTTTTTGCTTAGACAATGGTGGTGAATTTATCAGTCACTATTTTCAACAGTATCTTGCTTCTTGTAGCATTTTTTTTTCAATCTCCGTATCCTATAGATCACAGCAAAATGGTGTTGTTGAACGCAAATACCAACGTATCTCTGAAATGGGCAAAACCATGCTTCGCCATTTAGGTGCTCTGTTATCTCTGTGGGTCAAAGCCTTTCAAATTGCTCTCTACACCATCAATCATCTACCAATCTACCAACACCTGTACTACAACATTGTTCTCCCTTCTCTGTTTTATTTTACCGATCACCTGATTATTCTTATTTGAAAGTATTTGGCTGCCTTTGTTTTCCTCTGTTACAAATATGACACAAATTAGAACAAAGGTCTACCCCTTGTATTTTCTTAGGTTACAACCCACATAAAAAGAAGGGTACCGCTATCTTAGCTTTGGCTCTGGTTACATTTTTATCAGCCGTCGTGTTTGATTTGTTGAAACCTCCTTTTCTTACTTAGACGAACAGCCTCCGACCACCTCACAACCTGTCCCTAAACCATCCAAATGACGATCAACTCTCTCCATACCACTCATTCCTACAACTACGCTACCACACTCTTCTCCATCCCCAATACCCATATCTTCTTCTCCACAACCCACGGTACAGTTACCAACAAATCTAACACCTACTTCTTCCTCTCCACAACCCACGGTACAGTTACCCATAATCCTATTCCCACTACCCTCTCAACTCATCCAATGATCACAAGAGGCAAAGCCGACATTTTTAAACCTAAGCATCATCTCTCTCTTCTAAACTCTGTGTCACAGCTGCCTCTCAATCACAATACTGCATATGTCAATTCCACCAACCCAGTAAAACCCATCACTCCTCTATGTGCTGTTGTTTCATTAAAAAAGTCCCCTCCTCTATATGGCATTGTTTCGGTCATCACCACTTCCCTCTACCCACATAACCCACATGGTGTTGTCTCTACCTGCCATTCATCAACTTCATCCAACATTGGTTTGATTGAACCTACCACTGTCAAGGACGCATTCACCGACTCACTGGAAAACAACTACGGTAGATGAATTCAACGACTTAATCGCCAACTCCACATGGACCTTGGTACCATGAAAACTAGATATAAACTGTAAGAAATTAACGGAACAAAACATAATCACAAAGATCATGTAAAACACAGGATCGTTTCATATATGCATAGAAAACGAAAAACACATACTTGGTTAATCGTTGTTATTCCACCGATTAAAGAACTCTCTATTTTGTTTTTCAACCGCAGATCTCCTTCTTTAGTTTTCTGTAACTTCAGAGAAGATAGAAACAAAACAGCCGCCAATCCAAAAGACACGCAGAGATACGTTTCTTTCAAACGTTTGCTTCATATATGTCTATATGAAACTACCTTTAGTAGTTATTTAAGTATGATGACAATTATACCCATCATGGGTGTATCTATAAGTCATCACAACTTGATAAAAACCCAGTCACCAACTTGAAATTGACGTTTAGTTCGGTGCATGTTGGCTTGCTTCCGCATTCTAAGTTGAGCTCGCTGTAGATGGGATTGCAAATTTATTAATTTGGCTTCGATCGCTCAGCAAGTCATCAACTTTAGCTACATTGGAGGAATATTTGGTGTAATCAAGTATGGAAGGAGGGGCTAGACCATACAACGCTTCAAACGGAGACATATTGATGGAACATGGAAGAATGCTTAGCAGTATTGTAGCTATACTTAACCAAGGAAGGAGCTTTACCCACACTTTTGGCTTGTTAGAGATGAAGCAACGAAGGTAATCTTCCAAACACCGATTAACAACTTCAGTCTGACCATCAGACTGGGGGTGGTAAGCACTACTAGTGCTCAAGGTGAAGCCCTGCAGCTTGAATAATTCCTGCCAATGAGTGCTCATAAATAAAGGATCTTGATCTGATACAATGTCTGATGGAAATCCATAGAATCGAGCAATTCCTTGGACAAAGACCTCCGCAAGTTTATGGGCAGTGATGTGAGTTCCTAGGGCGTAAAAATGGGCATATTTTGTAAGTCTATCAACCATTACCAAAATGGAGCTCTTTCCATCTGAGAGTGGCAGATGGGTGATCAGGTCTATAGAGATCAAGTCCCAAACCTTGTCTGGTATAGGGAGTGGTGGTAGTAGTCCTTGAGGTGTTGTGTTAAAGGCCTTGGTTGGTTGGCGAACGGTGCATTTCGCCACAAATTCCTTAATATCTTGACGCATCCCTGGTCAGTAAAAAGTGGAAGAAATACGAGCCATAGTTCACTGACTCTTAGTATGTCCTCCAATTGGTGTGCTATGGTACTCATGCAAAATGAATAATTTGAGTGTTAATTTTGCTGGAGACCTTGCCTCGCACCAAAATTAGCCCCTCTCTAACTGAATGCTCAGGATGGCTGGATGGATCCTCCTTAATCTCCTTAAGCAGTTGAGCGGTTGGTTAATGTTCGTCTAGAAAAGTACGAAGGGCCTGAAGCAATGCCACCACAGGTTTTGAATGAGCAAAGTGTGCATTCAGTTGTCCCTCTGCCTTTCATGAAAGAGCATCAGCAAGGGTGTTCTCTCTACTTGGCTTATATTGAATCTCGAAGTCATAACCTAGGAGCTTGGATAGCCATTTTTGTTGCTCGGGTGTCCGAATTGTTTGAGTGAGGAGATTTCGAAGGCTTTGGTGATCATTTTGAATAATAAACATATTGCCCAACAAGTATTGTCGCCATTTCCGAACTGCTATAACAATATCATACATTTCCCTTTCATATGTGGGTGCTTTCTGCATCTTGAAATTGAGTTGCTTGCTATGGTAAGATATTGGTTTTCCATTTTGACAAAGGACAACTCCAATGCCTGAACCAGATGTATCAGTTTGCAAAATGAATGGTTTAGCAGAATTGGGCATTTGCAGCATTGGGGTAGTCGATAATGCCTGTTTCAGCTAGCAAAAAGCAGGCTCAACTTCCAAATTCCATGTGAAAGATTCCTTCCTGAGTAGATATGTTAGCGGAGAGGCAACCGAGGCAAAACTTGGCATAAATTTTCTATAATGGCTGCTAATCCCAAGAAGCTCCTCAAAGCCTTGATAGTTGTAGGCACGGGCCACTTCTGAATAGCCTCTATTTTTTCGGGCCCTGTTGCTACTCCTCGTTCCGAAATAATATGTCCAAGATAGACAAGAGAAGTTTTTCAAAACTCAGATTTTGTAATTTCTATGTGCAAAGAGTGCTTCTGCAATAGCTCCAAAACTTGATGCAAATCAAGCAAATGTTTATCCTAAGTAGGACTATAAACCAATATATTATCAAAAAATACCAATATATTAGACTTATGCAATATCGATGTAAATATAGTATTCATCAGAGCTTGGAAGGAAGAAAGGGCATTTGATAATCCAAACGGCATTACCCGAAATTCATAATGGTCATCATGTGTACGAAACGCCATTTTATGAACATCATCTCGGTGGATACGTAATTGGTGATAACCCAACCGAAGATCTAATTTGGAGAAGAATCGTGCCCTATAGAGTTCGTCCATGAGCTCATCAACAGTAGGAATCGGGTACCGGTCCCTTATCGTAACTGCATTCAAAGCTCTGTAGTCAACAAAAAAACTGCCAAGTGTCATCTTTCTTTCTGACCAAGAGAACGCGTGTGGAAAACGAGCTGGTAATGGGACGAATAACTCCTGCCAACATCTACGTCACCATTGTCTCCATCTCTTCTTTTTGGAAATGGGGGTAGCGGTATGGCCTTACATTGATAGGTTCTGTCCCTGGTTTAAGTGGAATGCGGTAGTCGAGCTCCTACTTAGGAGGAAGGTCGAAAGGTGGCTCGAAAATGATAGAATACCTATTAAGTAGCTCTGCTAGATCCGCCGCTTGAGAGCGAGCCCCCATGTTCACTGGAGTTTGCTCATTCGACTGCGAGACCAGAGTATACATGGCTGCCACTCCTTCTGAACTCACCGTATGATGCACTTGGTTTATCATTTGGGCCACTTTAATTCCTTCTAACACAACTGGGCCCGTTTGCTGTTGAAAAGAGAGCTTCATTTTCTAGAAATCAAAGGTAACTGGGCCTAACATACTAAGCCACTGGACTCCTAAAACCAAACCAGTCCCATATATTAGAAGCAGGTAAAAGTCAGCAGGAAAACTGTTCTCACCGATCTTGACCAGAGTCTGCTCACAATGGCTGGAGAATAGCCAAGGTGGCTCCATTGCCAACAGTCACGTTCAATAAGGTTGTGGGCGTGATTGGAAGTCCCAAATATTTTTCCACTTGGGTTCGCAAGAAATTGTGGGTCGATCCTGCGTCAACTAACACCTTCAACTCCTTATCTTGAATGAAGCCTTTCAATTCGAAGCGTGGTGGAGTTAGCCTTCACTGCCAGGGCATGAATTGAAATGGTGGGTTGCTCTTGCCCAGTCGTTGATGGCTATGCTGGCCCATATTCTGGAGGGTCAGGGAGAAATTCCTCTAGTTCATAACTTGATTCACCCACGTCACAACATAAGTAGAAGAATTTGGGAGGCTTGCACTTATGCCCCGGAGTAAATCGTTCATTGCAGTTGAAGCAAAGCCCTTTTGCACGGCCGGCTGCCATCTCCGTTGGAGTAAGGCGTCTGATAAGAAGGCGTTGGATATTGATAGGTTTGGACTCATTAGAGTTTGGATTGAAAGGAGCCACAGTTTGAAGCGGCCGTGTTGGAGCTAAACGAGGTAGAGTGCGCTAGGAAGCTGCGAGCTTGTCTTCGATAATTTTTTCCATACCCACAACTTGGGGAAGGTTAGTTGGCTTCAGCAGGAAAAGTTCTCTCTGTATTTCATCCCCTAATCTTGAAAAGAAACAATTTAGTAGATTTTGATTCGACAAACCTGTCGTTTGGGTGGATAATTCCTCGAACTCCGCAATGTATGCAGTCACCGACGAAGTCTGTCTAAGCTTGTAAAGAGCAGCTGATAGTGGTGCAGAGCGATTAATAATAGGTGGAATAGCAATCATGAGCTCAAGGCGTTTTTCCAGTTGTGCAACCCTAGATGTTAGATCAGCAAGAGTTTTCTGAATGGAGTCTGTCACCAAAAGATGTTGATCCATGGCTGTCGTATGGTGATTCATAAGGATTTGTGAGTTTTGAAGGCTAGCTGCTTGCTGCTCTAACCTCTCAGAAATTTTTGTTCAACTTTCCTCCAATGTTTTATAACGAGTAGCCACTCCATCACCCATGAAGTCCCTCGATGAAAGCCCCAATGTTGCAGAAAATTAAGAGGAGAGTAGATGATAGAAGAGCTAAGAAGGAGAGTTAAAGAAGATAGAGCGGAGTTTAGAGAGAGAAAGGAAGGAACAGAGAGGAAATTGGGCAAATTCATCTCCCGCTCCATTCAATCTATCAAGTACATATAGAGATAGATTCTAACAGTTCTGGCCAATACCACATTTTCCGCTAGTACAGCTCATCCTAGTAATTTCTAACTAATTCCTGGTATAATCCTTTTAACCATTCAGGTGGCTGACGCACCTTAGAGCCTCTCATTCCTGGTTTGGCCAAACCACTGCTATTGGTGAGCTGGTGTGCAGCAACACAGTAGTTGAGGGTTCGACATTTAGAGATCACAAGAGGTAATACAACTTCTTAAAATGTAAATTTTAAATTCAAATCATATAAAACACCCGTGTATTGAAATTTATTACCTGTAAAGGGGCAGCCCACTACAAAGTGTTGAGTGAAGGATGTGCGTACTAAATTTCCCGCAACAACATATACATTGCAAGTGATAAAAACTATGCTAATGGCCCTATAACGGTCACTTAGATTTCCCTAAATACAAGAAAATGTTATCTTTCAAATTGATGGAAACTACTCCAGGGCACATCCATTGTGTTGAGGTAATAATAAGGTTCAGATAGCGAATAGTGCAAAATCTGTAAAAACTCAGGCTGGGGCTGCATTTAGGCGCTTGAAGGCTCGGATGTAGGGGTATTTTTCATTTAACCAACTGACAAAATTTTCACAACTCTGCCTTAGACTCTATGTCTTCCTCCAGCGGCTTATCAGGTACAGAATTCTGCGCAACAGCTTCTTGAGGATCCACTGCCTCACCTAAGATTTTTGCAGTGAATCGTCTTGCTTCCAAGTCTAGGTCCACCCACTCTGAAATAATTCTTTTTGCACCCTGTGTGTGTGTGTGAGAGAGAGAGAGAGAGTAGAAACGCATATATAATAAGAATGACAACGATGCAAAAATGACTGCTTAAGAATATTTCTGAACCAGTTGGCAAGGATATGTTACCTGAAGTTTGGGTTCTTTTGTCATAGGATTGTTGCAAAGATCAATAGTTTTCGCCTTGGATTTTGTAGAATTACCACACCACGACTCACACCACAGCCATTCTTGGGGTAAAGAGAAAATGGGCACCGTATGCTGTGCATAGTTTGGAAGATCCTGGAAAAGGACATGTTATGCTCATAGTAAAGGGTAAGACTTTGTACTATAGAAATTGAATACACAAAGTTGAAGCCAGTAGTTATAGGGGCATATTATGAAGCCCTAACATGATCTCAAAGCTCTCAAAGAGAATACACAGTTCTAGCGCATTATGCAGCAAGCAGGAATAGAAATAATACTTCTTCCTGAACGCCAAAGCAAGCAGAGATTAATTCTAATCTATAAAAATGACATTCTGAAACTTGAACCAACCAAGACGGGAAGGCAAGAAAAAACATGATAGCAACATATTTTGACTCTGAATCTCGTCAAAAGCCTCCAGTTAGCGTTCCAAAATGAGATATTCTCTTAAAATATATTTGTTAAAAGCCTTCCAATAGTTTCTTTTCGACAGAATTTTTACTCTACCAGAGTGGTTCCTAAGCCTATGTTTTGGGCCAATTCTTCTGATGATGAAGTTAACCTCTCAACTTTATACTAAAACATTTCCATTATCCTAGAATGTTCCTTAGCAAGATAGCCTAATTAAGAATATGTCAGGTTATCATCCATGTAGCAGAGTACAGATTCAGCAATTTACTCAAGTGTATCCAGGTAATAAAAATATAGCAAATGTCATGATATATCCTTAAAGGACTAAAAGTCAGTAAGAAGTTATAAAGCAACAGAAGTCCATAACTCACCTGATCGAGATTTGACAAACTATTTGGATCCTTGCTCAGGGTTTCATAAACTACTCTTAGATTATCACCTGCCGCAGTTTCTCGAAATTTAACCAAATCCACAACATATAATGCACTGCATCAAATATAGTAGATGTTAAACCATGTCTGGCTGGAGTATTTTGACAAACTAAGTTGAGAAGAAGAGCAATCAGTTCCCGACCTAATATGGTATGGTTTCCCCCTAAGATGTTCTTTCCAGAAACCCTAATCAGCAACAAGGTAAGCCAAGTGAGCAAGCAGAGTTGTAATAGAAGATAAGTGAATCAGGAACTGAGCAGCAACAAGTGACACATTAGATAGCTGAATAAGAAAATTAAGACATAATGCAATACATACTTGTCTCCAAAATCGATATCCATCCATATCCTTGTTATTGTCACAGAATGGTGTGTATGCAAAAGGCCTTCCTTTTATATTCATGTCGTATAGTTCTCCCATATCTGCTCGTACTACCTGATCTGCATCAACAAATATAACCTACACCAGAACAAACCAAAATAATTAATGCAAGGATGTGGAACATGAAGTTACCAGCACTTTGAAAAACATATGTATTCCATACCTTCTCCAAAGAAAGAGGAAAGATAACATCAAGAAACAAAATTTTATATGCCCAAATAATTCGCTGCTTCTCTTTCTGCTTATGCAACCATGTAGGCCATTTATAAGTGATCAATTCATATTCAAAACCATACTCCTGTGCCATATGTGGGAGAACATCCTGAAAGTTTTTAACAGCCAAACAGTCCATTCAGGTAAAAATTTAAAATAAGTTGAAATTAGACAGAATCAGTTGAGATGATATAAAGTAAACCTTAAATACAGGAGAGAGATAGTTCTTTATGAACCAAAATTTCACTGGACGATTGGTATTCTTTAAGACACTCAGAATCATGATTTTAAGGAAGCGTTCATAGCTGCAAAACAAGAAAACATCATTGCATTTGGGGTTTGCACAAGCGAGCAAGCAAGAATTTGTTAATAAGCAAGTGAACAATCTATGGCATGGATTTGTGGCTTGTATGCTAGATCACCACACTTTTTCTTCAATATTGCTTTTTTAATTTATCGGAGAACAGATACAAATCACTCACCTAATGCATGTACCAGGTTTGGACTCTAATAAACAGTAAACTACTTCTACCTCCATGGACATCAAGTGATCAAACTCATCCAGTGGTTCAACATTTTATTGATATCATGAACATTAAACAGAAGATGATCATTATTCACAAGATAATTCTCACTTAAAAAGTTCCAGAGGAAAGCTTTCAGGAAATTAAATCATCTGAACAAGGGACCAGGCGGGAGAAGGCATGAAAGAAAACAAATTGTGAGGTTCAAAAAGAAGATTGGCAATTTGAACCCTCATGGTGCTGAAATGGTCAGCTTCAACTCTTGATTATACTCTTCAATTAAAATCTAAGCTTGGTGAGAACAAGATTGTAAGCTTGACCCTGGCCATCAGCCCTGATTCAACCAACAAAACCACTCAATTCTATAATTGATAGCTGCATCAAGCCATAGACAGCCTTAAGTGCATCAATAGTATCTTTCCTTCTTGTTGTTTGTTCCTGTTACTCCTCACATTGTTGACAAATTAAAGCTCCATATCTTCCACTAAATAAAGGTTCAACAAAAGTTTGGACGTTCAACCTCTTTTCCTTCTTTTTTAAATTGAAGGATTTGGCAGCATCATTACCCCTGGACTTCCACAGTAAATAGGTATCTTTAAGTTTGGTTGTGTTTCAGATTCACATAGTGGAGTACATTTAGAAAGAGATTTTCTTTATGCTTGCTTAAAACAAACATCATCAACTAATAATAAGTTCTCAAAAGCAGGTTTTGGTACCTAAGAGCATTGTTTTAAAGTGCTAGCAAAAATAAAGTCTTTATTATCAAGTATATGATTTTCCCTCTGGAGATATGTCAATCTGAAACAGTAAAATGTGGAAGGATGTATGCACCATCTTAGACATAATAGCAACATAAGAGAGAGATTGATGTCAGATTTAATTCAATAAGATAAATCAACATAGAACAGAAGACTTACAGATGTCCAGAAGCAACAGAAAAAATATTGATCATTGTTCCATGCTGCCCTTTCCTGTTTTCCTGGAGGGGTGGATATCAAAATAATCACAATTAGGAACATAGGCATCAAGTTAAGTACACAAGATTGACCTTGATGTCAAGATAAATATATTCTGTAACTCAAGAAAACTTGGGAGCTAGTTCAAATAATATGTAATGATACCACATGGTAATTAGGTGAAATAAGCTTAAAATTAAAATGACAGCTGATATTTTAACATAAATTTCCTAATTATAAAAAAGAATTCAACACAATTATCTTGTGATATTACTAAATCCACATGCTCAACATTAAATACATGAAATATTCAATTCAGTAGTCCAGAAACGAAATGGGTAAAGTGCCAATAATTGGAAGACCAAAAAAGAACACAGAAGACAGAAAAACATTACGAAAATGAAAGCTCACCACCGAATTCTTGTTAATGCTTTTTGATTGGCCACTATTACCAATAAACCCAGAAGCCCATTTCAGTAAATTAGAGTTCCAACTAGTATGACTTCCCTACAAAAAATTTCAAAGCATTAAGGATACACATCTTAAGTTAATTTACCTAAATTGGTTGAAATTTTGGACCAACAAAATACTTATTAGGAAAAATATAAATGAACTCACTTGAGCCTTCCCCTGAGAGTGTTTATCAACAATAGGGACCAGCAACTTCTCATGCTCCATACCCTTTTTTTTAATAACTTCCAAATGAACTACTTTACCCCTCAAATCATTTACAATGATACACTTTGACAAAGGCCTGTTTTCACTGCCACCAGTTTCTTCCTTCAGAACATAAAGATCAGAGCTTCGGCCTGGAGCAAGTTGCAGGTACCATACTCCCGGGGAAACTTTCATTTGCCAATATCCTAAATTGGCCATCACCAGAGTATCAACCAAGTGAGGTACATTCTTGGTTCCAAGAATGAGCTGAAGGCCTTGGGGAGGCTCATGATCTTTCTCAGAACAATGACCTGTACAAAGCAGGACATGAAATCAGGAGAGTTAGTATTCATAAGTTTATCTCTTCAAAAGCAACTGCAAATTCTGTGAAACATTGATCTTTAAGTTAAATGGAAGAGAACACCCATCTCACCGGTTAGAATAAGTGCTTCGAGCTCAAAAACAGCTTGCAGTGTCCTTGTGTCACCAACATTCTCAAGCAAAATATTATCCAAATCATGGCTGAAGCATTTGACCAAATGACAGCTTCTTAAACTTCAATACAATAACATGAAAGAAGTGGTAGTATCTCACTAACAAAGGAAAGAACATACACTGCAAGAACAGGCTCAACAAGCCATGGCTCAGGTACATCAAGATTCATGGTAAGGGTTTTTGACAGTGGCATATTTGCAAAAAAAGCTTTGGGTCCATTTATTGAGTAATCTGTACCACTGAAGTCATCCTGAGAAATGAAAGACCAACTAAGAGAAGAAACATAGTAACTGAAAAGAAAAATCTCAGAATCAGATGTATACCATGGTTGGAACAACATATCTGTAGAAGTTCTTCAGAGGGAGATCAACAAGAGAACTCTGCAACAAATTCACATCAGAACAGGAAATAATAATATGCAACTTTACTAAATAGATTAGCTTACCAGTGGTAATACATCAAAAAAAAGAAAGAAAGAAAGAAAGAAAAACTACACATCATAGACATTGCCTTATCAAATGTAGTACGGGCTTCATATTCTTCAAATGTAATTGAGTATCCTAACCATTCTTTTAATTTTAAACTGGGAGTAATCAGATAATTAAGCATCTATTTTTCAAACGTTCTACCCTGTTCAGCATAGAGGCAGAATCACATATTATTATTTTCAGGTTTTAGGCCCCTATTCAGAATGCATTTAAAACAAGATGCATGAGTTCCTAGGATTTCCTCAAAGATAAAAAATAAAAGATAAATTGGCTATAAGTTCATCCACCTCAAGCATTTTGCAATCAAAATGCAGCATCATCTATTGGTTTTCATTAACAGTGCTAGCTATAGGACATCCATTATGTTAACCTCTGGATTCAGATAGATTAAATGAAATGTCATATAATGTAAAAACCAAAGAAAATTATTTATCAAACTATTCCTGCACCAGATTACACCATTATAAGCACAAATGATACCAAATATACAGTCTATTGATGCCAATATAGAATTCCTCGTTGAAGGAGACAAAATATTGACAAATATACTCAAGATCTATAACAGCCTCAGTTCTTCTACAAGCCATGTGCAAAAACTACTACTATATTGACCACTAAATTAGTTGAAAAGAATGACAGTGAATCAGTCAACCAAACAAAAATCTGCCTAGACTTCAAAAGAATCAAAAATATATTTTGTTTACCACAATCAATGAACACTTTATTACTTTATACAATTTTAATCTTTTCGGACTTTGTTACTTCGTTATTGAAGTTGGGTTTTTACTTATACTTAGTTGATTCTTTGATTTTGTAAATCTGTGCTTCCATATGATGCAAATCTTATATATCAGAAGCAAGGCAGTTAATTTAGTGAACTAGACCAACCTTTGTCTATTCCTACGTCAAATTTATCCTATCTATCATTCTGCTCTGCCTAGGTTTTCACTTATCTTTCTTCCACACACCTATGAAATGATGGATAATGTTCACAAATTCCTTAATGTTAATGGTCATATAAAGGTCCAGATACATATGTAGACAAACATCTACATGGCATAGATCACGGCGATATAATGCCAAAGAGAAACTTGCAATTTTGTCTCACCATAGGATTCAGCACAATTCTCAAGCTTGGTTGAACATACTTCCTCAGAACTCTTAGGAGGGAAGCCACCCTCTGACCAATTGAACTTAAAGGATCAAGCACAGCATCAATATGAACACTAGAAGTTTCATCACCTATAATGACAGCACTGGACATAAAATAAGTCTTAAATGAGTCGCAATACTTTTAGGCCAAAATTCACTGTCAATCAGAAATTGCAGCATAAGAGAATTTAGAAAATCTGATTCCATAGTTAAGAACAGAAAGGATGCAGCAGCTAATTCACAGCAATCCTAAATTTAATTCATAATTATCTCAACCCAGCTTCTTGAGCATGAAATTAAAATATGCAGGTATCAACTGAATTATGAAACAGGATCGAAATACTCGATTTGTAATAAATCAAAATTACATAAGATTGGAAAGGAAACAAAAGGAAATGCTCGTGATCTAAAACTAAAGATAAAAGACATAGATGGAACTATCATAAAACCAGTATCTTTAAGAAAAGGATAGAATAGAATGTATATATAAGGGTACTGAGACCCTCCACCAATAAGAAGGGTGTTTTTTAATACTAATTCAAATGTTTACTAAATGTCACCAGAATAGAACATCATGGTTTTAAACAGATAATCAAAAAAAAAAAAAAAAATAAGGGGGAAGAGAAAAGAGTGTCAGTATTCCATCCATGCGTGATCTCCATGCATCATTGTGTATGTGTGTGTGTGTGTGAGTGAGAGAGAGAGAGAGAACTTCATTCATCATTCTGTTCTCTGCAGTGCTGCTTCAGTTTGGTTGGCTGTCAGAAAATATTTTGATGAGTGTGCACTTCTCCTTTTGGTTGTTTGGCTTTGTCGACGAGTATTGGTGACAAGCCATGTGTTGTACACAAATTAC
>JANIHZ010000005.1:28049925-28064711 GCA_027478365.1 Erythroxylum rufum
GGATAGCTTTTTCCTATATATTCATGTGTATATGTCTTGTAAATCAATTAGTTATCAGTGAATACAAATTCTTCAGTGTGCAATTCTCCTTTTGTTTGTTTGGCTTTGTCGACGAGTATTGGTGACAAGCCATGTGTTGTACACAAATTACTTCTTGAAACTTCAAGTTTTAGTCGATTTAAAGTTCTATATCAGCTTTAGAAGAATTTAGTTGGCTGACCTTTTGGTAGTGACTGATCATTGCAGAAATTTCTCATTGCACTATGGTTACCGAAGAAGTTAAAGCATCTGATGAAAGTCATGAAGCAGCAGTTGAAGGACAGCTATGGAAGAGGAGATGCCAGCTTTAATAACTAACCATACATGTTTATTTGCCCCCATGTGAACAAGCTATTGGCTGTGAATGAGTATTTATAGTGAAACTAATTCTGATGGCTATTTAACTCAATTGAGTGCTAAAGTTTATGCTCAAGTTTATGGCGTTCAATATTTGGATACTCTTTCTCCAATTGTTAAACCAGCTTTTCTTAGACTAATTATCTTCCTTGCAGCCATTCACCATTAGCCACTTTAGATGTGAAGGATGCTTTCTTACATGGAGACTCTAAAGTGGAAATATATATGGAGCAACCTTCTAGATTTGTTACTTGGAGAGAATCTACCAAAGTTTGCAAGCTAAAAAGGTCTTTATATAGATTTAAGCAAGCTCTAGTATGGTTTGAAAGTTTAGTAAGGTGGTAACTCAATGTCATCATATCCAATCTCACAGAGATCATTCCATTTTCTCCAAGAAGTTAAGTTCAAGAATTATTATTTTATATATTTATGTGGATATGTAAGGGGATATAGTCACCAAAGGAATATTTTCAAAAATAATTTCAAACAATTAGATTTATCAACAGAGCCAAACCTGTTGGCAAACTCAGCTACCCTACAATCACTAGTCCCTATATAGATTTTCCAATGGGTGTAGTATGTCAATTTATGCATCTCCTCGAAATACTTCAAATATTTGAAGAAAACACTAGGTTTGAGTCCATTGTGTAGTAATTATGGACATACTCAAATATATGGATACTTTGATGTTGATTGGACTATATCCCTAACAATTAAGGGTATCCCTAACAATTAATGGTCTACTACAGGATATCTGTATTTGTTGGGGTAATCTATTTTCTTGGTTTCTATAATCTAGTTTCTTGGAGTTAAGAAACCATTCACCCAAAAGCTTAAGTTGATGGGTGAGGAACATTAAATAGATTATATATTACTTCGACATGTCCCTCTCACATGCAAGAGTGGGAAAAACACAATATACCATAAATCCATCAATAAACACTTCACACTATAAACTCATTAGAAATGAGGTTGGCACAATCTGAACTCAGTGACCTTTTGGTCTCAACGCTATGATACCAAGTTAAATTTTTATTTAATCTCCATTAGAAGGAGAGGTTTTATATATAAGAGGGCTCTTTTATATAAACCACTCCTCCAAAATAAAGGTTAATGAAAAATTTAATACGGTATCAAACCCACTCCTAGCACACATAGATGTCTAGTCTTGCAAACATCATGTGTTAGATATCCATTCTAAGCATGAGGGGGTGTTGAATTAAGGATGGTTTATATACATGAATGATCACATAACTTAATTCCCTAAGGTTTTAAGTGAAGATATGATGTAAAATGCCTCGTGTATATCACTCCTCTTATGAAATAGAGGCTTCCAAAAATTTAACATGGTATCAAAGCCTACCTAGTTCAATATTGAACTTTCCCATAGATGGCCATTCCTTTGGGCACAAGTAAATCTTCAATCATTCAAACTTCACACACCAAATGTTCATTTTATAAGCATGAGGGGGGTGCCTTTAGAATTGTTAAATTCCCGCTCAATTAGGAACAAAGAGTAAGGATAGTTTACATACAAGAGTTGACCTACAACCCAATACTTTAAGGTTTTGGGTGAAGACATGGTGCTCCTCTTGCATATAAATCAGTCTTCCTCTTAAATGGATATTAAATAAAAATTGAACATGGTATTAGAATCTCTCCAGTTTGATGTTGTGCTTTCCCACAAATGTTTATTCTTGTGGGCATCCAACAATGTTTGTTCCTACAAACTTCATGCACCAAATGTGTATTCTTGAGCATGTGGAGGTGAACTAAAGTTGTTAAGTTTCCACATCAACTAGAAACAAAGATTAAGAATGATTTATATACAAGAGTATCTATAACTCAATGCCTTAAGGTTGTGGTCGAAGATTTGAGTCTCCTTGTATATGAATCGTTCCTTCTCTCCATGATGGAGAACTATGAAAAACTTGACACTTGGAAAAGTAAAGGGTAGCTTGTGGTTTATGAATCTAGTATTGAATCAAAGTATAGAGCAATGTGAGTTTATGTTTTGAGTTGATGTTCTTAAAGCAGGTACTTAAAGATATTAAGATTTAAGAAAGTAAATACTTAAAGATATTAAGATTGAAGAAAGTAAACTTATGAAATCATCTTGTGATAGTCAAACAATTATAAATATCACTTTAAATTCAATAATTCATGAATATACAATGCATATTGAACATGATTGTCATTTTATTAGAGAAAAGATGTAACAAGGATTGATTGACATGTTAGAAGTGGAGAGCAAGTTGTTGATGTTTTTTACTAAATCATTGCATGGGTCTAGGATGTAAGTTCTTCGTAACAAATACGCCATCATAAATATGCATGCTCTAGAGGGAATAAGAAATAATGATTAATTGTTATAACAGTAGTTAACTATATTAGAACCATATTAGAAAGTAGCATAATTCTAAATTGACTATATATAAAGGGTATTAAGACCCTAAATCAATAAGCAGGGTGGCCTTGTTACCAATTTCAATGTTTACAATTTATATATGTCATTTAGTGGTGGTGGCCAAGGCTGGGCTCGAGCCTTATCTTTTTAAAAAAATCGAGCCTCAGGCCGGGCTAGCATTAGGCCCCAAAGCCCGAAACTTATATGGAAGATGACGTCTTTTTTTTGGGAAAACGGTGTCATTTTTTAATTTAAAAAATTTTTGGGCCAAGCCAAATCTAGCTTGGGGCTGCCCGAATCCAGTTGGGGTCGGGCTCAAACTTGGGCTTTAATGCCTCAGCCCGATTAGGCCTCAGGCCTAGACGGGTCCAGGCCAGCCTGGCCCAGCCCGGTGCCACTCCTAGCCATTGATGTCACCACTTAGAAAAAGTATACCTATCAAAAGTTTGTTGGAGAAAAAGAATAACAAAGAAACATTTCCACTGTAAAGAGACAAGAACAAGCTCCAACCTGTTTTCAGCACTCAAAATCTCAAACCGTGCACTTTCAGAACTACGATCCCTTGTAGCCATTGCCGATGATACTGCCATGATAATGTCACTAAAAAATTTGCTGCCAGTGCCATAAAAGAATTGCATAAATGTTTGAATATGCCATGAGAAGTAATATCTCAAACTGCATATTATGCTAAACCACATATATGATGGGACGTTAAATGTCAAAATGACATTTAGAAACTGATCAGCATAAAATGACCTTTGTTGCAGAAACAGGTGGACTGAAGGCAAAACTATGGAGATTATTCACTCATCAGGAGTGATCCATGCAAATATTCCTTTTTTGTTTTGGTAAAAATCCATGCAAATATTCATTAAAGCTGCATTTAGCAAAACATTTCTACACTGTCTAGTCAACCAGACTAGCATCTACTCCTTTAACCACATCCATATTACAAACAAGCACTTCCGCTAAATGGAAAGAACTTCAACTACTAAAGATGCCAGATTCATAAAGAATTAAAATTGGGATAAGAAAAAATTAGTAGATCTTAATTTTAAAAATAAACAGCTCAAAGAAGAGTCTAAACAATTTAACAACTTACTCCACTGTCAAAAATTTGCACAATTTCTGAACATATGCACAATGAAAAGCATAAAACTGACACTCTGCTAAAAGATTATGCTTGGAAGAGGGAACATTGGAGGTGACAATGAGAATCTGAAGGACAAAACCAGCAAACCTTGTGAGCAAATCGGGGTCTATATCCTGCCACTGCACCTCTTCAATGATTTCCACAATGTGCTTTATTCTTTGTTTAAATTCTACGGACTCCAGAAGTTGTATATCATGGCTCAAAATAGTGCTTTCATCACTAGAAAAAATCACCTGCCCCATATGAAAACAAGTATAAAATATTTGCAGCAAGCAGGCTTTCTTGCAAATAAAACGAAAGAACTGTACAAAAAGTTAAATGCAGCTGTAGCCAGCTCCATCATTGTTCATTCAGGGAAATGAAGGACACACCCTTCCATTTGTAATGACAGCATTAACGCCAGATTCTAGCCCAATAAGCCTGTATAAAAATTCTTCCACCTGCACATCATTGCTTTTTCATGTATCAAAGTTTCCAACAAAAATAAAAGATGATGCTAGATATATCGGAAATTATACCTAAAGATTAAAAAGGAAACAGAAAATATGTAATGTCTATGCATTCAGATGTAGAAGAATATTAGTGCACAGGTAACTTGCAGCCATATACCTCATTCAAATGGTTCATCATCTTCTCAGTAGAAAACTCAGGAAGGCTGGATTTGTAAGCATTCAAAGGTAAATCATTGGCCTCAGCAAGCTCATAGACTTTCTCTATAAACGCTTCTCGGCTTGCAACTGCTACAGAAGAAGCAACAATGTACTGTTGCTCATAGAATGAGCACAGATGGTCCAAAAATTTCAATACAGATTTTTTATGACTACATGATAACAAAGTAGTCAATAGTCAGCATCAAGTACATTATGTCATATGTAAATAAACAAAATCATACATAAAGAATGTTACAAACCTATAAGTTGAAGCAGTGATTTCAAAAACCTTAGCTAAAAGAAGTTTTGGTAAATCAGTAACTTGATTGCCAGTAAATAGGAGACCTAACCTAGCAACTTTAGATCCACCAACCTGCGTCCAGACATATATAGCAACTAGTGATGACTAATTTCTGCGTAGTGATAAATAGGAAAACAATGATTAAGGTTTAGATGTTTATTGTAAACAATAACCAGATAATGGATTCCTTCATGAAGCAATTCGATGCCCTTCCTTGTCGTTATGTCAACAGCAAGAAGATGAGTTACGGGCTTCAAATCATTTATGGCTGAAATAGTTCAATAATTAGAAAGAATAAGATACCTCAATAAATTTTCAAAAGACCAAATTTTAGTGCAGACATCATATACCAGAAAGAATGAGATATTACGATAAATTTTCAAAAGACAAAATTTTAGTACAAACGTCATATTTCTCAACAAAAATTCTGCTTACTATCAGGAGAATGCAGGTAGTTAATATCACTAATTACTGTCTCCCCAAGCATGGTTGGAGCCAAAGAAATAAATTTGGGCTTGGTCTTGCCATCTTTAATGATCTGTAGTTGAACATCAGCAGAAAACATTGTGAAGAATACAAAAACAGAACTGTGTACAACCATTCCAAATACAAGAACGTGGAACACAAAACAATTAAGGGAATTACCTGTGGATTATAACGGCCAATACCACTTTCTGAAAGAAATTTGTCCAAGACATCAGTGTGAGAAGTTATATGACCATAGTAAACCTGCTCTTGAATTCTAGGGAGCTCATCATTCATGGCATTCATTAGAGCATCCTGGGAGTAAGGAAATCATTCTTGTGAGCTAAAGAAGAAAAACAAAATTGCATCAATCAAACACCAAAAAATTAAGTTCCAATTCCAGAAAAAACAATCAGAACAAGCACAAGCTGAAACAAGCCAACTTACAAATTTTTGGCCCATTAACTTGACAAAATGTAAGGGAACTTATACCTCATGTGTTCTTTTCAAAGGAGAATTTTCAATCAAGGAAAGTCAACTTTAAGAATAACAAACACAAGCTTTGTCTCAATAGTCAACTTGCATCATACTGAACAGTTTGCATGAATTTCAAATGGAAGAGATCCAAGAAATAACAGAATTTCTCATATGCTGTAAACATAAGTCAGATAAATTTTAGATTTGTTAGCATTACCTCGCTAGTATCAAGGACAAGGCCATTCATCAAGAGACAACATCTCATCTTGCCCAAACCCAACTTATTGACAAACAAAGAGCTTTCTTCAGTCATTTCTTTAAAAGGTAGCTCCTGTTCTACTTTTAGCAATATATCCTGAGGAGGTGTTTTTGCCTTTGGCCTTCATAAGCATGGTTAAAACTTTTTAAAAAGGTCACATGACTTCGAAAGGAAAATGAATCCAAAGTTCTCTAAAGTAGGCCCCAAAGAATAGAGCTCTTAAGTAACAACTCACTGCAAAAGTAAACAAAGTAACAAAAATGTTTTGAACTCACAAGATAGTTTCCACGAATGCCCCTTCCACATGGTGAACTTCAGGAGCATCATCCACGAGATCTGCTGACTCGACACGTAGCTTGTTGACCTGGAAATATTTGTAAAATAAACACTGCTTATTCATATTGAAACTTGCTAAAAAAATCCGAATACCTCATTATCCAACCAAGCCCAGCAACCAACATAAAATGCAAGCATGGTTAGGACAATCATTCAATTTAGACAAGGTCATGTCTGTGCCATTTAAAGTTGACCAATAGCTTCAAATGTTTTCAGTTCAAAAGTTTTTTTTCTAATAAAAGTTTTTCGTGCATGTGGGATATTCAATGCTTAACTCTTGCTAAGCAGATCCTAAGAGAAATAACATATAAAGCAAATCCTTCAACACTCAAAATAATAGGTGCATTCAGAGCTCATAAACAAGATTCTTTGCAGTAGATAGATGCCATTTCTAAATTGCACTCACACAGACAAAGCATAGAAGAATTCTGTAATCTAGATTCAATTGATTTTCAGAATTATCCAAATTCATTTGCACCTCTAGCAAATATCACCCTGTGGCTTCAAGTCCAAGAATTTTCCAACAGTATCCAGAAAAGGTTTACCTCTAGGCAAATAAAATATCTCATTTTTTACATAATCATCATCATTCACGACAAAGCAAGCTTTAGGATTTGATCCCAACATGCAGGAAATACAGGCAAAAAGTAAACAGAATGACTATGGTGGTTCTATGAGACAAAGAAATGTTGAAATTGTATATATGACTAAGATTGTAGCAAAACTCTTACATTGCTCAGAAATTGGAAAGCTGTTAACGTGCCATAATTTTCTTTGATATACACAAAAAGACTTATGATCTGCAAGGCAAATTGTTAACACTATAAGAATCATAATCTTAAGAGGCAATGAATAAATCCACAAGTGTAGACAGCAAAGGACTATCATCTGCCTATATACAAAGATTGATAGGTCAAAAAAGTAAGAATCATTAGAGAAAGCACATTATTGTTCTAAATTCTATTCACTAGAGCACCGAGCAACACTTCTTTATAGATGTTAAAAAAGGGTCAAGAGCTATTCAAACAAGATATGTTTATAACGAGGTGGCATACAACATATTGATTGACAATGTCACAAACTTTTTTAGCACAAAGAAAGAGTTTTTAAAAAGTACAAGTGCGTGTGTCATATTCATGAAGTCATAGTGTCAATTTTTTTCATTACTTTCTTTTATGTAATCATTGGTTACAATATTCTATATAGAGAAAAAATGATTAAGCCACAATTACTAAATCTGTTTTACCATCACTTCATACATTTGCATAAACATAATTAACTCTTCTGGGACTAGGATTAATAAAAAAATTACCAAATAACTATAGTATACATCTTAATTATTCTACATCTTTACACATACATATATATGTTGGTATGAAAATGTTTGGGAATGAAAATTGGTTTTGTTATTTATCAAAAAAAAAAAAATGGTTTTGTTAATTTTTTAATTATTTTCCTTAAATAAGGAATTAAAATATTTTATTTTTAGATTCTCCTTGTTGGCTTGGGATTCAAGTCAATTAAAGAATAATAACAATCATTATCAGGGTAGGATTCCACTTTTATACAGGTATTTTAAGTTAAAGTCCATATTTACATAGGATAAGCATTAAAAAGGTAAAGGTTATATGGGATTGAATGTTTCAATTCTAAGGAAGAGGAGAGAGCTTTCAGGTTATGAATTTCAAGGAGAAAGTATAATGCTTTCTAATCTAAGAATTGTTTCTTAGATTCTATGAGTGATTTCTATACAATAGGTGTGATGCCCAATTCTTTTTTAACCCTCATGTGATTTCTAAGAGTTGTTAGATTGAAGTTAGTAATTTTTAGGTAAAGCATTTTGAATATGTCTTCCTGATTTGACCTTAATACAGAAACTTTCATATATACTATATTCCATTTAGCTCTTATTTTTAGTATAAGACTATGTTTCCTTTTCAATTCCCAATGAACATGGAAGCTGCCATCTGCCTGTTCTACATCATTAAGACACTTGGGCATATATACATAATGGAAAGAACGTGCTTGAGAAACAGTGAATTTAAGACCTAGAGTTTCTTTAAATAAGAAGGAAAATCAAGAGAATTAACGTCAACGAACATAGAGGAAGCACATACCAAACTGGACAGATCATCAGTTTGTCCATCATTCTTCATAGTAGATAAATGGAGGCCATTGGGTTGTTTCTCAGTCTCCTTAATGAACTTCATAGAATATAGTATGAGCCCAAATCTCATGGGAAAGTTGTTCTCAAATAAAGAAAGAATCATATCAATGGACTGCATGCAAACAAGAAAGAGTTATTTTCAGGGCTATGTAACAATTAAACAAAAGGGGAAATCAATATCGAATATCAGAATAATGATTTGCCTCAAGGCCACAACTGGTTGCTGGATCAAGAACATAAACTGCATGGAACAGGTTCTTGCGGATATAGCGTAGTTGCCCAGGGAAGACAGGCATCAAAATCTTCACAAAAAGGATTAGCACCATTGTCAGAAGAATATGCAAGAGTAGCAATTGTAGTCTTAAATAAATAAATTTCACAAAGAATACATTACCTCGTTTATATTGCTCCGCCAGCGCCTATACATAGCATCTTCCTCCAAATTATTAAGATAATGAACATGGATTGAACGAAAATCAATGCGGTACATATTGGACTCGGGAGGAGGAAGTGTTGACAGAAGTTTCCTTATTGGGACAGGAGGGATCTACAAATATTAACAGTGTGAAGAATTTAATGTAATTAGGGATCACATGAAAATATTAAGACCGCTAGCATGTGAATGTAAACAGAGACGCACTAAAAAATTAAGGTGTTGTACTCTTATGAAGACTAGACCCTTAGAGCCAATCCCAGGAAAGTAAGATTGACATACAGAGGTCCACTTAAGCATGGTAGCCAATACTCAGTCACGGGGGATGGTATAATGAAAGTAAGATTACAACAAGAAGGAAGTGAAATCAATCTGTTCTTCTTAGTGACATTTAAAACTCCTCGAAGAGTTAAACACAAAGTTTGACTTGGCTCTCAGTAGCAAAACATGCTCAAATAATACCAAAATTCAGTGAATTTCTTTACAGATTGCTTGTTGATACAGCACACATCCTATATAGGTAATAGACTATGGTATCCTAAGTGAACCACTTAGTTGCAGTTCTTCTCCAGTAAACTAAACAAAATAACAGTGTTTACGTCCAATAGGTATATAAAATTAGACAACGCCATACTCATTATACCCATAAATAGAAATTTAGCGCTCTTCACCTTCAGTTTTGAAAATTGATCAGCTAGTGACAACTCTTGCTGGACCAGATCAATAAGCCTGTTAAAAGAGCAGGAAAAGAATATAATCAGCTAGCATTCAAGTACTATGTTAAAGCAATGAAATCATATAATTTTTAACGAAGGAAATTCCTCAGGTTGGGAAAATGCCAAAATAAAAAAAATCTATGTATGATAATTAAAAATGACATTTATCTCAGATGAATGTAGGCCCCACCAAGTATAACTTTTTGAGGGCCATAAAACTAAAAACAAACTGCTCATAATCAATTATATAGGCTAGACAATAACTAAAAATACCTCTTCCTGATCAATAACTAAAGTTTGCAACCAAACCTAACCAATCAATGTGTTGCCCATTCTAAAGAGACGATACTTCAAAAAGTTTAGACACCTTACTAGATAAAAGTAATAAATAGTTGGTAACAATGACCAATAAAATTTAAGTACAAGGACTGCTTAAATTACAAAAAAGAGAACAAAGTAGCTTCTATAGAGCACTGAAATAAAAAAGAAATAAGTGTCTGCTGAGCTCCACTATCAAACTGAGGACAAAAATGTGTACAAAATACAACATAAAGCCATATTTTGAAAATGTAAACATACATATCCAGCCATAGAAATTGTCAATTGCAGCATTTTAGAGTAAGACATGGTATCAACTATGCAGGCTTGAAATTTAGAAGAAATGATAAACAATACTTTGTGATTCATTAACATAACCATCTTCTGCAAGGAAAAGAGTGGAACTGATTCAGTAAAAGAAAAATGCATTACAGGAAAAGGTCAATGTCTTCAATGTTGATTAAAGCACCATTCAGAGCCATCAAAGACTTGCCCGGAGGGATCATTCTCTGGTTTGCAGTTATCTCATCTTTAATTGAATCATTGAGCTGCAAAATTTCAACATTCAACAATTCAGATGATGGAAACTACCAAATAACTTTATTGGGGTAAATACCGCTCTTATGGACATTATCAGACTTAGTATAGCATTGTGTTTATTTACCTTCATACGAGACAAAGAAGACACGATGCCAGGAAAATTTTGGTTGATTTCTTGCATTGACTGCAAAGGATCAGATGCCTGCACTATTCTTTGTGCTGTTTGATGCCCTAAATCTGTTTAAAAGAAAGCCATCAGAAAGCGTTCAAGTGTCTTCAACTGTAAATAGAAGTGAAAACCTGTGGATACCCTTCAATTCCCAAACATCAAGGGTATCAGAAATTGTTGATGACAAAAGAAAGTCTCTGAAAGCCATTATTTCAGCTGTATATTCAGGCTTGCGTTCCTGCAAGTAAACATAAATAACTAACCGCCTCTAAAATAAGTAGGATGGTAGTTTGTACATCAAGAAGGATAATCAGAAAATAAGGTTCAAAATAAATAATCTTATGACAATTAGAGGAACATTTTTTAGCTTTAAGAGTAACTCTTTAACTCATTTTAAGGTTTGAAAGCAATAAGAGTTGTAAATGCAAATGAGCTACAGTCAAAAGCAGCAAAAAGCATTTGATTGAATTATGAAAGTAAAGCTAATGTATGGGAAACGTAATGTGAAACATATTGTATGTCATAGCAAATCATACTACTTGATATGGTGAACATAACAATGATCAAGATTCGAAGGATCCTTTTTCTTTAAGTTCTATGGGAAAAAACATGTTTTCATTTGGAAAATAATAGGCAAAACCTTTGCAGGAGAATCTAATCAGAAAAGGGTAGACATGGTATAAGTAAGTTTTAAGGAAGACAAACCAATATCTTGGAAAAGATGAATCCTCTAACATCCTGGCCGAGATCTTCTATCCGGGGATCCTCCAATGTAACACCTGCGGTTTAACTTGATAACTTTTACGACAAGGTGCCCAAGAAAAGCTTCAAACATGGGATGCAATCAACTTGCAGAATAATTTTACAAATACCACACCATGCCCTTAAATTATGTATCAACCATTCAGAATAAGTGGTAATCAATGCAACTATCACATGCACTATCCAATCAAAAAGTCCAGGAAACTAATTTTGTGAAAATATGTAGTGTATTCTACAGTTTGCGGATAGTATTCAGATTTCCAAAGAAGCTGAGGATTTAAACGAGATTTCCTCATTCAGCAATCAGAATCACAACTGTATATGATATCATGGCTCATACACGATGAACTTTCGAAGTTTGAACATGAGTTTTAAACCAGAAACAATCACTGAATCGGACTCCTTACCTTTCTTTATTGCACTGTCATCCATAGCTTTATATTCCATGTTCTTCAGAGCAAGCTCCACACCATAGCCACCCAAATTTAAGGAGTCTTTTGCACCAATGGCACCACAATAGCCAGCTTTTGTTTCACATCCAGAGGGTAAAACAGGTCTAACGACATATTTCACTCTCCCCTAAATGTTTTAAAATTTGTCAGTATCAAAATTGTGACAATAATAATAAGCACAAGTAAATGTCTAGGAGGTGTGCCAGCATGCAGTGCTCACAACTACATAAATCAGCACCTCATTGACATGTTGGTTGAATTGTTTTGTATTGACCTTGATATAAAAAATGTGGAATCAGATATTTGCATCAAGATTTCCCACATCTTGCACAAATGTTAACATAGGTGTGAGATTGTACATGTCTGGGTGTGGATATGAGTGTGGATATATGTGTTAATATGTTAATATACTTAGTTTAGATGCATATCAACAACTAATACACTCAAGTGAGCATCAAGCAGAACCTAAATTGGTCAATAAGAGACAAGAAATATATAGCATATGAAACATGCCAAGAGGTGAAGATAATAAGCGTTAACAAGGGGCATAAAATAGAAAACCATATTTCTCTTCAAATCTGCACAAATAATTAGAGCAACTGTCAGATCAATGTGTCATATGGATGCTTGGGAATACATTCCATAACTGTTATGACTAAACTTATGATTTACATATAGAGTCTATCGTCTAATTCAAAGTTGCAAATGCAGCAGATGGCTAAAGTCAGAATTTCTCTAACACAGACCAGAATGCAATGCCATCCTGACTCTTGAAGGTGTAAATAATAATATGTCCAGACCAGTTCTCTTAAATAACTTTTAAGAGCCTAAACAAGGCTATACCAACCAACCCGACCAAAACTAAAAGGAGAAAAGAAAACCTGGCCATTAATAGGTAAGTCAAAATTACAGCCATCTAAAGTGATAGGTAGTTGTATTTGAGTTGCAGTTTTTTCCCTAAAGTTTGTGGAACACTTAAAGACCAGACCAACCAAACTCCTATCCAAAGAAAAAGATTGAACAAACCTGCTCTATACAAATACAATCTCTTGTCTCTAATATTTTGTATCGTATGCAAAAGGAATCATTTAAATCATTATTATGAACAAAGTAAAGAGCAAGCTCATCAATTCAAGCCAAATATTTAAGAAAAACAAGAGCATTTTTCCAGAGGCAAGAAATTCAAGCTGATGAGAAGCTCCAAAACTTAAGAGGAAGACCTCTTTGGCAGCTTCCACAAGGATGACATGAAACTGCCGAAAGCAATCAGTTCCTAGAGCCCCATACAAGATAGCTACTGGACTTCCAGCGCGAGAATTAAAATGGACATGATCAAAATCAAATAGTTCAGGCTGCTGTATTGAGTCACCTGCACTGGCAACAGAAAAGTAAACAAATAAGTTTGGGGAGGGGTTCACTGCGATGATGAGAAGCATGTTGTATGAGAGAGAAGGTAGTACTTACAGCCTAGCTGGACCGTTAAGCCAGGTTAGTAAATCTGCGGAGTCAAATAAGAGTGTCTCCCCTACATCAACCCAACAGCATTTCCCACCAGGACTCCTAGGATTCACACTGACAATCAAATGGCCAGACTTTTTGCCATCATTATTCTCATTAATATCCGCAACTTCTCCACTGCCGTTCCTTGAGATACTATCATCTGAAAGGGGGAAGGAAGAGAGAGACTCCTCCGCTATCTGCCGGTAAAGAACCAATCTTGGAGAAGCTGACCTCAGTATAAGAGAGAATTCAAACAGCGAAGCCAATGGTTCACTTAAAATTGACTTTCCATGGTTTACAATGGTTTTGATGCAATCTTTAGCAGTATGGGAAGAGGACGAATCCTTCTCAGTGTGAAGCCAGCCTTCAGTGAACTCCCAATAAAGGTCTTTCCATTCCTTAGATAGCAATTCACTGTGCCAATAAGAATGAAGATTAACAACATCAAAACAATGTTGAAAGACCTGACTGACATGAAAGAAACCATTTGATAACTCATGACAACGCTCACAACAAAATACCAACTTAAAATCCTAATTCCCCAACAGACCACAGTAATTAAAGAATAGGGAGGGACTTATTACCCAGCTTCTAACAAGACAGGAGTACCCTCCCACTTGGCTCGGAGACCAACTTGAACGTTCTTGGGTTTTAGACTAATGTCTCCAACAACCGAAACAATCCCCCCAAAACCCACAGACACTATCATCACATTCACAATCACAACACACAAACGGGATCTAAAGTCAGTTCCCATTTGGATGAATACAGAACAGGGTCGAATGGCCTGTTCGAATGGTTCAAGATAAAGTGCGCTTCTGAAGTAGATCCAACATTGACAGGTAGAGATTTTTGGGTGGGAAAAAGAAGACGGGCGATCGAACAGGAGCTGAGGGAGTTCGTGGTACTGCGAGGACACTCAGTGAGTCCTGTTGTTATGAGCGTAGGTTTTGGTTGTAGTTCTGCCCAGGAGACCCTATGGCAACGTCATAAAATGTCACGTGGTTGACCTGCCTTTGCCAATGCCTTCCCACGTCACGTCCCAGTAATTCTAGGTCGTTTGATTATATTTCTATCTTTCTGTTATTGTTTTTTTTTTCTTATTTTTTTCCATATAAAAATTTATTTGATTAAGATTTCTAATAAAAAATTAAAAACAAATACATGTTTGATTTTATTATCATGTTTTAATTTTTTCAATTATACTCTTATGTGTAATAATTATAATATAATACATTATATTTTTAAATTAATTAATTATCATTATAACTAAAATTAAATATGT
>JANIHZ010000005.1:28317278-28329947 GCA_027478365.1 Erythroxylum rufum
ATACTTATTTATTGAATTATTATTTTATATTTTTAATGGGCCTCAAGGAATTTTTTTAAAATTATCATCTTATGCATTTAGTGAGGTTATTATTTTATCCCATTGACTCAAGTTGGAATCAAAAAAATTATTATTTAATTGAGGTTATTAATTTATGGAATATTCATTTATCCATATTTTAAGAAAGGTAACTGTATAAGACAAAAATAGAAATTCAAACCCAAGGACGTAAAAATTGGAGAGGGAGAGTCGAATCGAACAAAGCGACACCTAACCCTGTTTTCCTTCTCCAAAAAAGGCTCCTGGAATCCCTATTTTCTTTTCACCTTCTGTCAAAAGCTCCACCATCCCTTTAGAGATCTTGGAATATATCTAGTCCCCGCCGTCGCCACTCTCCTCCTCGATTCCATCAGTACCACTCTTAACGCCCTTCTTCCTCTTTCCCAACAATTTCTATAACAATTATCTTCTTTCTAGTCCATCTTAAAAGAAAAAATTCCTCATGGGTAATCGTTAAATCCCTAAATTTTGGAAGTTATGGAGGAATTATTAAAGAACCAAGTCTTTGCAACACATGCAACAGCTGCTGTTGGCTCCGTGGCATTAGGCTCGGCTCTCACTTATCCTCTTGATACACTTAAAGTCCTCGTTCAGGTTTACTAGCTATCCTGTTTGTGTTCTCTTGCGTATACTCGTACTGTTGGCTGTTTCTGTATGAAGAAGGTATATATTTATGTTCTTGGACATTTTCCAGGTTGGTTCAGGTCCTGATGGACAATTGACCCCACTTCAGGTGTTGAAAAGAATTCGATCATTATCTGGATATTCAGGTATTTACTATTTCAACTTCATTTCAGTTTCTCTTTAGTTTCCTATTGATTTACTTTGTTCCATGTGTTATTATGTATAGATGTTGATATAAATATATTTTTCCATCTCTGTTGTTTTCCTTGTTGGTCTTTGTTTCAATTTTTGAGACTGTTGAATGTTAAAAATATAACTGACAAGTATGGTGGCCAGTAGTTAGAAGTAGTTAATCCTATGTGATTGTTAACTTTTGAAATGTAGCTGAGATGGATTTTTTTGGGTCTTCCTGATGGTTGTGGTTGTGATGAAATTAAACCAGTGATAATTATAAATAGGAGTCTCTGATCCCTACTTATTGAATAACGAGGACCCCTTTTCTCTATAATGTCTGAATATGGTCATAACGAAATTATCCTTGATATTACAACTCCCTCTATTTCTTTTCCTCCTTTCTCTCTCCACAACGTTATCTTTATTTTTACCTCTCTCTTTTTCTCCCTCCCTCATGCCCGTTTAACCGTTTTATCATCTTTCTTATATCCCTTCTCTTTCTCGTTCTTAGTCAGTCACTCACCTCTCGATCTTTTCAACTTTCCATTAATAGAAGAGGACCTAATGGCTAGCACTTCATGGTTTCTTATCTTCCTCTTTTGTAACCATTTATGTAATACCAATCTTGACCAATAATGATTCACCCAATTATTTGCCATTGTAGAAAGCAAAATGACTATTAGCTTAAGAGAAATGAAGCCCTTCATAGGCATTACCAAATGTGACATATTGGATCAACTGTCCCTTTAGCTCAAGAGCAAATTGTAACATCTTCCAATGAATTTTAGATATTTACCTTTTATTTCCTTACTAGATGTGTTTTTATATTTGTTCTTTCTTTCTCAAGAGGCATTTTTGCTCCAGTCTTATCTCAGGTGTTTTTGTTAAAGTGTTCATGTATAATTTATTATTGAAATTTTAAAATAATAAATTATATTAAAAAAGTTGAGGTCTTTAAACAAATAAGTGACTCAAATAGCCTCTTTATTCAATAAGTGGAGATCAGAGACCCCTATTTATAATTTCCCATTAAATTAACGCAAGAATTTTTCTAACAAAATGATGAAGTCAAGGTGCGTGTTGGACAATCTTCCTTGGAAAATAATGTAACCTTGTTTTGTAATTTTATTGTGCATGCCAAAACTCTAGAAGCAAGCTTTAACCAAAAAAGCTTTTGTGTAAACTTGGTTTCTTGCAGAAATTCCTTTAATCAGACTATGGTTTTGAAGGCTAATTGATGCTTAGAAATTTGCTGCTATTAGTAAGTGTAATATGCTTATGGACATGCTTATTGCTTCACTGGGTTCATGCTTCCTTGTACCAGTTTGGCATCACTATTTATTTCCTATAAAAGAACTTCCTAGTTTCGTCTTAAAAACTTGTAACCAATATTTTAGGCTTGTATAGCGGTTTTGGATGGTTCACTTCTGGGAGAATTCTTGGTGTTGGAGCCCGCTTTGGAGTCTATGAGATCTTAACAGCTTTCTATAAAGGTGCGTACTTCTACTTTTCTTTGGTATATGCATGACCTGTTTGTTTTTTCCTAAATTGCAGCTTGACATGCACACATCCACATATATAGAGACACACCTGACACAAAAGAGGGTGAATATGTGATTATAATTTGCAAAGTACAGTTCTTGTGCATATCTCCAATAACAATTGTAATGGAAAGTCAATGAAGAGTCTCTGTTAGAAACATAAATTCACATAGGAATAACAAAAATCAAATTTCAATGGGGGCACATGGCTGGCTTTTACATAATTCTATTTTTTTCCTCCTGTTTATTATGCTTGACATCTTATATTAATTTCCATTAGAGCCATTGGCTGTGATGGCATAACCTCGTATTTAACCATCTCCATTCAACCTTCGATGTATATGTCATGGTTGAACATATAAAATTGGTTAAAAATGTCTTAAAAGAATTTATTATGAAAATGTAAGAATCAGCAGCGTATATTTTCTGTAGTTTGCGAAGAACTACTAACAGTGGATTCAATATGTTATTGCACAAGCTCAGTTTTTCATTTACAACATGGGAGTTTTAAACTTGACATAGATTTCCTTGAATCTTACATGCTACTGTTCTTATGTTCCTTTTCCCTTGATTATGTCTGTCAACTGCATGAGAGAACATAATTCCTTACATTCCTTATCTGTCATTTGTCACATATGAATTACACACACAAAATCATCATTTTGTTCACTTGGCTTAAATTATATCTTATTGGACCAGCTTGTAGTTTAAGATGAAATCATTATTTTGGTTCTTAAGTAACAGAATGTAAAATTAAAGACCACTTTTGGTAACAGAACATGGGCTACAAGGTTGTAAATATGCCGTACATGATGAAATCGAATTTCTATTCTATCTTTGAACATATTATTGTGTTTGCATTATCTTAGCCTGCCTTATTAACTTTTTGTGTATGAATGAGGTACATCCATGCTTATAGATTTTAGTAGGTTTAAATCATGTAAGGATTTACTTGATTTGGGCAAAAAATCACATAGTCAATGTCTTTGTTTCTTTTACTAGATTGACTTGTCTTTGAACATAATGCACTATTAGTATTTTATACTGAATTCACATGCTCTATCTCAAAATCCATTATTTATTCCTGATAAGAGTAGTCATAAACGTAATTATGCCAATCTTGAAATGTTACACCTAATGAAGAAAAGGACCTGGACTCTTATTTCATAAGGTACAAAGTTTGTTTTTCTGTCATAATTGGCTGCTTTTTCCTTGCCTCAGTAGAAGATTTATGGAATTTTACAGTTGAAGAGGCTGTTCCTGTTGAAATACTAAGATTTATTTGGATTCCTTTCTTCAGATTACTAACTATTCTATTCCTTTGTCTCTTACTGGGAAGCCGCTTCCATTCATTTATATGAACTCCAGATCTTAATATTTTCTGCTAGTCAAAATGATTATGCTTTTTCATGAAAAAAGCCCTGTTTCCTTTACTTTTGTTGAGAAGTGCACTGATAAAATGAAGAACACATGAACAATCAAAACTTTACCAATGCAGTCTACAAAAGCAAGTGGTTCACTAGCATTTATGTGTGATGCCTTATTAAATGTAAGCAAGCACTGCATTGACAAATTTCAACTCTTAGTCTTGGGAAAATTCCTTTTATTTCTGGCAGATGGTCGTGAAGATAACTATGTGTATGTCTCTGAGGCTCTTATGGCAGGAACAGTAGCTGGTGCTGTAGAGTCACTTTTAAGCTCACCCTTTGAACTTGTTAAACTACGTTGTCAGGTTTCCGCTGCATCTCGTATTCGGGTTTCTAGCCCTCTTACGGAAAATAAAGCTGTTAGACCCATGATTGCTAAACTTCTACATGGATATACGCCAGATAAGAAGGCATTGAGCCAATCTCTTGCCCTTCTGACCACCTTAACCGCCAAGCATCCGAATTTGTCTGGTCCCTTGCAAGAATACCCCTGGATGATGACCGGGTCTGGGAGGCCACCACCTGTATCTGATGTTCGGAAACCATCTAATATAACCTCTTTGGAAGGATTGGGTACATTTTGGAGAGGAGTGCGGTCAGGAATTGCTCGAGATTCTGTTTTTGGTGGGATATTTTTTGGCAGTTGGCAGTTCCTGCACGAAGCAATGCTTATCTGGAAGGCAGTTGGGATGGATCCTGAACCCAGGTCATAATTTAAACTTTTGATTCAAAATCTGTCATCAGTTCCTGCTCTAACACTGAAAAAGTTCCGGATAGAAACTAGCTAATCTGCCTTCAAATATAGCACAGTGCATTACATGTCTGCAGAAACCACTACATTAATTCTCTGTACCCCTCAAGGCCACAAGTGAGACATTTGTATGTGCTCTTTTATTATCATCTGAGCAGTATCCATACAACAGACAGAAGCATTCTGAAGTTCCATATTTACATGTTCTCAAAGATTTGAACTAATAAGCCATCAATCATTTTGTTTGATCAAGCATTAAACTGGGATAGATTACATTAATTGTGCAAAGCTTCCTCAGATTGCTTCTTATTTATAATATCACTAGGCTTCCTCAAACTGCCCATTTATAATATCACTGTAAATCTGGAAGTTTTGTATGTATCTATCGGTTGCTTGGCTTTGCAATATTGGGAGTAGCAGAAAAGTATTATATGGCATTAAATGCAATCTTCTTATAAGTTTCTATATCAGCTTGACATCTTAGTGTTGTGCTGATTCAGTATGTCCTGTTGATGTGGGTTAGTGTAGTGGTGCTTGTGATTGTTACTTGACATTGTTGACCTAGTCCTTTGTGTTTTAGCTACTCGCACTAAAATAGATACTGCATTAAATTATTGTAACACCGTTTTCTTGGAATTATCTGTTTCATGTTGTTGAAAGCTATTACCTATGCTTTCAAGGTGGCTTCTACATATTCCTTCAATAGCGGCTTTAACCAGAATATCAGTACTTTTATCATTTTTGGTGTGAAAATGTTCCTCGCTTATGATCAGGTCTGTTGAAGAAATTGGGCCGCTTTATCCATTAGCAGTTAGTCTTGCAGCTGGGTTTTCTGGTTCTATGGCTGCCGCTGCATCTCATTGTTTTGACACTGCCAAGAGCCGATCAGAATGTGTTGTGCTGCCCAAGGTATACTTCATACTAGAGAGTAGTTTGCATTTGCATTTTATTTCAATTTTGATTATTATGTTATTTTCATTGAAACCTTATTCTAAGCTGCAGTGTTGATTGATACCTGTCTATTATTTGATGTATATTATCATCATTTTGTATGTTTTTTCCATTTCGTACGCTTTTGTTTTTGCGGTATCTCTAGTTACATCATGCTGCATTACCTTTGTGTACACATTTGGCAAGGAGGTGCTGTTCTGCCTATATGAGTTTGAATTACACATTAGGAGGTTCCCTAGGAAAAGTAGGGGATTGGAAAGCACAATAAGAACTGAATAAACCTGTGCTTTATGTCCATTTATAATTATGTTAGTTTGCTGCCCGAACAACTTCCCATTAATTACAAACATGCAAAGGTTCGGGCACAAAACTATCATAATTATAGATGGACACAAAACACATGTTTCTTGTCCTCGGTTCTTATTTTGTTTTCCATTTCCCTACTCTTTTATACGGTAACTCCTAATGTGCTATTCAACATTTTGCAATGCTAAATTGCATTTTAAAAGATTTGAAACTTAGTTGGAAAAAATTAAAAGGTTTAACACTGATGTGAATAAATTTGAGAAGGTTTAGCACAAAATGAGTTATCTTTTTCAGAAATGAAAGCATTTGATTGTCTTATGAATTAATATATACTAAAGATAGAATTCTATATGACCATCTTCTCTGTTTCCAGTTTGTTTCAGTGGAGAGGAGGTTATTGAAATGGAATCGTCCAGGTAAAAGGTTGGAGAGACTTACAGGCATTCATCCTGCAGATCGGAATCTGTTGTTCCGTGGCATCTGGCTGCGAATAGCACGTAGTGGGATAGCGTCATTTGCAATTGTTGGTGGTTATTATTTGGCTGTCAATTACCTTGTTGAAGGTTGATTGAGTGAACAGAGTGAATTGTACTGATGTATTACTGATCTCATATCTCTAATTTAGAGTAGAAGGCTAGCTCATGATTATCCATGCAATATTAAATGTTTCTTTACACTTTGTCATGGTTATGCTTAGTTTATTGTTGAGTCATAAAGCTTCAGCATCTTCTCCACGATTCCCTCACCCAAGCTATTCAGGTGTTATTAACACGATCCTGGACGGTTCGCATCCGACATGTCTTTCGAGAAGGTAATCGCTGCGCGGATTAGTTAGCTTCTTATGTGGCTGTCATTTGGTTTTGGAGTTATATTTTTGCAGTATCCTCCTTTGGGATGTTTTTCTATCCTCTTAGAGGATATGTGTGGGGTTTTAACCCCTAGGTCCATTGTTTAGGCCTTGCTTCTTCCCTTTTAACCAAAAAAAAAAAACAACGTTGATACAAAATTGAAGGAAAGAAGAATTACGAATTGGGTCTACACGTTTATATACACTTCAAAGATCAAATGAAAACAATGTTTATATACACTTCATTTGAGGATTTGACACTCAAATGAAAAGAAAAAAGTTTATTAAAAATAGAAAACAATATTTTAGGATCTTACAAATTTTTAAATATTAAGAAATTGACTTTTTAAAAATAGTATATGGTTAATATATAGCTTGACACTCCCAAGTTGCGGAATAGATGTATTTTATTCCTAGTTTGAAAATATATCATAAAAAATTGAACTTGGTAGAATATTAGTTAGTTGGCTTCTCAATGGAATATATGGTATCATATAAGTAATTTCTCTTTGATAAATTATCCATCAAATTAAATATGCTTTGTCTTTATCAGGTTGAATAAGGTTACGATCAATATGTCTTTATCAGGTTGAATAAGGTTACGATCAATATAACTTTATTGATTGATTTGTTGTCACAATAGTCAAGCCATCTAAGATAATCTTCAACCGTATCAACTCATATAACTCTTGAGCACTGTTCTAAATTCTGATTATATTGATGATCTAGCCATAACATTTTGTTTGTTGCTCCTCCAAGTTACTAAATTGCCTCCAAGGAAAATGTAGTAACCTATGATTGATCTTTGGTCCACTTTAGATCTTGCATAGTCTATATTAGAACAGGCTTATATGGAGAGATGATTATTCCTCTAAAACAAAATTCTTTTCCTTGGATTGTCTTTTAACTAATGTAGCACCCCATATATACCTTTGTGATTCTCTCAAACCATATATGAACTAACTAACTATGCTTATTAAGTATGCTATGTTGGGTTAAGTATGAGCAATGTATATAAGGCAAGTCCATTAGGGTATAGACTACTTTGCACCTAACCTTTCCCGTTTCCTTTAAGAGATCAATCATAAACATCTATTGAGATTTGAAAATTCATTACATGGAATATTCCACCTTGATCGGTCGTTGCTTCAATTCCTCTTTTTTTTTTTTCATAAATTCTATTTACAATAATATCATTAATGTATATTAGAAGTGTGATCACCTTGATTGTGTGCTTGATAAAGAGAGTATGATCACCTTGAATTTATTTATATCCGAGCCCTTTCATAACTTTAGCAGATCTACTAAACTATGCTTTGGGAGATTGTTTTAACCTATATAGGACCTTTTTTTAACCTTCAAACTTTATTTATCCGTCTGTTCTTCAAAGCCAGGAGGAATTTTCATGTACTTTTATTCATCTAGATCTCTACAAAGGAATGCATTCTTCACATCATTCTATAGAAGTTGTCAATCAAAGTGAGTTGCCAACGATAACAAAATCCTTATAGTATTCATTTTTTTAGCTAGGGTAGATATCTATTTCTGGTTAATCCCATAAGTTCAAGTGTACCTTTTATCAACTATGTTTTATATCTCTAATGATCCATCAACTTTATATCTTATAGTGAAGATCTATTTACAATCAACTATGTTCTTCCTCTTTGGTTTATGAACAATCTCCCATGGTTTACTCTTCTCTAACACCTCTATTTCCTCTCTTACAACAATCTTTCATTCCCTTAAATAGTATTAGGAATTGAAATGGTATTTAGAATCATAATGAATTTTCCATAGGTCGGTTATAAATTTTTAACTGATGCATAATGGCTAAATAGGTATACTAGAGAGTGTGCCTATCTTAATAGAAATATGAAGGTGGGAGTCATTTGTAAGTGTTTCAATGATTGTGTATGTAAAGGAGAACTAGATCTTACTATGGACTCATTTCGAGAGTTTGCATTTGATTCTTAGGCTAGTTTTAGGTTTGAAAAGTTGCTCTTCTATAATACAAATATGAACATCTCGAAAAATCTTAAGCAACACAGATGGAGACATGAGAAATTTCTATTTTTTCTGTGATAGACATAAAACAAGAGGTAGAAGATAAATTTGGGACATACATATGAAGGTTTAGTGGCACAAAAACTTTAAATATTATCTTTCATCATTGATGTCTCCACTTAAAGATAGATTTAGAAAAGATGTAGTTTGTTTTTAATGGAAGTGACATTAGCTAAAATATAGAACTTTAATGCTACATGATTATAACACTTATACCCCTTTTATGTAAATGAGTAATCTAGAAAGATACATTTTGATATATAAGGATCTAACTTTCCTCTATGTTGACTATGGATGTGTACAAAGAAAATGCAATCAAATACTTTAGGGGCAAGCTAATTTAAGGTTATGAAGTTGGAATAATAGGTATTAAAGGTTTCCATGGGACTTTTATTGTCTAACATATTCAAGAGAAGTCATCATATGTGTCAAAGTTAAAATTGTTTCTCTTAATAGGATTTAGGAATATTCCATTGAAAGAGTAAAGACTGAGTTGCATTATGTAAATTCCCTTTTTTTCTTCCTAACTATCCCTTTTTTAGGGTGTATCAAGACATGATGAGTTATGAATAATTCTTTGTTTTTGAAAGTAGGGTGAAATTTTTTAATAAAAGTAATCTTTAGCATTATTTGAGTTAAAGTTTTTAATATTAACCCCAAATTGGTTTTGAATCATGGAATGAAAGTTAAGAATAATAATGTTAACATTATATAATATTTATCTAAGTAAGAAAATATAATATTTATCTAAGTAAGAAAAGCCATATAACCCAAGTATAATCATTAGTAAGGAGATAAACTAATAAGCCTAAGAAATATTATGAATAGTAGAAGGATTCTAGATTTCACCGTGAATCAAATAAAAAGATGAGGACCTCTTTTAGTACCAATTGGTAAGCATATACAAGTAGGTTTTGACAATTCACAAATTTCAAAATGAAAAACTAAGATGTCTAATTCTTTGATCAAATAAGGAAACATGAACTTTAAAACTCTAAAAGATGGATAACTAATGCGTAAATGGTAAAGCCAAATGACATCTTCATTTGAAGTATTAAGAAATGTTATGGATAAATTTATTCATTATTTTATGAAAATATTTAAGATAATAAAGGTTGTTCCTTTCCTTAGCAAGTCTAATCATCCTCCTTAAGTCCTAGTCCCAAAGAATACAATAAAAAGGAAAAAAAATTGCATAACATTTATGATTATTTAACATTTTTTAGTAAAAACAAGGTTGACTGATAATTTTAATATATAAAGAATGTGTTACAAAAAAAGAAAAGATGTAATATATACGTCTCCTGCTCCTACAATAGTAGCTAACAAACAATTAGCCATTAAAATTTTCATATCCAAAGACATAGGTGCGTTTATATGTATGAATAAATATGAGGAGTGAGTTATGTGGTCTGTACAAATAAATATGAGGAGTGAGTCATATAGTTTGTGACATTAAATCAAATATCCATGGATTGATGTGATACTTATCTAAGACATTCTAGCTAAAAATCAAAACAAAGTTTACTAGAGAAAGCTAAAGAAATAGCACTAGAGGGCTTATCAAGATATCCTAACTATTAAAACCTCCTCTATCCAAACATCTATTTGTGCTTTGTTGCTCCGTCAATTACACTTGATATCTTTATTATCTTCTATTATTTTCCCACTCTCGACTTGATCACTTTTCGTTTAGCTTCCAATACCTCTCCTTTATATACCTTGATTTTTTTATAGTTTATCCTTATTCTATCTCCCTTGCTTGTCTTTTCCTTGTTTCTTGGTAGGTCACTTTTCCTTTCCTTTTAGTTGTATATCTTGCTAGACAAATGATAAGTGCTTAATTATTCATATTTTAAGGTTTATATTTAGTGATTTTTACTTATTTATTTAATCGTTCTTATTTTTTGGTGCTTAATTCATTCATATTTTGCTTTTAGGTCATAACTCACCTATTTGAAACAAAAGGAACAAATTTAGACAAGTTTAGAAAGATTTGGAGCTATTTTTATCGAGTTATGAAGTTGTAGGGTTAAACATGGTTTGGTACATGACCATATTAGTGGCTAGGTTCTCTACTATTTCTAAGTTTCAAGTTTATACGGCCCTGTTTGAAGAGTTTGAGGCATGTTGATTGATTATATGTGTTTTTCCCCATATTTAAGATTTATATGCCAATGTTGAATTTTTGTGTTTGCTTTGAATTTAGGGATCTTATGACTATTAGGTGACACAACTAGGTACACGATTGTGTGCTTGCCTGTGTTCCAGCCAAAAAATTAATTTCAAACTATAAAAGCAGAACTGAAGGGCAAAGCTGGTAATAAGATTTTAAGGTGAAATTAGATGATATAGAGTGGCAACGAGAATGAAGAACAAGCAAGAAGACACATTTAGAGTGAATGTCCATCATTTTAAAATAGATTGTATAAAGATTAAAAGGAGTTTTTAAAATCATTTTGTTAGTGCCATTTCTTCCATAATTAAGAACTAAACTTTTATGATACCTGCATATAATGAATCCGAGGATGGATTTGATAGTTTGACTTTATTTAATTCAATATATTCTTCAGTTTCATTGAGATACAATTATGTGTTCTTTACCTTTCTTGAATTAATATGTTTCAGTGTATTGATTATGTCTGATTTCACACATTTGAGATTAAGAAATTCTTTGTATTAATTGATCTTAGCGTAATTGAAAAGAGTTACATCCAATTCTAATGATAGGATGACAAAAATCTTTCAAATTAGAGTAAAATTTAATAGATGAATTTATAGATTGGTTAATCAATTCTAAAAGTTCTAATTAGAAAGAGATTTAATTAGTTAACCTAAGATGGTCTTCCAAGAATTAATGGACAGTTCTTATCCTTTTTGAAATCTAATACGACGAAATCTACAAGAATGATGAACTTGTCCTCCTTTACCTCAACATTTTCCACCATGCTAAACGGTTTCTTTATGGATCGATCTACCAACTAAATAAGCATCGAAGTTGGTTTCAAATCGTCAAGCTCTAATTTTCTAAAGGTTGACAAAGGCATAAGGTTTATACTTACACCTAAGTTGCATAAACATTTTGGGAATTCTAATTCACCAACCACATAGGGTTTTGTGAAGCTTCTAGGATCTTTCAGCTTAGAAGGCACGTGATAGGTGATAATAGAGCTACAACTTTTGTTTAGTGCTATCATTTGATTCTTTTCCTAATTCTAGTTCTTTTTTAACATGTCCTTTAGGAATTTGGCATACTTAGGCATATGCTCTAATGCCTCAACAAAAGATAGATTAATTTGTAAATTCTTTAATTTCTTCATGAACTTTGCAAATTGTGAATCCAACTTGTTCTTTTGTAAGTGTTGAGGGTATGGGATCTTGGGTGGGTATGGCAGAGGGGCAATGTAAGAAGGATAATCACTCATGTCTACGTCTTTCTTCTTTTCTTGGTCTTTTTCTACTGGGTGGGGTGCAGCTTGTGTCTCTATTGATTGCTTAAGTTCCTTTCCACTTTTAAGTGTGATTGCTTTGGGTTGCTCCCTTGGGTTTGCTTCATTATTGCTCTAGAGATTCCCCACACTTCTGGTAGACAATGTGTTTGCTAATAGACTCATTTGAACCTCTAATTTTTAAATTAAAGAATCATAGTTTCTAGTTACTTACTTAAATTTACCTTCAAGTCTCTTATGAGCTTCATCCATGTTCATGAGCTTGTCTAAGATTTTGTCTAACTTAGAGTCTGTAGAATTTGGTTTTTCCTATTAGAATTTATGTAACATCCCAGATCACCCGCTTTATAGATATTGTCCGCTTTAAGCCTTGGCCTAGCCAAGCCCTCACGGTTTTTCTTTTCCCGAGGCCTTCCCAGGAGGTCACCCATCCTAGAACTACTCTCACCCAAGCACATTTAACCTCGGAGTTCTG
>JANIHZ010000005.1:28330047-28344121 GCA_027478365.1 Erythroxylum rufum
GAAAAGAGAACAAAGAAAAAGATTTAGTGTGCATATTCATGAGTTTATATCCTAGTATGACATCCATCCAATTATTGTGAAGTAGAATTTGGTATATGTAGTGGGTTTTATTTATAGTATAATGATATATGTTGTATAATCTAGTGATATACTTTATATAATGCATTGGTGATAGTTTTTAGATCTTTTTTTTTTGTATAACACAGTAATGTAGTGGTGATGAGTAATCCAATAAAGAATGGGAAAAGTTATTTAGACATGTCAACTTCACATAGTCAAGTGAAGAATATTAAGATAGAGGTACTTGAAATGGGTATAAATTTTAAAATTCTCAAATAAGATTACTTTATGCCAAAAGTATACAAGTTGTCATGGGTTTGTGCTTTTCATTTGAGGAGGAAAGAAAGATGAGATTGAAGAGTTGCACAAATCATCTAAGTTAGAATGAAACCAAGGTTAAGTGAAAGAATTAGGTGTAATGATTAATTATATTATCAATTAGTTTAAGGTACTTGTACCATGATCAAATTTGAAAAGGAGCACAACTATAATTTGATTCTAATTAGTGCGAGATTTATGAGGCAACATTGGGTTATTGATAGCTGAGTAACACATAAATTAGAGTTGAAAAAATAGTTGTAGAATTAAGTTATGTGAAATATAAAGCATGTTGTTGTAAGCACATGGAGTATAAGAACATGACATGATTAGCAAAGGTTCTCTTAATGATATAAACATATAGAGACAAGTGAGGTTAGAAGAAGGAGATGTAAAACTAATGTATAAGATGTTCATTAGGATGTAGTAGATTTTTCTATAGGATTGAATATGATTAGGAAAGAAAGAAAAAAAATGAAGAGTTTAAAAGCATAATATTTATTTTTTAATAAGGTAGATTTCATAAATCATAAGGATTAAATAGAGTGAAACCAAGGTCAAAGGGAAGAGTTCGGCATAATGCTCAGGTATATTGTTTGTAACATCCTATATCACCCGCTTACATATATTGTCCGCTTTGGGCCTTGGCCCAGCCAAGCCCTCACAGTTTTGCTTTTCTCGAGGCCTTCCCAGGAGGTCACCCATCCTAGAACTACTCTCACCCAAGCACATTTAACCTCAGAGTTCTGATGAGATCTAGTCCATTAGCCCATGGAAAACGCATCTGTAAGGGAGAGGTATTTGTACCCTTATAAGGCATACTTCGTTCCCCTCTCCAACCGATGTGGGATCTCACAATTTAAGTTGCCTTTGAGGTTAGAATTGACCTCCTGCATTTAGACCACGAAAATTTTAGGTGGTTTTCTCACCCAGGATAGTGATTGATAAAATAAATGTTGTTTCCTCCTCCTCGACCAAATTGCGTATCCGTGTAGTTGAGTTACTCCGTCTTGTCATTTTACATTGAAAAACAATCAGTGATAAAATGGTTTTTTCCTCGCATAATTCCATCTGTGCTAAATTGCTTTGGCAAGAGCTAATGAAAAGGCTTGTAGGCTGTTAAGCTGTCATGTCAAACTGTAAATTTCAACTTGCACTGCTGTTATTAAATCAACAACACTGACTCTGTTATGATATAGGAAAGTTGGTTGCTGTCTACTTTTTTCCAATGACTAAAAACAACTATTACTTGTCATCTCTTCCAATAGTTCCTCCCCTTCCTCAACTATCTTCTGCATAAGAGATCCTTCAGAAGTTGCATCTATGGTGCCTCTCGTGGGTGGATTGACTCCGTGATAGATTGCTAGCAAAAGACATTTCTTTGGTAAATTATAGTGAGGACATCTCCTTTGCAAGTCCTTATGATGCTCCCACGCTTCGTATAGTGACTTCCCGTCATTTTGTCAGAAATTCACAAGTTCCTTTATTAACTTTTTCGTCTTTGTGAAGGGGACGTCCCTACCTAAAATTGCACGCACCAACTGCTTCCAAGTTTGTGACATTTGTGGGTTTTAAAGAGTGATACCATACCTTAGCTCGATCCTGTAACGTGAACAACGTCTTCCGACATCCTTTGATATCGAAAAGTATCACATATTTCCATAAAATTCACTAAATGAGAGTTAGGATCCTCATTAGTGAAATTGTACATTGGTTTGCAGCATGTTTAACAAAGCTGGCTTAATCTCGAATGAGGTTGCTTTCATTGGTGATCAAGTGATGCATTGGTCTGCAGCATTAAATCTCAGTCTTAGGAAATCCATCAAAGTTCACTACTGGTCTCTTTGATTATAGTCTTCCATCATTGTTTCTTTAATTTCTTCTTCTTGGAATCGTACTATTGGGATTTCTCCTTCTAATTGGGTGATGTCAAGTGTTAGAGTTTCAGTGATCCTGCTTGAACTCCAAGTGACTTTTGTGTTCATGTAACTACACGGACACAAGAGAGACAAAAATTCAAAGGACTAAAAGGATTCAACTAATCCTAACTAACTCCTCAGCAATAATGCCAAAAAAATGTTGAGCAAGTTTTATCTAATGTATAAAACCCTCAATGTTCCACAAGTGCACAGATCGTAAGTGTAGTAGTTGAGGTGTCGATCATATGAGGAATTAATGAACTAAATGAAACCTAACAAAAGTAAATCAAATTGGAGCACAACCATTTAACAATTGAGATATCGTAACAAGAAAAGATTAAAGAATTATGAGAAGGGGGATTTATCCTATCATTAAATGCTAAAATAATTACTTTTGAGTTAACTCGGTATCAGTCCTAGATTTTCGAAGGGTGAATTATTCTCTCTCGAGTTATAATCATTAAACCCTAAATAATAAACCTTAATTGAATTATGGAATTTGTAATCTCTCAATTAAGAAAAAACCCACACATCCAATTAGATCGTAAGCCCTTTAATAGACTATTGGGTCTCATATGAGATCTCTCTTCGTATAAATTACCAATTTGATTATTTACGAGATCTGTTGGATTTTTTAACTCTCATAACCCAATCTAATCATTTTGTTATTGGTTCACTCTCTCAATTTGTTACTGAAGCATGCAAATACAATAATTAATCATAATACCCAATGTATTAACATCAAAAGAAATCACATTCACGTTGATTCAAAGAACAAATCCCTAAAGGAGTTTGAACAACATTAACAACATGTTCCAAATTCTCAAACCCAATTCATACATCAAGATGAAGTAAATAAACAAGAGAAAATAGGAAAGAACTTGAAATGGTTAGGATGGAGTTGTTGGACAGCAGCTGTAGATGCTCCTCTCCCCTTCTCTCCTTTTTCTCTCTTCCTTGTGTTATCTCTGAAAGTGGAAAATGGATGCACGAAAAATTAGGGTTCCAGAGCCCCTTTTGTAGTCTTTTCTATTTAGGGTAAAATCTAAGTTTTACTTGGGCCCAAAAAGTACTAAATAACCCCGCAAAGTTGAGTTTTCAAAGCTGATCCGCATTTGTTGTCACACAGGCCACGATCGTGGCCGAGCCTACCCATTTTGCTTCTATCACGATCATGGCCCATAGGGCACGATCGTGGGCATGGATCTTCCATCGAGCTTCCTCCAAATCTTCTCTGTTCTTCGATATTTGATCTCAAATACTAGCAAACATATTAAGGCACCTAAAATACACAAAATTGAAACCTAATAGCATGCTCCAACCCATAAAACACTCGAAACACAAATATCTAACTAAATAACAAAATCTTAACCTAAGCATGCACTAATCATTCAATTTAACAACTAAACACATACTAAACTACCCAAAAAAGCATTATGCAATCTACCCCTATCAATATGTATGATCCTTTATTAGGACAAGGATATTGATAACTGATTATTATCCTCCTTAACAGATAAAAATAATGATACTATTGTTCATCATATTAAGCTCCCTTGACAATATCAAAACTTATAATTTCTTTACTCTTATATTCTCTACTAATTTAAGTTTCAAAATCAGATATTTGAAGGAAGAATGCAGAAACACGTTTAAGATATATGTCGTATAAGCATACGTAAGTTATAATGTCAGTGCCTATTCCTATAATTATCTATCGACATTAAGTCAATGTTAAAAACAAGATGGATGTTTAGGAAAGTAACACATTTATAACTGAAGGAAATATCGAGCAACCCATTTATTGATCAAAAGGGAATGACTTACCTTCAAGCCCACTATTACAAATACTTCATAAGGAACTTAAAGTTCGCCAGCAAAATGATCTAAAGTCTAAGTACAATAAAAAGAGAAATATACAAGAAGCTTTACAGCAAAATTGTTAACCTAAATTACTCTCGATTGATACAAAGGACACAAAAGCTCCAATTCTCTATATTATAGTGAAGCCTTTGCTTAAATGAGCTATTTATAGGCTTTTGGATACTTGTTGGGCAAGAATACAAGAAAGTGGGCATAAGGCCACTAAGTCGCTAACTTAGTTGGTTGTTGACATCCCAGCTACTTTAGGCACCACTTTAATGGGTGGATTACATATCTTACCGCTATCTCACTTCTAAGTAAAGGGAACATGTGATAAATGAAGATAAAACACCTCATCCATGTTCTTTTTTCATATCCTCCCACTTTTTTGATGATTCATCGCACTAACTTTACTAAATCACCAATGATCTTCATCCAAAGGTAAAAGTTACCTAAGTTGTGAGGCAATTCACATATGGTTCAACTAATGCATACCCATGGTCTAGCTTGTTCATCCATGGTTCATCATTTGAGCATAATTCCATCCCTAGTCCCACTAAAGATATCTTAGGCAAGTCTAAATCACTCTAACCAAGTTGATTAATGCCCTACGATCCATCAAAGCTAGCTGAAGCTCGAACTGTACTTTTTCTTACTTGGTTAAGTTACCTTGGTTCCTTTGGCATATATTCGTCGTGCCTAATCCACGCTAGACGTTGGCTAAGACTCACCAATGGCTAGCAAAAAGGATCCTGTAATGTTAAAAGGATAACAAACCACCCCTATTTGATGAACCTGATACCCTCATTGGAACAAATTAAAGGTAATCATTTACCTGGTCTTCGAATTGCCAAAAGATAGTGTCTTTCTCCCAAGTAGCTTCTAAGACTGGTTTATTTTTTCACTGAATCAGGAACTTCGTCCTTCGATTCTTGTTATATTGCACCAATATTCAATGATCCAAAATCTTCTCAATTTGATCGTCGAATTGTTTCCTTACAACTGGTGGAGCTCTCTTTAATTGACTTCTTTTTGGATCTATTGCATCCCCATAATATGGTTTAAGAAAACTTACATGAAAAGTAGGATGTACCTTTAAACACTTGGGTAACTTGAGACGATAAGCTATATTCCTACCTTTCAAAGGATCTCAAATGGCCTATCATACTTTGACACTAATTATATCTCCTTGTACTTCTTACCACTAATTTTCCTCTAAATTTGTTGAGTAAGTTTAAGAATTACCTTATCCTCAATATCAAAGTTAAGTGGTCTTCTTCTTTGGTCTTTATATTTCTTCATTCACTTAGAAGCTTTACAAAGGCTATCCCTTGTTTCATCCAATAATTACTTTTTTTCTTTGTAATTTAGCAAACAACTGGACACTTTCCTCTCGACATTTATTAAGCTATATTGAGAGGGTTAAGTTGTTATTTTCCTAGAACAATTTGAAAGGAATTTTCTCCATTGCTGAGGATCTATACATATTATAACAAAATTGTGAGGTACAAAGTAAAATTAACCATTTTCATTAACTTGCAGTTATTGACGTAAGTATTCCAACACCAAGCCATTAATCCGTTTCGTCTACCCATCCATTTGCAGGTGATTTACAGTTAAGAACTTTAATTTTGACGAGAGGTATCAAAATCGGACAATAAACTAGGCGTTTTGGTCACTTACAATGTCCACTAGACCTTTAAAATGCTTCACCATATTTTTTGTAAAAAAAGCTTCACAGAAACATCCAAGGGAATAAAGATGGAGTTGGCACAAAGATTGCATATTTGTAGAACTTATCAACTGATAAGTGTGAAATGCATCGTGTTTTAGGGTATAATTTGATATCTGTTTATCTGTTAATTTGATTATTTAGTATGTGTTTTCGGTAGAATTGTGTTAGTTTGTGAATTATTTGTGTTAAAGTGTTTTATTAGGTTAGTACAAGCATTTGAGCTTAATTATTATGTCTTTGAGGTACCTTGATGTGTTTGTTAGTGTTTTAACAGCGAACAATAAAGAAGTTTCAGAAAGACTTAGACTGAAACAATGACCTATGATCGTGACCCATCCTGCCACAATCGTGATAGAAGTGAGGGAGATAGCCCATGATCATGGCCAAATTGCCACGATCGTGATAGAAGCAGTAGATTTGGCTCACGATCGTGGTAGCTTACTTTTGGTCCACGAAAAAAACCACCTGTAAATGGGACTTTTTGACCCCGAAAAAAACCTAGGGCTGCCCAAAACACATCAGTATATAAATAATGAGACAAAAGAAATGAAGGAGCTGCTTGCATCAGCCACAGTCAAGAAAACCTAGAGAGTTCATCGAAGATTGAGAAACGGACGAAGGAAGAGAGACGTGTAAAAGAAGCCGATGCGAAGTACTTCCCAGAATAAGAGGTTTCCTGACGTTGCTGCCTTTGTCATTTGTTCAGATATGGTTTCCGATATATTTCAATTTTATTTATGTATAGAATTGGGATAGTTGTTTAGATAGGATTTATGAATGTTGAGGAATGTCTAAACTCACCTTTGGGTTGTTTTTATCTTTGATTCAATAAAAATCTGATTGTTTATGTTATTTGGATTCATTGTGATTGATTTCTGCATTTGCATAATTCGGTGGTAAACTAAGAGTGTGAATCAAATGAAAAATAATTAAATTGGGCTAACAAGAGTTAGGTGATTTAATAAGAATGAGAAATCAATCAAATTGATAATTGTGTGAAGAGAGATCTCACATAGGATTCCGGTAGCCTATTGAAAAACTTCAGATCTAATTAGGGGTTAGATAAATGAGAAATTGCAATTCCATAATCTGATTAGGGTTTATAATTTAGAGCTATTGGTTATAACTCGAGAGAGAAAAATCAACCCTAGGATCGTCTAAGACCAATAATCTAACAATTCATAATTAATTAGATTAGTGTTGGAGATAAGTAAAAATTCCCCTTTCTCTCAATTGGTAGTTCCATAGGTTGATTCTTGGTGTGTGCATTGCATTTTGCTGATTGTTAATATTTTATGATTAATTCTTGAGTTGAATTGATTGATTGAATTGCATCATTATTTTACTTTAGTTTAATTTGAATTTATGCGATTAGTTTTGGCCTTAGATTTTAGAATTATATTAACCCTCTTCGTAGGATCGACACCTTAGATACTACATGAATGACTTGTACGATTACGAAATATCAAGGTTAAAATATTAAAACTACACATATCGAAAAACCGCAATCATCAACCAACACCGTGATTGAAATCATGCCGTCCACCTTTGGGAACCCACCAATGAAGTCCATCAAAATTGACATCCATGGTTTTTTTGGAATAGGCAAGGGTTGCAATAAGCTTGCCTCCTTTCCATTAGTTTTATCCAATTGAAAAATAAGGAAAGTTTTGATATATACCTGAATGTCGTTCTCCATCTTTGGCCAATAGTAAGATTGAGAAAGGAGCGCAAACATCTATTGGACTTCGAGATGACCAACCCATTGTGAATCATGGGTCTCCTTTGTTAACTTTTTCTATAAAGCACCAAAACTTGACACATACAACTTGTTGTCCTTTTTCAATAGCAATCCTTCATCATCACGCTAAAATCTTCATACAACACTTTCCATTACTTGCTCCAATAGGTATGATTTAATTTGCTCCAGTAGGTCTAATTTAACTCAAGTGATAGTATGTAAGGCTAAAATTTATGCTTCCATATAAAGTCATATTTAGTCCAATAGGTATGATTTAATTTGCTCCAGTAGGTCTGATTTAACTCAAGTGATAGTATGTAAGGACAAAATTTATGCTTCCATACAAAGTCATATTCAGTAAGAAACTCTCACCATCGGTCTTGCCTTGCAGATAATTCCTTTTGTGTCTTAAACAAGGTGATAGTAACAATATCCATATGAACAACAAGCCTAGTACCTAATAAGTATAGTTGTGAAGCTTGAAGCCAATGTAATATTACCAATATCTCCTTCTTATGTGTCGAGTATCATTGCTCGAAACTATTAAACTTTTGACTTTCAAATGCAACAGGATGTCCTTCTTGCACCAAGACTTCGTTAATATCTTTATTCGAAGCCCTAAAAAAGGATAATAAAGTTGAGTTATTTTAATACAGGTTTAGTTGAAATGATAGCCTTTAACTTTTTGAAGGCTTCATGGTATGCCTTCGACCAATAATACTATTGTTTCTTCTTTAATAAATCCTTCAAAGGTGTTGTTTTCTTTGTGTACCCCATAATAAGTAAGAGATAATAATGTGCCTAGACAAAAGAGCTCCTAAGTTCTTTCATCGTTTTTAGAACCTGCCAATTGACAATTGCTTGTACCTTTTTTAGATCCATTAATATCTGGCCCTTGCTCACCAAACTTTATTTCTAGTTGAACAAATTCGCATTTCTCCATCTTCAAGAAAAGTTTATGTTGTCACAACCGTTTAAACACCTTCCTTAAGTGCTATATATATTATGTCATGCTAGTGCCATAAACCACAATATCGTCTAAATAGACCACCACAAAATTTTCCAAAAAGTCATAGAGGACATCATTCATTAAATTGCAAAAAGTAGGAAGGGAATTAGTCAAACCAAATGGCATGATAAAAAATTCTTACAAGTCATACCAAGTTACACGTGTCTTTTTCTATTAGTGACCATCGACAATCCACACTTTATAATACCCACTCTGTAAGTCTAACTTTATGAACACTACAACCTTTGATAGTTTGTCCATCAAGTCTTAAACTAAAGGAACATGATATTTATTTTTGATAGTCACCTTGTTCAAAGCTTGATAGTCTACACACATATGCAAGGCTCTATTTTGCTTCTTTTAGAAGAAAACTGAAGTGTTTCCTATGTCCAACAACTCACTAAATTACTTCTGTAAGACCCTAGCATATACCCTAGAAGTACTATAGCATGTCTAGGGTGTATTAAGAAGTGAAAATAGCAAATGAATTAAGTGCATCTAAGTATAGTAAGAGACATATGGTACTTAATGTAAGTGACTTGGGTAAATGGGTAATTTGTTCGTTTTTGCATGAACATACTTATGTAATTTGGCCATATCTTGGTATGTAGAGCTCCAAATTGGATAATTTCAATTAAAGATTAAACTAGAGACATAGATATAAAATGTTCATAAAGGAACTGAAATTTTATTATGCCTTCAAAATTTTTTAATTCTGACTTGAATTTGAGTTATGGTTGTTATCTATATTTTCAAACAGCCTGTAGTGTTTTGGATATAACTCCTGAAATAATTAACCAAATTGCGTGAAATTTATTCCATTGGAAAATTAAGAAATAGGGGAACAAAATTAATTGATATAATTGTAGGCCAATGTGGGAAGTAAAGGAAGAAGAAGGACCAATATGTAAATTTTCTAAAGATAACATATGGACCAATTGGATTAAGGCAAGTGTGACCAATAATAATAAAACATATGTGTCTAATAGGAATTAAGCATATGTGTGAGTCTTGAAAGTTCTAGAATGAGAATATGGAGAGGGGAGAAGCATCATATTTTGGGGGTTCTAAGTTCAGAGTTTTCTCCTCTCCCTTTCACCTTCTTCATCCCATTATTTTTCATGTAAGAAATCAAGCCAATCTTAGGTAGAAATCAATGTAAAATTAGGGATTTTCTCTTCACCTTTTTCTCTTCTTACTTGTCTTATAAAGAAATGACATTATAAGGTTGGAAGTGGGATTGAGATGTATATTTTTGGTGTTTCTAGTTGGTGAGTCAAGTAAGGCCAAAGAGGAAGGGAAGGGAAGGCAATAAAAGACCTACTTTGTTAATTTTGAGGTTTGGGACTCCACTTAGTTAATTTCTATATTTATGTATATTTGAATGTTTAAAAAGATTCATTTGGATGTCGAATAGTTTTTGTGATGATTCTTTGGTGTTATTTTGGTATTGTCTTGTTTAGAATTGGTTGAATATGACAAGAGATTATCATGTAGAGCAATTCTGTATAGGGTTTGTTGAACTGGTTATATTGTTTAGGTCATAAATAAGCTTACAGACCTCTAAATTTGGTGATTTTAGTTTCATATGGAAACTAAGCCATAGAACTAGAAATCTATAGAAGGGACTCTAACTTAATTTTGGCTTTATGACTTTGGAAATTGGGATAGAAAATGGTAACTTGATGTTGCCCCTGTTTTGGAGCAGCGTTTGATATTTGGTCTATAGCTCATGTGTTAGAAGTCCAAATGTCTTAATCTTTGGTGATTTGGAAGTTGAAGACACATATGGACAAATGTCTAGAATACCATGAAATGTAGTTATGATCTTTTCTATATGAATATTATGGGATACCTAGACTCTGCCATGTGATTTGTTTCTGGACTGATAGTTTGCCTATTTTTAGACCACTTTGGGGTTTAGCTCAAATTGCACTGTTTTGAGTTTGTTTTTGTTTTTTATTTTTTTTACCAAATCTTATCTAAACCTTTTTGAATGTGTTTCAAAATTTTTGAACATCTAGAAACAAATGAAATAGGACTTACCATATATGAATTGGGAGACTGAACATTGGAATATATGATTGATGCATTCCAAAGAAAATTTACATGTACATAAATGATTTGTATGCATATTCATAACTCATATGTGTTTAGTATTATCATATAAGTGTGATTTTGGTACCCTTCTAATGGTGGTAAGTGTTAAGTCAAAATGACTTCACGATTAATAATTTTGATGAAAATCAAATAATAACAATATTAGAAAGTGAGACGAAGTGCGGAGACAAAACTAAGACGAAGCAAAGAAATTAAGACGAAGCGGAGAAACTAAGACCAAGCAGAGAAACTAAGATGAAGCGAAGAAACTAAGATGAAGCAAAGCCAAAAATAAGACGAAAGAAAATAAAGTAAGAAGAAGCATAAGCAAAACTAAGACGAAGATCCGATACCACATCAGATGGATAATCAGTTTAAGTTAGTTACAGAACTCAACTGAATAACTGTTTCTTCAAAGATCAAGAAACAAGAAGAAAGAAGCGGTTATCAAGAAGTATTTGAAGACAAAGGCTATAAATACAATTCAGAGTCGAAGATTGAAACAGTTAGTGATTTTAAAGTTAGCAAAAATTAAGCTTAGAAAAAAGAGTTAGTGAATCTCATTGTATTCATTATGTGAAACACTAGAGCTATCATTACTGTAACAAAGCTAGCAATATTTTTCTGTAAGAAAGAAGAAAAGCTAAGAGCCTGAAGAGGCTAAGTGAGAAAAAGAATACTTGGTGTAAGAGACCTGAAGAGGCTCTGTAGAAAAGAATACTTGTACTTTTGAGAAGAATAGTGAAATCTCAGAAAGGATTCTGAGGATTGGACGTAGCTCACAGTTTGAGGTGAACCAGGATAAGATTGATGCTTCTACTCTCTAACTCTCTACTTTTAATTTCTACTGTTTATACAAGTATATAAAAGTTAATTGCAATACATCGTGATTCTTACTCAGTAGTTTTAAAAAAGCAAGTTTTCAAAGAATTTTAAAAAGGGATTGTATTCATGCAAAAGGATACACAATTCAACCCCCCCTTCTTGTGCATTTTGTACATTAAACGTAAAGCCTATACTAACGCGTGATTTACTTCAATTGGTATTAGAGCTCGGTGTTGGGTCCCGTTTTCGAAACCCAACTCTTTTGCTCTGATACCACAAATGTTGGGTCCCGTTTTCGATTGGGTTCCAGAAACGAGTCCCAACATAGGTGTCTAAGAACCACTGTTACAAAGTATGGATAAAGATCCATGGCAGAATCACACATTTATATAGTTGAAGGCGCCTCCATCACTAGACCTCCTGCTTTCAATGGAGAAGATTACCACTATTGGAAAGACAGGATGCGGCTCTTCATTGAATCTACTCATATTGATCTTTGGGAGATTATAGAGAATGGACCGTATACACCGGTAGGTGATGAAGGAAATGCTATTCCACGAATTAGATGGACAACAGATCAAAAAGCGAGATTTCAGTTGAATTCAAAGGCCAAGTTCTTTCTAAGTTATGCCCTAAACAGAAGCGAGTACGATAAAGTTCACGGATGCGATACTGCGAAAGAGATGTGGGATACTCTATCCATTGCACACGAAGGCACCAGTCAAGTAAAGGAATCTAAGATAAGCATTCTTGTACACAAATATGAGCTGTTCAAGATGAAGGATGAAGAGTCTATCGATCAGATGTTTGGATGATTTCAAACTATCGTCAATGGACGTAAAGCTCTCGACAGAACTTATGATAATCAAGATCACGTTCGAAAGATTCTCAGAAGTCTACCGAAAAGATGGAGACCAAAAGTCACCGCGGTATAAGAAGCCAAGTACTTGAGCGTGTTAAACCTTGATGAATTGCTTGGATCCTTAAAGATATATGAAGTAGAACTCGATGCATAAGATAAAACCAAACGGGATGAATCTATAACATTGAAGGCTGGACAAAAGAACCATAAGATTCTGAGGAAGAGGAGTTCATCGTCGAAAGCGTTGAAGATCGAGGAAATCAAGAACAACGACTCCAGTGAATCAGAACAAGATTCGAGCGAAGGAGATGATGAATTATACTTTATCTCGAGGAAGATCAGATGCATGTGGAAGAAGAAGGCAAAAGGAAACAAAGAGTTTTCGTTTAAGAAGAATAGCAAAGATGAAGGCAAGAATAAGAAAACATTGGTCATCTGCTATGAATTCAATAAACCGGGACACTACAAGTTCGAATGTCCATTACTGAAAAGAAAACCAAAGAAGAATAGAGAAAACAAGAAGAGCATGATGGCAACCTAGGAAGATCTGGATTCGTCTGAATCAGATACTAACTCAGAAGCATCGGAACAAGCTAACATTTGCCTAGTAGTCGAAAAAGAAAGTGACGAGGAGGTAACCTCAAAATTTAGTGAATTATAATACGCATATTCAGAATTACTAGAAGATTCTCATGCAATACTTAAGCAGTATAAGTTGTTAAAGAAAAAGTATGTAGAAAACTTGAAGACCACGCAAGAGTTAGAGCAGGAAAATGTCTGCCTAAAGAAACAAGTAGACGAGATTAAGAAAAAGGTAGTTGTAGATAGATTTGAGGAGATCAGATAGCTGAAACAAAGGATCAATAGTCTTTTAACTGATCTATCAATATTTACAGAGAGTACGAGAAAAATGAATGATATGCTTGGGAGATACAGACACCCTAATGATAAAACTGGTTAGGGTTTGCTCAAAACAAAAATCAGCATAAAAAGAATTTCGTTCCTTATAGGAAGAAACTTCATCAGCCTCATCATCATCATTTTATAGATCATATTAAAACTAACCCAAAGGACCCAATAAAATCTGGGTACCTAAGAGATACATAACATCCTGCAGATATCCTTCCTTGGAAGAAGTAGCCAGCACCAATGGTATTTAGATAGTGGATGCTCGCGACATATGACGGGAAGAAGGTCTATTTTCCTAGATCTTCAGTATAAGAAGGGAGGATCAGTAACTTTTGGAGACAACCAGCAGGGTAAAAAATTGGAATCGATAAAATTGGTAAAGATTATTTTGCTACTATTGATAATGTGTTGTTAGTTGATGGTTTAAAACATAATTTGATTAGTGTCAGTCAATTATGTGATTCTAGTTTTGAAGTGTATTTCAATGGAAATTCTTGTGTAGTAAAAAACAAGGACGGTTCCATATTCTTTTCTGACAAAAGACGAAACAATCTTTACAAAATCAATTTAGAAGATTTACAAAGTCTCTTATTTTATATCAACTGATGAAGAGAAACTAATTTGGCATAAAGAGCTAGGTCATGTTAGTTTTAAATATATTTCCAAGTTGATTAAACATGATTTGGTAAGAGGATTACCAAAAATAAGTTTTAACAAGGATTTCTTTTGTGAA
>JANIHZ010000005.1:28379345-28391311 GCA_027478365.1 Erythroxylum rufum
CTTGATTTGCTTCCCTATAGGATTACAGGGACTTTAACATCTTTCCCGAAAAGGGGATGGGATAACCCTATATAGGTATGTGTTTTATTGCCCTCATACTTCTTCTTTCTTTTCTTTGAGAAGATCCTCGCTTGATTTAACACAATACAAACTTGTGAATTTGAGCTGTGTTCAACCCTGAAAAGGGGAATAAATCCAGTCTGTGCATTCCTTATTTTCCTTTTGTGAACTGTGGTTGTAATTAGTTTATGCATAGTTGATTGAGTGGATTGAGTAGCTGCTTCTTTGGAATTGAACTAGATATGGCTATATCCTCCATACATAAGCCATTCTCCTACTACAGTATAGGTTTAACTGATTTATAATCAGTTGCTCCGGTATGCTAGTAGTACTGAGCTCTATAAGAGAGGTTATTGAAGTAGGCTGGTCTTTGAACCTTCTCCTATTCCTCTCTTTCTAGATTACTTGGAAACATGTAGCCACCGAGAGTAGAGTTATAGCCTTATCATATTTTGAAATGTTCATTTTAGGAGGTTCTCGTATGATATCTATGAATCCGCAAACATTGAACATAGGGGCACATAGAGTAGAGATTTTCGTCCATATTTCTCTGGAGAAGCCACACTCGAAAAAGAGGTGGTCTCTGGATTCATCCCCTAGATTACATAGAACACATAGTTTAGAGGAGGTTAGGAATTTCAATCTATCCATAGTGCAGTCTTTCCCACATTGCCAACCATAACAGAAAACTCACATTAGGTCTAAGTGTCTTATTCCATATCAAAACATCCCACCCTCCTCTATTTTTTGGCCTTCCCCTCAACTTCCTTACTTCCTTTGCAATAATCCCCAAGATAGGGATACCCTTCCATAAGTAATTATCTCTCTCCCCATGTCCTCTGAGTTGAGGAATGTGTAGAAGTGTAATCTCATCTGAAGATAGGAACCATTCTCCATTCCTTATTATTGCTTGGAGTTTCGTATCCTCAGGGAATCGATTTAATAGGGAATTGGCCATTTGGTTTTATATTACGGGTCGATTTCCTGACCAGTTATCATATCATAAAGAGAGTCTGTCACAGTTAGGTTGGAAGTGAATCACAAATTTACCAGTTTGTGTCTCATTAGTGCATACACAAATTGTTAAGAATACAAAATTTTCATACCTCTCCATCCGTTACCTCATTACATCATGCAACTAAAAATTAGCCAGCATCCATTTTGTACATACTTTTTTCTTTCTTATGGAAGTTTTCTTGGTTTTAACTCCCTACCCTCTCTCTCCTCCAGTTTTCTTTTAAATTATCGTTGATACCTTTACCAACTCAAACAAAGACTGGTCATTTCACCAGTAAACCCCCAAAACTTATCCAATTAAAGTCACTATCCATCCAACATCACTACCCCCAAAAGAGACTGCATGAGTATCTGTTCTTGGCATAAATTTTATCTCCCCTTTCAAAACCTATGCTTTCCATCTTTTCCTCTCCTGCTAGGTTACAACAGATTGGTTGAAAATTGTTGTGGAAAATACATTTTGAAAAGCAAGATCCATGCCAATGTATGATGGTTCTATTATGTATGATTGTGGCGTTGCTCCAAAAGTTGTGATGAATCAATGACCATAATCGAGTCAATGAGAGGAGGTAATGCAACCTCATAATGTTAACTGACATTTGTGGACAATGAAATGTCAATGTGACATGATGCATGTGTCCGTGGAAGAAGCCCAAAACCAATCAACATAATCATATATTATACAGTTCACAATTTAAACAAGTACAATTAAAATTCCCTTCGTAAGCCAAAGAACTAGAACTGATAAACCAGTTAACTGAACGCATATGATCAGTTTTTAACTAATCACATCAGTTGGGTGAAAAAGTAGAAAGCAGTTCCGTCAATCATTCTTACAGAAAACTAATGGAAAATTAAATTACCAAACCAGCTAAGGGTTTTGTTTCCCTCCATATCTTTAAACATATGAAAACAAGCCCCAAATTGAAAGCTGCTAACAGCTATAATCTTTTCAGTCGGCTGCTTTACAAATAAAGGATGAAAAAGTTAAGTGCATTTACTGGTGTAAATCTAACTCTAAAAATCACCCTTTATGACAACTTCCTTTTTGACCATTACTTTAACTTTTCACTTAAGCACTCAAAATCATTCAAATGCACAGATATTCTGAGTGCATGTTACAAAATCACTGTAGAAGAGCAAAAAGAGTAGAAATAAGCAATGGAAATGATGCCCCAGTCCCACATAAGGATTGCAGAAACCAAGCAGTGGAATGAGTGCTGTTTATCCCCATAAAACAGTAGATTTCTTGGTCAATAAAACATACTAATATCTTGCATCGAAACTACAAACAAAAGAAACGAGATAAGGATGTAGCTTACCTTACCTCTTTGGCGCAGAAGAACAGAGGTTGTGCAGAAGAAAAGGGCACGACAGGAGAAACAAGCAGGAGTTGTGAAGATAATTGTGGCTGAGAATATCATTTTTGTTGAGTTAAATGAGGATATAATGGTAATTTCCAAAAGATAAGGTAATCTTGCCTTCCATTTCTCCTCCTTTCCCACCAATTTGGTCGGAAATGTATTTGGACCAAATTTCACTCCATTTCTCCTACATTCTCTCACTTTCCCTTACCTTATTTTTGTCCAAACAATGGAAAGCAAGAGAATTGCATTTCTTTTCCTTTCCTTTCTTTTGCCTTCCTACAATCCAAAAAAAGGCTTAGTTACAGTTTCGTAAAAATCTTTTGACGAAAAAAAGAGAGGAAAAACGATGTCCCGTCCCAAATCCTAACGAAAATGGAAAGAATTCAAAGCCAAACTGGATTTAAAAGAAGTCTGTTAATCTCGAAATGCAGGAGGATGCTGATCCGAATCCTTACCCCGACTCGAATCAACTCGTTACACTCAATAATTAATGGCTTCTTCACCCAACGCTGGCGCAACCCTCCGAAAACCCTAAAAATTGAGGCTCCCCACCCCAATTCCAAGCGACCCATGTGCCCATCTTGCTCCAAACCCTCACGCCTTTGTCTCAACACTCGGATTCGGAACCCTGCGCTTGAAAACAAGGTCAATGTTACCATTCTTCAACTCATTCTTGAGAGCAAACACCCTCTCAATTCTTCCAGGATAGCAAAACTAGGACTTCGATACGTTTGTGTAATTATGGTAACTGACGTTAACGTTGATGCCCGGTACCTTTTTTGGTTGCTTGAGCCTGTTCTTGATTAGGATTGGGGTTGAGCTGGTTGTGGTTGCGAAGTTGAAGAAACTCATAAGCAAAAAATTGAGGATGTTGGCCGATTGAGTTTCGATGCGGAGGATATGGGTTTGATTCAATTTGAAGGACATTTGAGGGTTTCAAGAGGTGAAAGCAGCAGCCTGGACGAGTCTAAGGGAGGTGGTGTTGTGGAAAATGTAGATGAATTGGTAACCAATATTGAGAGGTTGAGTGGAAATTATTTGTTTCCTAAGGATAGCCTCACATTTGGGCGGGAAGAAGATAGAAGGAATCGGAGAAAAACCAGAGACGAAGAAACGTCAGAGAATAAATTGGGAAATGAACGCGCGGAAGAACTTTTAAATATAAATTCAACAAAAGGCAAACCAACCGCGACATTTTATTCAACAAAACGTCGCAACTTTTATTTCTTGACACTTTAATAAAAAAATGTCGCAAAAAGTGTTATATATTTGTGACGTTTTTATAAAACGTCGCAAAAAATTTAAACTTTTCATGACGTTTTTTAAATGTCATGAAAAGTTTTTACAATCCGTGACGTTTTATTAATAAAACGTCGCGGATTGTATTAATTTATTGTAGTGAGATGATAAACATGTCCTTAATTAGGTAGACAAAAGTTTTTCAAAAATATATAAATCAATAATTATAAAATTTGCAATTCTAGGCTTCCCAAGTACTTAACCTAAAAATTATTAAAACATATACAACTAAAATAGAGAATATGATGTCTCATAATTAGTTTGAAAGGCATGGCATGTAAGTACATTTGGGTAATCAGATGGATTTGGTCATTTTAGACCCTAAGGCCTAAACAACTTGGACAGGAAGCCAAGCATAGTTTAGAATAGTTTTACATCTGATGTACTCAGTTTAAATCGTCTTTAACGCAAAGTTCCGTCGTTTAAAAAATCAACTCAACAATTGAGGTGTTCTTGTGATAAATGCTAAGTTAAGTTCCAATTCAATAATGATTATTAAAAATCTTTAAATAATGTGAATTTTCTTTTTAAAATTTGAGAGGAAAAATATATACAATTATGAAAAGTTTTAAAAGAATTAGGATTCAACCATAAAAATTGATAGACTTAGTAAAGTTGCTAGAAACGGAAAACTAAAGTTAATAACTTAAAAAATAATTAACCCAAAATTGACAAAAACAACAGTAAAATAAAGAAAGGATACGATGTCTCCGATGTAGAATAGGGTTTGCTGGCATGGTCTAAGAAGCAATGATCATAGAAGAAAAAGAAAAGAAAGATCACAATCAACAGTTACTATGATAGCTGTCCAATTCACATGATCCATCCAATTTTTCTGATACAGTCCCTTTCAGTCTTTATTGTAACTGGACCACTGGAATTGAATGTGAAGTGGCAAGGTTAAAAGGAAAAAAGGACATGCTAGTTGAGAAGACGAGACTGCTAGCTACTCTCCTTCATCTTCATCAACCTTTATATGTAAACTTCCCGATTAGCATGGCCAAAGCTCAGCCCTTTTCACCTTTGAAATGCTTTCAACCACTACAACAGGTGAGACGTGTCCCATCACGGTCACCCTCTTTGTCTCTAGATCTATGCTGAATGACGTTACTCCTACATAGTACGTAGTAACAATGTATAATTAACAAGAATTTAACAGATAATTAAAATAAAAAACACTATTGTATACCTTCCATTTTCGATAAATGCTTCTTCACTTTACCAGCACATCCTTGGCAATGAAGGGCAACTCGCATAACAACCACCTGATGTGAACTTTTATATAGTCAGTGGTATGTGGGTCCAATACAATAGTTGTATAACTTCATACATAACTATATATGATTAACGAGAGATGTTTGGATTGTGTCGTTAAAGTTAAGTATTGAACCTAAAGAAGAGAGAAACACGCATAATCCAATCAAGTTGTCGTGGCTGGCAGATGCTTTTTTATTATATATCTAATTTTTTAGCTACCCATCAAGAATCAAAATTTGAAGAGATGCTTCCTAGCTTTCCAGCTTCACGTGTCTTACTTGATGTTCTTCTTCAGGTTTCACCGAAAATGGCAGCCTAAATTGGAACGAAGGCTACTCAACTTTGAAGAAATAGAAAACCTGGTAGAGTATGCTTGCTACTCTGACAACTTAATTTTTTTATTTTTCTTCCTGTAATGTCATATTATGGCCCCAGTTATCTGGAGCGAGCCACGTAATGCATGATTCAAGTTCAACCTATGAAGGAACAATCACATCGTTCTTTTTATATAACCATTATTTGAAGCTTAAACATGGAATGAGATTTTAAACATCGTCTACAACTAACAGATTAAAAACAACAATTCGATATAGAGTCAAACCTGGAAAACTTGGTCAGCTGGTTTTTGTATAGGTTTGGGTTTCTGCTCGGCATTCTCTTGTCTTTTGATACTGGAAGAAAATCTGCGGGACTCAGCAAGTCTCGAGTACTTGGCATTATTAATAAACCTGTTAGTGTTATCCACCAAATGGGACATTCTTGCCTCAGGTCTACTATTTCTTGGCAAAATCACAGAGCGAGGATCAGCCACAGAACACACTGCAGTTGCTGCCGTAGACTGGCACATGAAACCCTTCATTTTTCTTGTTCACGGCTCACACAATTTGTTGAGAGACGCAGAGAGTGAATGAAGGGTTGTAAGGAGGAATTAATATAGAAGACTATCGGTGTGTATCAATGTAGGTGGCAGGAATTTTTTTTTTTTTTTAATTGTTTGGAATCTGCAACATGCCACTGCAGTCTGCACTGGTACTTGTTTTTAAATGACTTCACCAGTTCATCTTGCGGTCATTTTCTGACTGTTAATAATGTTCGTAAACTGACAGAGCAGCTTTGTCCTAAATTCGCTTCTCATGTCATATAACTAAATCACCCTCCTTAGTTTTTGTCTTATCTCATATGTTTTTAAAAAAAATTGTTCATTCTTCTATTCCTAAAGGTTTAAGAATTTCTTAAAAAAATAAAAAATGTTAGGTTCATAATGAAATTAAATCATGGAACTTTGTCAATTACAAGACATCTAGTATCCATGAGTATAAATTGTAAAGTTTACAACAAAAGCTGCATATATATGAACATAATACAAGATGACTTCTTCTGTTATTGTCAATAGATAAGGAGTTTGATTACAAAATTTGCTTCGATAGCATTTTATCTGATGATCAATTAAAACTGTAGAAGTAGATTACCCATTCGAATGAATTGCACAAATTCTATATATAATCATGTTCATTGAGTGTCAATTTGGATTTAATTACATTAGGGTGTCAATTAAGCCAGCGTTCCTTCCTATTTAATTATGCTTTTTATGCACTTCAATCCTTGATTAATTTTGTTTAGGTATGACAAATTACTGATTTTTTATAATATTAATACCTGTTACTATTGTTCGGAGAATGTCAGAAATTGTCTTATTTGTGAACAACTTGAAATATTAATTTATTTTGATTTCTAGTAAATAAAATTAAAGTTTAGAACTTATAATAGTTATTTTTTAGAGACATATTAGATTAAAATTTAAAATTTAAATATAAAATAATTCTTAAATTATATATTTTGAACTATTTACTGAATTCTATGAATCAACACTAGGCAATTCTTTTACCCTTATTAATTTATAGAGCACATAAAAGGAGTAAAACATGTAATTTAGAAGCGCAATACAACATTGAGAGAATAAAACATTGTCAATGAGTAAGTGATAAGAAAACTAGATTGAATTAAGGATAAGTTACATTTAAAAACTTGAACTTAATTCGCCTAATTGTTCAGTAATAATCAAAACTATTAAAAATAGTAATAAGTGAAAATGTTGCAAATTAGTCCAACATTAGTTAACGCCACTAACATGACAGGTTTTTAATAAACTAACATTTATGTGACAAGTATAATAATAATATTTATTATACGTTAACAATTTTTTATAAATTAAATGGATGTCCGTTTTCTTTTTTGAATTACTGAACATCCGTTGAGAAATAAGGTTATTTATTTTCTATTTTAATCTACAAAAAATGAAAATGCTCCATTTTCACTACTCAATATACTTCTCCTTATTTTCACTTTTAGTTGAAGGTGCAAAATTTCTCAAGTCTGCTGTTCCACACTTCTGGTCTATAATATGGTTTCAAAGTTTAGGAGCTTTTTTCCTGCATCGCTTTTCCACGTTTATTAATATTAGACAGTGGAACCCATGCAATTGGGTGTCGATTATTGTCGCTTTAAACAGGGACAAAGAACGGTCACCATTGATGTCCTCCTCCTCTAGCTATTGCTCTTTAACTTTCACAACTCAATTATTTCTCCAATTGTGCAGGTGATTTGGATACCCACAACATTGATAATCATAACGACAAACTTCTCATATACGTATTTGGGTAGCTCCATTATTTATAGTGTGGAGGGACATTTTGTGCAAGCAAAGCCGATTGATGCTTGCAACAATGAGAATGGCACGGTTTTGTTGAAGTAGACATCTTTTGCGGAAATTATGTTTATTTTATTTTTTAATTTTAAAAAATATGGATGTATATATATATATATTTTTTTTGGTTTCCCACGAGGTGTCCAAGGAGGGTCCCAACTATGGGATGACACCTTTAAGCCATCTACACCTAAATTAATCCTCGCTTAAGTCGGGTAGGTCCCTTATTGGAGACAAAGCTCTGACCTCAAGTTTTAAAAGACTGCATATATGAAGGCGGTTCGAACCCACGACCTCACTTGAGCCAGGAAAGCCCTCTACCAACTTACCTGCGCCTTGGGGTTATATGGATGTATATATTAGTTATATAAATGTTGATTTGTCAGAGAGTTTTGCAGATGTAATTGGACATGTCTGCACTATTAATTATATAGTTAACCATACATTATCTTTACAACAAGTTGAAATTTTAAATATTTTATTGCTACTTTTAATAGTTGTAGTTAATATTGCAAAATTCAAAATTTTAAATTTAATTTATCCTTAAATTAACTATTTAAACATGTCAATTCTAAATATTGCAGATTTTTGAGATTGATTAGTTGAAAGATTTCAAATTTGAGTCACTTATAAAAGGATAACTCGCATATAAAGCATTTGAACTTAACCCATGATAATTGTCATTGTAGGCCTTTCCACTTAATAACTTCAGCTTTGCCTACCTTTTTGTTTGAATAAGAAAAATAGAAGAATCCAAACGAAAATAAGATACAAGAAAAGAGAAATTTTGTGAGGAGAATTTATTAGCTTGTAAAAACCAACACAAATTCATAAGTTATTTATGTTGTGATCAATGTTACATGCTATGTACATGTTTTTAAGTTTTAGCATTAATACAAATGCATTAGTTATTAGCTTTATTGGTTTATGCCCTACAGTCAATCGATTGGTTAGCTGTAGTTTAGTAATATAATTATTTGAATGTATTTTTTATCTTATACGTATTTAGATGTATATGGTAAAGTCCATTGGATAATTATACATTACAAATAAAATTATTATCAAATTCATATTGTATTTATGTATTATTTTTAAATTATTCTTAGTTAATGTTTTATTAAGACTGGAATTAATAGGATAGGATGTAAAAGGACTAGCAAACATTATGTTTTTTTTCTTGTAAAGAAAGTAGACGATCTCATAGATTAAAGTATGAAGATACTTAAACAAACGTGTGAGTGCTTGCTAGAGAATAAGTTCACTAAACTAACCGCATATTAGAAATCTATTTAGAATATTACTTGTATGCCAATGGAATTTTTTATTGTGATGATTGTCTAAGTGTTTATTTGAATTCAAATCTCCAAAAGTTATCTCACTTAAGAATTTTTATATTTTGATATTACTTACGACCGTTAAGGATATCTTAGTCAATAGTCATTAGATATAGTATGAACTATATAGAGGTAGTTAAGATCAATATAGAATTCATCATTCTAAAGTAATTAGAGGTAATGTTTTGTTGTTTTTTATTAGTGTTGATTCGAGAAATCCTTGACTAAGGTGAAATGTTAATTTGTAAAATAATTTATAAATGTCATTAATTGAATCATTTGCTAATGGTAGAGAACTAACATGATTGGACTCAAATAGAGTAGGCAGGAATTTCATGTTTTATGTCTAGTTAGAATATTTTACGATGAAATGATTGAATTTTACAAAAAAAATATGCACAAAAGGGTTAGTCAAAACTACTTTGACAATCTTAAATATTTGGATGGTCATGATATATTGTTAGACGTTAATCTTGATTTAAGGATATAAATTGTTTAATTAGAGAATTAAAGATAAATTAAAGGAATTTAATTTATCTAATTCTACATATGATTTAGAGTTATGATTTATATTTATTGTCAATATATTTAGAAACCTAATGAGTTATACACAAAAGAATGGGTTAAAGAGAGAAGTTTTTTAATCAAATTGGATTTAACTAGAATGTTTAAGAAACTTGATAATTAAATATGAAATATTTAAGAAATAAAGATCAGTATGAGAAATTAGATCATATTTAGGCATGATTGATATTTAAATAGAATTAATTATAATTATAATTAAAAGTAAAATTTAATGTCAATTAAATTATTAAAATCTCTAAATTTTGTTATAAATAAGCTTCATTTTTAATGGAACTAGCATTCTTTGCCTAACCTTTTTCTGTAATAGTTACTGATATAAAAACCGGATCAAATCAGCCAATTTGATCAGATTAAATACTGACTTGACTAGTTTTCGGTTCGATTTTTCACTTTTAACCATTGAGAATGAAAGCTGGACGATTTCCTCAAAACTGTGAAAAATCGACCCCCCAACTAGTAACCACACAAAGACAAAGGGACATAATCACAAGAATCTGGGTGCTTGGAGATTCAAGTTTGTGCATCTAGGTCGTGATTTATCGGCTCGAATAAAGATAAAGTATTTATCTTTTAGCTATTTAGTTTCTTTTTTGGCTGATTTTTGTTGAGTACTGTTTATGGAGTAGTAGTAATAAGCTGAAAGATGAATTTGTAGGTATTGTGGGAACAATATGTAAAATATAAGAACAAAAGAGACTAAAAAATAAGCTCATTAATTGATCTGCAAAATTTACCTAAAAAAGCACTTTTTAAAAAGCTCCAAATTTGAACTTCTTAAAATGCTATATTTTGACCGCTAAAAAAATCATATCTATTAAAGAATGTACTTTTTTATTTTACAACAAAACATTCATTAAAAGAAAAGGACTTTTGTGATAGAAAAAAATTACTTATTGACCTCTTAATAATTTTTGCAGGAAAAAAAAGTATTTATTCACCCTTCAAAAACTCAACAAAATAGACACTTAATCTAGTTGAATTACGACATACATGATGTTATTGGGTTTGTGGAATAAGATGATTGTTGTACTTCGGGAGTGGCATGACTGTCTATTACGTCTGGAGAAGACTCGTGTGGAAGCGTTTTTGGTGTGAAGTTGCTACATCACCTGCTGGCAAATTGGCAATGATATGTGCTGATGAAGCACGGCAGCCGTGGCTGGAAGATAACGACGCGAAGAACAAGCAGCTCGGCACCAGTGAGACCAGTAGTAGGTAGAGCAGACCCCTCGGGACAGCAGACGCGAGCTATAGATGCAGCGACAAGGAGGGGTAAAAGCATTGAGCTACGCCACCAGTGTTGTTGGAGGAAACGCCTTGGGACAGTAGATGGTGAAGAAGCTACCGACGGCGTGATATTAAAGGAGAAGAATGTCGGTGGCAAATGCAGGTTGGTGGCAGGAAAGGCTACTGGTGGTGGCTGAGTAGTGGCGGCTAGGGTTTGTAACCTAGGGTGGCTAAGATTTCCTTAATGGAGAAGACGAGGGACGTTTGGACACAAGTTTAAGATAGGTTGTGTCTGGTAACAAGAAAAGAATCTCCATTTAACATGCAGCTCTAATCTTTGCACCGCCTTATTTATATACAGCGACGAATCCAGAAAATTTTTTGAGTGGGGGCAAAATTTCACTGGAAGCAGAAAAAAAGTTTTAGTGGGGATAAAATTTTAATGATAACAAAATTTTAAATTTTTTATGAGATAAAAATTTAAAATGATAACTTTTTTAGGTAAAATTTTTTGGAGCCAGCGGAGGCAAGTGCCCTCACTTGCCCCAACTGTAGCTCCATCCCTGCGTATATAAAAGTTTGTTCAAAGTTGATCTTCTTGATGGCGGGCCTTCGGCAGATGTTGCTGGTATTTGTCATTGGTATACAGTGTTAATCTTTCGCAAAGAGGATTTCTGATTGAACGAAGCATAATGACGCTACAGAACTCTTTCAAGTCCATCTATTCTATGATGTAGTAGTTTCTTTTGTTGATTTGTACGCTAAGGGCTATCCCTTATCTAAGACTCTGTACTTTACCTCTTTCTTCATTAATTCATTTTTCTATTTTTTAAAAAAACAAGAAAAAACTTATTACAATAAAATCTCGATAAATGAATATTTGATAAATTAATAATCTCGATTAAATAATAATTTTCTTTAGTCCCGACTTGAACTAATGGGATAAAATAATAATCTCGCTAAATGCATAAGATAATATTAAAAAAAATCCTTGAGGGCCCATTGAAAATATAAAATAATAATTTATTAAATAAGTATAAAAATTACATATATAATTCATAAAATAAAGCACTTCCTAAACAATTTTTATTTCAAATTTTATGCTTTCCTAAAATA
>JANIHZ010000005.1:28391411-28413770 GCA_027478365.1 Erythroxylum rufum
TATCACCACTTACTACATTCACTACTGATTCCTCATTTAATAATTCTGACGTCCAATCAAGGTTCGGGGTCCAACATTGGTAGTCTCTTCACTTGGAGCAATATATAGTATGGAAGATGCTTAATCAGGAAAATATTGGACAGGAATATGATAAATTAGATATGGATGAAAACGTTTCCTAGCTCATTAGCCTATTTTAGGAACCCATTATGCTCTGATCACTTCTTAATATAGGTGAGACTCCCTTTTCAGATTCTTCAAATTGCTTGCTAAGAAAGATGGCTTTATGGAATAGGTGAGAGAGCTTTATGATGTAAATATTCTAGGGTGGAGCTTAAATTGGTTAAAGTAAAATTGAAAACTTTCCTCAAGGAAGGAGGCCTCCCAACTACTTCTAGATTACAAAATACAAAAGAAATTTTGAGGAAAGCCCAAGAAGACTGCTATTAAGACCCTAACAAATAGAAGCTTAAAATGGAAGAAAAGTAGAAACTGGAGGAGTAAAATCAAACTCTAAAAGAACATAATGCTCTATTAATATAGAAGGTAAGAATCAAGTGGATTAAGGAGGGTGACTCTAGTACTAGGTTCTTTCATAAATCTATTCTTGCTAGGAGAACACCAATAAAATAAAATATATTATGGATGATGAAGGTAAAAGTGTATACAAATAAAAGTAAAATAGAGGAGAAGGTGGTTATTATTACAATGATCTATTGGGTTCAAACCGTCTAAGCTTAATGTGTAAGGAGGGCTTGATGTCTCACATTGGTATTCGAAGTGAACTCTCTTAGAAGGCAAAAGAGAATCTTATGCCATTAGAACTTCATATGCTATTAATGGAGAATACGATGTTCAAGATCCCTTTTATCTCTGTATTTAACAGAGCTCTACTATTGTTTACCTCTGTCTAGCTTTCGATCTCCCTCCTCCCTTCTAACTTTTAAATTTCCCTTTATAGTTAATCCTCAATCTTTCCTTAGACTCTTTAACCAGCCGACTCTTACCCCCTCAATAGCAATTTACTTACATTTGAACAACTTACTCTAACTAGATATAAACGCACCTTCCACAAGGCTTTTCCTAAACTGAACTCACTCCACTCACTAAGTACACCATTTTTAATGCAAAACTATCTTGTTTCTAGTTATGGAAAGTCTAACCTTTCTAAACCTAGCTTCAGAAACTTTTCCCCAATTTGCTATCTTTCTCAAAAACTAGACTTATATCTTTCTCTTTAGAAACTCCAACTCCTCTACTCCTAGCAGTCCTGGCCCTTCTAACCATGTTCAGAGAACCACTATAAGCTTTACTCCCAATAACAATGAGTAGGAAGCCTACAAGGAGTAAGAGGAGGAGGCTCTCTACAGACATCATTATTGCTCCACAATAAGTTCAAAACCTAGGCTATCCTACTCATAAGCATATGAGGTAATTGTAGTCAAATACCTAGGGTCGTCTTCTCAAGGAGGTGAAATTGGTTTACTCAAATTAAATTTGAATAAACATAAAAACAAATGCATTCCTAAACAGTTTATCACGATTTGATAAGTAAAAGGTTCTAAAGAAAATTAAGCAATTAGACTAAAAAGTAAACTGATTTAATTGGAAGAAAAGAACGATTTGATTAACCAGTGTAGGGAACACTTGAGAAATTAACTTCACTAATTTAATCTCCTATGCATGACTAAGTAGAATTAATTAGATAATTGTCTTGCTAAAATTGCTAATTGGGGTTTTAAATCAATTCAAATAATAAACTAAATCTAGCTTTTGTATTTGAAAAGTCTATTATCTGAATTAATTATGAAAACTCAACTAATAATTACCCATTTAAGTTAATATATTTCTAACTAATAACTTAAGCGTTTATAGTTTCTTATTCTAATATTAAACCTCTTCTCTCGATTCTTCATTTATACCAAAATCATGCAAAGGTTAGCCAAACTATCACATCCATTAAGCTCAAAAACTATAGCAAGTAATAAAAAAATAAAACAGTCGCTTCATAATGCATAATTAACTAAATTAGTTACATTAATTCCCAAGAATAAGCAATCAACCCATTATGGAATAAATATAGTTCATCATCTTCATATACTTCAATCCCATAGTTAATAATAATGGAGAAGTATCAAAGTGATAAACAGAGTAAATAAACAGAAATGGACTTTCAAAGCACTAACAGAGGAAATAAGTTTAACAAACAAAAGATAAATGAGTTCAACAACAACATCAAAAGATGAAGTAAGAATGAGCAAACAAATGAACTCTCAGATGAGGAAGTTAGTGGTGAATCTCTTGCCAATCTCAAGCTCTTTGATGTTAGCTCTTGCCTGCTGCCTTTGCTCTACTCTCACCCAAAAGAATGGATGCTCACACTCTCAACAAAGAATACTTGAATTTGGTGTTTAATATTTCGAAGAAGCTCAATATCTTACCAATGAAAGTGTCATTGATCCGTCATGAGAAGTTAATAATTTTTAAATCAAAATTCAAGTCATGCAGCCTAAACATACAAGTATACTTATTCACTCATATTATAAATTTCTAATCCCCTTCAAGTTTACTTCATGAACATGCATCTCTAACCATTAAATGGAAAAAATACACAACACACATTTTTACAAAAAATTAGCTACTACTCCCCCTTGGCACTTAAATATCACGTTGTTCCCAATGTGATCAGGAAATAAAAGACGGATCTAAGACGCAAACAACTCAAACAAAGACAAAAGTTAAAACTAAGAGATATTAAAATCAATAAGCAAAAAAAAAAAGAAAAAGAATAGAAATACAAAACTAAGGTGTGGGTTGGTATGTTGTGTTGAGCCTTGGTGTGGTGTAGAGCATGGCAAACTACATCGAGGAGTGGAGAATGTCTGCGAGGAAGACAAATAAAAGAGACTAAAAATTAGGGCTGGGTGAGGATTAACTGATTTTTTTAATTAAAAACAAACTAGATAGAGATAAAAGGAATAAGTAATAATTGAAAAACAAAACAGAAATTATATAGGTTGCTTCCCATTCAGCACTTCTTTAATGTCTTGTAGCTGGATGCCTCAATAGTCATGCTCTACTTTTGGTGGGACTACATTCTTCTCTTCATTGGGAGCTATCTTTAAGAATTTGCCAAACTCTACCTCAGTTGGATTGTCTAGCAATTGACAATACTCATCAATTTCTTTCACGAAGTCTAGCTCCTTTCTTCTTCTTCCTACAAAGAAAAATCAAGATCTATAGAATTAATTTGATCAATAAGAGAACATTCTTCATAAACAACAATAGAGGGAGTAGGTTTAACATTAAAGATTGAAAATACTACTATTTCTCCTAAAACAGTCATGGTCAGTTTTTCATTCTTCACATTAATCAAGGTATTAATGGTGGCTGTAAAAGGCCTCCCTAAGAGTATGGTGTATCCTTTTCTTGCTCTTGCACTCTCCCCATGTCTAAGACAACAAAGTCTACAGCGACAATCAATTCTCTAACCTTCACTAACATATCTTCCATTATTCCTTTTGGATAATGAATTAACCTATCAGCTAATTGTAAACTTATGTTTGTGGGTCTCAACTGTCCTAAATCCAATTTCACATAAGTAGAGTAAAAGTATAAGGTTTATACTTGCTCCAAGGTTAAGCTTACCTTTAACCTCATCACCATTACCCATTGATACTGGCATAAAAAGACACCTTGAATCTTTCAATTTGGGGGGTAATTGCTACTGAAGAACTGCACGGGCTACTTATGAGACTATCACCTTCTTATTTGGCTCAAACTTCCATTTATTGGTGCTTAGTTCTTTGAAGAACTTCACATAAGCTGAAATGTTCTTGATCACACCTAACAAAGGCAGATTAATATTAACCTTAAGGCAGCTTGGATATGGAACTAGTGGACTATAATGATTAGTAGCCTTATGTAGTCAATGATCATGTCCAAAATATTCACCTTTTCGAATGTGACTTGAAGAATTGTGCCCATTGCTTACCTCATTATGCTAATCTTTTTCTTTGATGAGGCTCTCCTCCTTTTGATTACCTGCATTATACATATTAGAAGGAATTTCAACATGATTATCAATCGCATTACTACTTCTTAGAATAGTAACTGCTTGGGCTTGTTTGGGTTGATTAGGCAACCTTCCCTTTTGATTGTTTTGCATTTGAGTAGCGAGTTTCCCTAATTGAGTCTCAATCCTCTTTACAGAAGCTTCCAAGGATTCAAATATCTTATTATTCATTTCTTGATTCTAAGTCATTACTTGAATAAACACATTCAAACTTTCCTCCAAAGAATGTTTCCTTGGTAGGTTCTCATGTGAGGATTGCACTTGGAACTGGTTTTGTCTTTGAAAATTCTGATATTGTGGTTGGGGCTGCGTAGCCATTCTTTGATTCGAGTTCACTTCATAAACTCCAACTCTTATTCCCCTCACACTTTTTTATCGAGAATTGGCCCCCAACATTTCAAAGATTTCGTATGTGTCCTTGGCAATCTTCTTGCCCACAACTCCTCTTGCTGTATTGTCCACCGTGTACTAACACTGTTAGGTTAATCCATCATAAAAGAATTGATTCTGCATATGAAGTGGAAAATGATGGTGTGGATACTATATTAGCAAGCGTTTAAAGCGTTCCCACACCTCATGGAATGACTCTCCCTCCATTTGAGTGAAGGTAGCTATTTTCATCCACAACTCAAAGGTCTTTTGATGGGAATAGAATTTCCCATGAATTTTTTGTACACCTCCTCCGATGTAGTCAATGAATCAGATGGAAGGGTCAACAACCATACCCTGGTCCAATATTTCAATGTGTATGGAAAGCATCTCATTCTGAGTCAATCTTCATTTAAGTCATCCAAAGGAAATGTCTGGAGAATGGTATAGAATTCTTGAATGAAGTTTAAAGGGTCTTCATATGGAACCCCATAGAATGATGGCATCATATTTTAGTGGATGCTTTTCAATTTATAGTTTCTGGCTGCCTCTCCCAAACGTATTCACGAAGTGTCAGTACAATCATTGGTTTGACATACTCCTTCATTACTAGCTGCCTTCACCCATTTCTTGATCTTTAGGCTTGGGTTCTTCAAGATTGTCGTCAAAATCCCTTTGAGGTCCTCTTATCCGATGCGCGTTATCAATAAAGGGAATGATGTTGTGTCTAGTTTCTATTGCTCTTAATTACCTTCATATTTTGATTTTGGTTATAAAATCCTTATGTTTTGATCCTAATGTGAAATGAATTGAGTGAAAATGGTGTGAATATTGCATGAGTGTTAATTTGGTTGTCTTGTGAATGTTGCATGGAAATTAGAAGAATTTTGCTTGAAAATGGGTGTGACGTGTTAATTGCATGTCATAAACATTAATTCCAGTTAATTCCATGAAGGCAAACATGTTAATTCCATACACACATACATGATTTAAATGCACACACACACGTTAATTCTATACACACACTTTAATTCCACACATACACATGCGGTTTAAATGCACACACACACGTTAATTCCATACACATATATGTTAATTCCATACACACACATTTAAGTTAAGAACTAGATATATATTAATTTAAGTGGTAATTGGTAGTCAAGTTTTCATTATTAATTCGAATAATAACTTGTTGAATACAAAAGTTAGAATAGTTCATTATTCGAATCGATTTAGAACCTAACTATTAATTTTAGTAAGACAACAATCCAATTATTTTCCCTTAATCATGCATAGGAGATTAAATTAGTGAAATTAATTTTCAAGAGCTTTTTCACTTCAATTAATCTATTTTTCTTTGCTCCCAATTGATTTCGTCTACTTTTCAATTTAATTTCGATATTTTCCTTAAAAGCTTTCACTCAACAATTGGGATAGAATGTCTAAGACCACATTGTTTTTATTTTTATTTTTAATTCAAACTGAATTGAAGTTGACCAATTTTACCTCTGTAGGAGACGACCCTGGGTTATCAACTACAACTATCTCGTATACTTGCAAGTAGGATATCCTAGGCCTTTTTAGAACCTTTTTGGTATAACAAACGACTTCAACTTCTAGAGACCTCCTTCCTCTCACAAATAAAACAAAGACATCACTGAATTAATAACACAAATTTCTAAAAAAATCAACAAAATAACACGTAAAAAATGTATGCATAAAAAGACAAAACGATCAAAATTAATTTAAGTCTAAACACTAAATACCTCCCTGGCAATGGCGCCAAAAACTTGTTATGCCATAATAAATTTTAAAAACCTAGGCTATCCTACTTCCAAGTAAATGAGGTAATTGTAATCGAATACCCAAGGTTGTCTTCTCAAGGAGGTGAAATTGTTTTACTCAAAGTAACTTTGAATAAACATAAAAAATGCAATCCTAAACACTCTATCGCGATTTGTTGAGTAAAAGGTTCTAAAGAAAATTAAGCAATTAGATTAAAAAGTAAACTGATTTAACTGGAAGGAAAGAACGATTTGATCAATCAGTGTGGGGAACTCTTAAGAAATTAACTTGACTAATTTAATCTTTTATGCATGACTAAGGAAAATTAATTGGATGATTGTCTGGATAAAATTACCAATTGAGTTCTAAAATCAATTCAAATAATAAACTAAATCAAACTTTTGTATTCGACAAGTCTATTATCTATATCAATGATGAAAATGAAACCAATAATTACCTACTTAAGTTAATATATTTCTAATTAATATCTTAACTGTCTATAGTTTTTTGTTCTAAAATTAAACTTCTTCTCTCCATTGTTCATATAATACCAAAATGATGCAAAGGTTGGCCAAACTTTTATATCCAATAAGCTTAAAAATTATAGCAAGTAATAAGACAATAAAACAGTCCCTTGATCATGCATAATCGATTAAATTAGTTACATTAATTCCCAAGAAGAAGAAATCAACCCATTATGGAATAAATACAATTCATCATCTTCATATACTTCAATCTCATAGTTAATAGTAATAAAGAAGTATCAAAGTGATAAACAAAGTAAATAAACAAAAATGGACTATCAAAGCTCTAATAGAGGAAATAAGTTCAACAAACAGAAGATAAATGGGTTCAACAACAACATCGGAAGATGAAGTGAGAATGAGCAAACAAATGAACTCTCGGATGAGGAAGTTGGTGGTGAATCTCCTGCCAATCTCAAACTCTTTGGCGTCGGCTCTCGCCTTTTGTCTCTTCTTTACTCTCACCTAGAAGAGTGGACGCTCACACTAGCTTCAGTTCTTCCTTTCTCTCTGTTATTTTTCTCTTCATTCTCACCAACAGACTGCTCTCTATTTTCTCTTCTTCTCTCCACCTCCAGCTTCTTTTAAGCCTCGTTCTGGCCTCCCTTTTTTCTTTACATACTTTTCTATTTATAGAGAGAGTTTACATTTAGGTCTTTTTTTAATCTGCTGTCAGCTGCATTCTTAGCATGCATGATATTAATTTCAATAAAGAGAATGCGTATGGATATGACAACCTTGTCACCGCTGTGAGAGCCACTGTCACACCCATGACAATGGTTGTTATGGGCGTTCGCCCTTGTCATAGGTGTGACTCTTTAGTGATGCCATCTTTTGCCAATTTTTCTTATTTTTCGTACAACATTCACAAAATACTCAAATACCCTCAATTCATTCAAATTTGGATTAAAACACAAGAATCTGTAACCAAAATCAAAATATAAAGGCTAGAAAAATCAATAAAAATTAGACTCAACAATCACGAGCTAAGAAAACTTGATCACAAGTTCTTAGTGACTCTTGTTTAATCCCAAGCTTCCAATTCTGCTCCCTTAATTATGGATGAAAAAAGAATGATAGTTGCCTACCTCCATAAGTGTTGAAGGAGGGTGCAATGAAATGACCAAGTTATGGGTCACTTCTGTTTAATCCCAAGCTTCATGTTCTACTTCCCTAATATGGATAATGGAACAATGATAGTTTCCTCACCTTTGTAAGCGCTAAAGGAGGGTGCGATGAGATGACAAGCAACACTAGTAAAATTCTTCATTGGTAGGAGACCTACCTTTCCTACAATTCATGCCTGGTCTAAAGCACAATGGAAAGGTTATGGCCTTTAGGAAGTCTTAATACCTAAGGAAAACATCTTTATATTTTGATTTGAGTCCCCTAACCAAGATTAAATTCTATTGGAAGCAGGTCATGACATTACTTTTCAAGACCTATTTTCCTACAAAATTAGAATAATGGGTAACAACTAGAAAATCTTTAAAATAAATAATATCATTGTGGATTAATATACACAACATACTGCTAGAATACTGGACTATAAAGGGGTTGATTCATTTATCTAGCTATGTAGGAAAACCTTTATGCCTTGATTAAGCCATTGCTACAATGTCAAGAATTCAATATGCTAAGGTTTGGAATAGTGGAAATAGAAAAGAAGCTCCCAGAAAGAATACCTATAATAAGGATAAATGAAGAGGATAGGATTTTTGAGGATTAAGTTGAGCTTTTATACACTTGGAGACTATATGGTAGCTCCATCAAGAAATAAATTTGGAAACCTACAGGCAAGAGCTTTGAAGTAAGTTCATGTGAACAATTGATACTAATGAATGAGGCTAAGGAAAGAAGGGATGAAGGCAAATGGGATAATGTTAGACAATAAGAGTTGGATGCTTCTAAGGAAACAAACATTGAAGCAAAGGGGGATGATAGTAAGAATAGCGTGAATGACGATAGCCCCGACATTGAAACAGTACTTCTAAATGAAGTTGAAACCCATAATAATAATGTGATAGTTGAAGAAGAAACTACAAGGTTACATGAGAATAACTCTAAGGATGAATAGGAAATCATTGATGGAGGAGCCATCATTTTATTAATTAAGAGTGACCAAGAGATTGAGGAAAATGTGGAATTTATGATAGTTTTTAGGAGGAATCCTAGGAGGAAGAAAAAAACTTTCCCATCCTTCAAGCAATATCTTTTCTAGTTTGGAATACCAAAGGACTTAATAATCCCACTAAACAGAATAAATGAAAAAGGCCCTTATTTTTGAAGAAAGGATAGAAAATCACTACTAACCATATGGATCACTACTATGGTAGGATAGTAGTACTACATCACCTAGAAAAAGTGGAGATTATGGATTCTAGCAGTTCAGGTCAACATATACACTTAAAGATCAACCTAATTTAGGAGAGGGTGACAATGTATATCATTGTCATATATGCTTCCAACATTATATTTAAGAGACATATGCTTGGAATCACATGAAAAGATTGGGAAACAATATAACTTCTCCATGGATAGCTCTAGGAGACTACAATACCACTCTTCACTTTGGGGAGGCTGAAGGAGGGATGAGTCAAAGACACAAGTATGATGAATTTAGGGACTACATAGTCAACTTTAAATGACTGACCTTGAAATGAATGGTTGGTTTTATACATGGTCAAATAAGTAAGAAGGAAGTGGGCTAATTCGAAAAAAATTGGATAGAACAATTCTTAACTTCCACCATCCATCTCTCGAGATAGCTTAGCAAGTTTTCAAAATCCCTAAATTTCAGTTCATTGCCTTATCTGGATCTTGCTAATGCACACTAAAGGAAAAAAAGAAAAAACACTTCGCTATCATATTCAATAACCATTTGTTAGATTGTGAAGGATTTGAACAAATAATCAGGAAAAGTATTGAAGAAGAATGATGGGGTGCAAAATGTACATTTACCATAGAAGGATGCAACATATTAAGGAAGTGATTTATAAGTTGAATGTGAGGTACATAATGGAACATAAAAAGATGTTAAAGAAGCTAAGGAGAAACTTTCAAAAATATAGGATATGCTCTACCTAAACGCAGGTGATAGAGATCTCAAATCCTAGGAAACCAAAGCTATATAGTCCTATACTTAAGTGGTGAAGATTAATTACTCTATAATCAAGCAAAGATCAAGAATAACTTGGTTAAAGAATGGGAAAAGATGCACCAATTTTTACTTTAGGACTGTTTTAGCTAGGAGCAACATAATATACTGAATATGCATTGGAACTTATAATGCTCCCAAAGACCTTAAACCATAACTAACGAATAGTTCTCAAAACATGTCATTAATTATCAAATTCCTCATTAGTTTCAAAAGAGAGGATTGTGTGTCAGATACAAAAGTATTATACTTAATACAACTACCGGAGTTGTCACATTCAAAAATATATAATTCCAAAAGCTTTACCCAAGTAATCTACTGGTCCCACCTAAACTCTACTCAGTTTATCATGTACTCTAGGGTTATCAGTAATCACTTGATCTCCTAAAAAAATAAAATAGTAAGGTGTGAGCTACCTACTCAGTAAGAATAACCAACTATACCCTTAAAATCAAGTAAATCCATAAATAATTATAAAACTTAGTTAACCGATTAAATCATACATATAATACATATATACACAACATCACTTAGCCTAATCCAAATAGTTAGCAAACATCTCAAAAATTTTGCCAAATTATGATTAACACAAATATTAATTATAACTGTCATTTATGCTTTATTCCAATATTTAACTGATTTTTTTTGCTTGGACCCAACTTAACCTATTAAGCGTACATCTAATGGTATGTTGGCTTATCTCATCATAATCTCTCATTAACGGAAACATAATTAAATGTATAAATTTCAGTACAGGGTACCTCAATTTCGTAATCTTTACCACGGTATACTCCGGTACCTAGCCATCGACACAGGATATCTCCAAGACTTAGGATATCCCGGTACTACTCCAGTATCTAGTCATTAGTACAGGATATCCCCGGGACCCAGGATGCCTTAGTATTTGCTCTACAGATAGATACCTAACCATCACTCACTCATATCGCCTCAACCTATCCATCTAAAACCATCGAATGTAGCTTATCTTAGGCAAGCCACTGATTCTAGATTTTGATCAATTATTCTTAACATATTACCAACTAGTCTCTATTTTACACATTTTTGCCTAGTTAACATGCAATACACCTCATAATATGCATAACAAAATACAACCACGAAATGCCTTGCACTTTGCTTAATTATTAATAAAATAAAATAAACCTAATTCATTTAGGCAATTATTAATCATTAATTAAATTAATGATCTATTCAAAATATAATTTATTAATAACCAAATGGCACTTAATTTTAAGAGTAAAGTTTAAGGTTATCCTTACATCAATTTCAGACTCAACTAATTGATAATTTCAATTTCTCCTTAATTGGACTTTCATACCTAAGTGTAAGGCACTTTGGGGTTGTCAACTTCTACAACTCCTTCCAATTTTTCTATTGGAAAATTTGAGAGAAAGATGAAGAAAAGATGTATATGTTTTTCTCTAATTTCCAGATTCTGGTTTTTTTATACATGTTTAAAAGTTGTAGGTTGGGCTAGGCTGTAGGTAAGTTATATTAATGAATGGGCTTTACAAAACTAATCCGATGATTACGATAATAAACATAATATATTATCCTATCCTATCTATATATACGTTGATTAAGGCTTTGTCTCTCCAATTAAATATATCGTCTTGTACAATTTTGATGCTGTGAAAACCTTCGTGTGAGCCCATTGTCGTCTGAAACAGGACTTAGCTTCTTATACTGCATAGTGCATACATCTATTGATAAGTAATGGGTGAAGGGCAAGAGGACCACCTCAAAGCACCACTCTTTATCCTTTTCTTTCACGTATTGAGTAGTTCGAAGCATTAAGTATCTATCCAGAACTAGAAGTTACAGTAATTTACCCTTTTCTCCGGCCCGAAAAATTTTACGAACTTAACACATACGAGCAGGAAAATATAGTAAAAAGAGACGGTCAAAGGAGGAACCGGTGCAGTGGTCCATATCATGTATATATATATATATATGTATAGCTTTGGTGGTCCATTATGATTAAGGAGAATGGGAATGGGAGTACCAAAGGAGACTTTAATGCAGGTCTGGTAAAAGTGTTTATGATTCTGCTACTACCAACTACTTTGTCATTGTTGACTTATTTCTGAAAAAAGAGTGACGACATATGATTAATAAGAATGGATAAACCACTCTGTGACGCAGTTGAGTTTTCTTTATCATTCGCATAGTAACAGCGATACACTTGCAGTTTCATTCTGCATAAACCTCATTTTGCTTCGCTGTTTGTTAAGGGAAAGTACGGGAACTTTGGAACGACCTCTCAGTTATTCAATTGTACTGCCTCTGCCAATTCATCGGTAAATTTCCTGACAAACTCTTGACTTCTTTATGACCAACCTTTTTCATCTTCTGCACATTTATTACATTCTACCTACCTACTCTTTTTTCCGGCGAATAAATGTTTTTAAGTCGTTTCTTTTTTCCATTGTGCGGTCATCTAGGCATCTTCTGTAAGATTAGGTTATCAAAAAGAAAACATGTGGTTCTGCTCATAGGTCTCGTCTTCCCATAGCCTATAATTTAGAATAAACACACATTTTCTACGTCATACAACTTAGGTTATAATATATATCAACCTGGATCCCCTAGTCGGTTAATTATAACAAAAACTGTTACTAAGATGATACAATTAATGAAGTAACTCTTAAAAATTTCTTAATTCAAGAAGTTATAACTTGGAGTTGCGGTAGGAAGGTGCAACTCACGTAATATTTTGGAAACAGATAACTGATCCATAGTGAAAATATAAATTAAATTGAACTAGCTATTTAATTATAAATTATTAATTTAATAAATAATTTATGAATTATCATATGTACTAAAAAAATTTTAAATATACATACAAAGAATAATAAGTAAGGATTTAACTGTTATAAAATAAAAATTGAAGGACAAATTCTACTAAAAGTTTCAATGGTTGAGAGACAAATGAAACTTTCAATAGTTTTTCTTAGGAAAAAAGCCCAAATTCATCCTCCAACTTAGGTGCGAGGTGCACAAAAGTTTCACAACTTTTGTTTTTGTCAAATTAACTTTAAACTTTTCAGAACTTTTTCTTTTAATCCTAACTTCACCGGGAGATTTAGTTTGTGCACCACGCTTTGCCCCTTTGACAATGTTTCAAATTGTGGTGACCTGTTAATTTGTATTTACACTATTATCCTATAATTACAACTAATATCTTCATCTTAGGGAGTGTTTAATCTACATAGCAACTGGTACCAAACACTTGCGTTTTGTAAGACTTTATGAAGATGGAAATTGTTATCATACGCTTGCATTTTGTAAGAAGGCCTTTTTACCCTCAAGCATGAACTTTCGTTTTGATAGTAGCAAAAAGAAAAAATTTGGCAAAGAATCGAAGGGAACATTTAAACTAAGGGTGGATGAAGACATTCAGAAAGATATCTTTGTGATAGAGGAGTAAGGAGGATATTGTCATTGGCATGGTCTAGCCAATTGGTCCACGGTGAGGTAAATTTGTAATTTTCTTAATTTGAGGGTTTCGAAATCTGCTTAAATTGGGGATTTCACTATTAAATTGAAAATTTAATTCATAAATAAGTATTCATGAAGACGTTGGTGACTGAGGAGTGGAGCAAGACACGATATTCATGATAGAGGAGTAAAAGGAAGACATTCATGACAATGGCCACAAATTGGTCCAAGTTAGCGATTTTTCCTAATTTCTAGGGTTATACTTCCTGCATATATTGCAATATTAGGCATTTTAAAAATATAATTATACCATATATTGTCACAAGAACCAGATTTATTATTGTTGCTATTTACTATTCTGAAGTAGAACATGTAATTTTTCTTGGAGACAACTCATTGCCAATCTTTTGTTTACACTTGATAAAGGATTTTCTAAAAAAGAAAACAAAATCTATTAGGTGATATCTTAGATCTAAAAAAATAGTAAAGCATCAAGTGCTTTTTGGAAGTTATTAGGTGCTTCCAAATAGATAACTTTATAATAAAAAGTATTAGGATATTTAGTCATCTACTTGATGGAAAAGATTGAGAAAATGCAACCACAATTACCTTTCATTGACTCTTAATATGCAAATTAAGGTAAGGTTATATACTAAATAAACAAAAGCTATGTCCCTAATAATTATGTCATTAGGTACTATCATTTGTATCTATTTTCTATTTAATGGTGACCACTTTGAGTCATAAGATTGACTTTTTGGCATATATAATATAGAAGAAATAATTGATTCATAATCTATAGTAATTGCTTCTTTTCTATTGATAAACTTGGCATACAATAGTAAGGAGTCAATATCCATAAAGTAGGACTAGTAAATTTTGTTCTTATAACTAAGAGATTTTTAAAATCTATAAGTATGTTAAGTATATGTATATTTAATTAATAAATCATTTACAAGTTAATATAAAGTTTCAATAGTGAGAATTGATTTGGTCCATAATGAGGTAAGTATATGTATATATATAACCCTAATTTCTAAGGTTACAATTCCTACATAAATTGGAAATTTTAGTTTGAATGAAAGATTTTCTTATTAATTTATGGAATTTCTACACAATTGGGGTTGAATAACTTATTACTCATTTAATTATTATTTTATTTAGATGCGAAATCTTATTAAAAATAGGAATTATGTTTCAATGTGAGGAAGAAATTGATAGACGAAATTTAGTTACATTGGTGGTAGTAAATTATTAGTTAAAGGTATTAACCAAGATAAATTATGTTGGCTTAGCATTGTGAGGACTGTTAAGCATAATTAGTATGATAGATTGGATAAAGTATATTATAGGCAGCCAACTAAATATAAAAAAGGTGGGTAGATTGAGATTCTAGATGATACAAAAATATATGATTTGATTATATTTTATTTAAAACCATGGAACAGTGGAGGTTTATTTTAAAGATGAGTATAATGAAGAGAAAGCAATAAAAGCATATATTGTGGAAAAGAATATATTGTGGATGATGGTGATGATAACATAGATCCAAAAAATGTTGAAGAAGAAGATAATCATTACATAAAGGATGAACTGCTTGTCCTAGGAGTCAATAAAATAGATGATAAAGCAAACATAAAAGAAATTGTACTATTAAATGACAATGGTGATAGTGGTGTGCCCATTAAAGATATGCATGTTGAGTATAAAATTTTGAATAATGTGTATGACAATGAGTCTGATGGTGTTAATATTGTGCTTGACGGTGTGAATATTAAGCATGATGTCCTTAACGCTTCTACTGATGATGATGTGCCTAATGCTTCTGCTAGTGGTATGCCTAATGTTTTTGTTCATGATAATGTGCCTAATGCTTATGCTACTAGTAATGTACCTAATGCTTATACTAATAATAATATGCCTAGTGAGGATGTGTATAATGCTTCTATTAAAAATGATGATAGTGATAGTGATTTGGTGACTGATTTGGAATGAGAAAATGAAAGAGATTATGGTGAGCTCTAAGTTGTCATATCAAAATATAAAGCGGGAAGTCCAGGAAAAGAAGTAGAGGTTGTGAATAATGATGTTGAAAATCATGAAAGTGAAAAAGGGCATGAAGATGACACAAAAGGATTCTATTTCTAAAAATGACAAAGAGTATCTTAAAAGTGATTACCTATGTTAATATTATATAAGTTCAAAAGAAGATACTGGCAGTGTGTGGAGAAGAGTTAAATGATAAAACCTATATTATGATCTAACATCTAATATTCCTACTTGGTATATATGTTTGAAGTTTAAAGATGAAAAAGAATTTAAGAAGGTTATGATTAAATACTCCATTGCAAAGAGTTTAGGTTTGAAATACATAAAAAAAAATGAGAAGTCTCGAGTAAGAGTGATATGTGGATCACACTATCCTTCGTTACATTTTTTCAAGTTTGGAGAGAAATGACAATAGTTTAATTGTGAAGAGATATGAACCTAAGTATAGTTATACAATGAAAAACATCAATAAGCTTATCACATCAAAATGGATCAACATGACTAAGTTACAAAAAATTATCAAAGTAGTTTAGTTAAATTCTTTATTGAGGAAGGCACTAAAGGTGGACGTAAGATTTAAAACTTGTAAGAAAGAAAAAGCCAGTGTGATAAAAATGAAGTATGGGTGTCATATGGAGGAATTTGCTAAACCCTTGACGAATAGATAAGGGACAAAGATCAAGAACTCAGGTATGAAATAAGCAATTAGAACAAGCACTTATGATGGAGGGAAAAGAATCTTTACAAGGTGTTGTTTGTTTCAGTGTTTGCAAAAAGGGTTGGATTGAAGGTTGTAGACCAATAATAAGACCAGACGGATGTTTCTTGAAGGGAATACGTAAAGGATAGTTATAAGCTATTGTTGGAAGGAATGTAAACAATTAAATGTTTTCTATTGCGTAGGATATGGTTGAAGTTAAGTGTCCAAAATATGGAAGTGGTTTTTAGAGCTTCTTGTTTCAGATCTACAACTTGGAGATGATAGTGGCTTCACATTCATATTTGATATACAAAAGATATGTCTATACTGAATTAAATATATATGTTTATAAATATGCAATTAATAAATATTTTATTTTTATTTGTTTATATTATTTTTTAGGGTCTTCCATATGTAATAAAAAGAGTTTACCAAATGATGAGCATAAAATGTGTGCAAGGCACATTTATGCTAATTGGAGACAAAGATGTAATAGAGATGACCTAAAGTTTCAATTTTGGAGGACAACTAAGGCAACATTTGTTCTTGATTTTAATGATCAGTTGCATATGTTAAATAATTTAAGACGAAGTTATATTGAAGCTCTATTAGACTATCCCAAGGAGATATATATTACACCATATTTCAGTGTTAACTGCATATATGATTGTGTGGATAATAACATGAGTGAGACCTTCAATGGTTTGATCTTAGAGGCTAGGTTGAAGCCTATAGTTAGCATATTGGAGCATATTAGGAAGATGGTGATGAAGAGGATGCATACAAAAGGATTTTTAGGGAGAAATGGGATAGAAACATATCACTAAAAGTTCAAACCATGTTAGAGGAGAATAAGAAAGAGATATTTATTAATTGTAATAGAGTTGATGGATATGAAGTTGAACATGGATTAGACAAGTTATCTGTGAAAATTAGTAGTCATACTTATACTTATAGATATTGGGATTTGACAGGGATTCCATGCTCTCATGTTGTGGCTTCCATTTTCCATAACCACTAAAATCCCAATGACTACATTGATAAATGGTATATTAAAAAGAGGTAACTACAATCATACAAGTACTCCTTCGAGCCACTTGATAGACGAATATTTTACCCCCTCCTATATGAAGTTGTTGAGCCACCTGTTATAAGGAGAATGCCTGGACAATCTAAAAAAGAAAAGGAAGAAAGATAAATTTGAGCGACCTAAAATAAGAAGAGCAACTAGATATAGAAGAAAAATGACTTGTAACAAATGTGGACAACAAGGCAATAACCAAATATCATGCAAAATTCCAATAAATGTAAGAAATTTCTAATTTAGTGTTGAACTTATTAACCATTTTGTTACTAATCGATCAATGTTTGTGAAATATATATAGGTACCAAGATCATCTAGTACCAATATAAGGATAAAACAAGGAATTCAATCCACAAATTCAGTGTTTACCGCATCAATAAATGTTATATATGCTAAAGAGACCCGTAAAGATCAAGAAAGCATACAAATAATGATTAAAGGAACAAGAAGAGGCAGAGTGCGAAGAAGAGGTAAAGACGTGATCAGAGACAAAGACAGAGGGAGAAGGATGAGTAAATATGAATTACAATTCAAAGAGTCAAATGATTCATTTGAGTATCATATAATATGTTAATATTAGTATTTAATTTTTTTAAATAGTCGTTTTCATTTTCATGTTTAACTAGTATGGAGATAATGTTCAGATCATGAGGCCAGGTAGCTCACAAAGATCCATTATTGCATATTCTAATATCCAAACTGAAATTGATTTTAAGCCAAGAGGATTCCAATAGAATAGTGGGAATAGCATCTTTTTATCTTCCTTATGCAATGAGAGGGGTTTAAAAAGATGAAAGCTTAGAGATTCAACTTGATTTTTGAATAACTTGATTTTTGAACATATAGTGAATTAGTCTTTCTGAACTTGTTCCATTTTGGACCTACTTGGAAATTGAAGTAATAGTGAACTTAAAATTTCTTGGAATTTCAAGTTGGAAATTGAAGTTATGAAATTGTTTGTTACTAAAATATATTGGAAAATAGTGAAATGAAAGTTAGTTAAATAGCTGTTGGAGTTATTATAATGCTTATGCCATTTGCGAGTTGGTTAAGTTTGAAATTGCCACTTTGGAGTTATCATGTTCATTTGATTTACCAATAATGGTCTACAAGATGAACTATATATAGCATTATAAAAGGTAATAATATATTTATCCTTATAAGAACAATAAATTCTTAACCCAGTAAGACAGTCCAAATAAATTACTACAACACGACATCAAAGTTTATAAATGTAATATTCTTCAACTTTTCAACAATTATATTAATAAAAATAACTGCAAATATTATAACACATACTTTGCAATTATATCTCACCTTTTGCAATCTTCCTATTTCAAATATTTTATATTTCAGTGCCACTTTCACTTAAGCTAATTCACCTTATAGCTCATGCATATTATGCACACACATACAATCTTTTTTAACTTTTTATTCTCAACCTTCAACCTTTTATTCTCAAGTCTCAATTTGTTTATAATGCATTTTTCCTTTTCACCGAAATGTTTATCCACCTATCTGAAAAAATTACATCCCCCTTCCTACAATAGTATTGCAATAAATATTATTAATTACCAATAACACTTATCTTATTGAATACTAATAGATTGATTATTATTAAGGAAAATACCTCATAATTAGGCCATCTATAAAATCTTCTTCTAGGATTGTCATTATTCCAAGAAGTAACCAAATGACTTCGACTTCCACATTGATAGAAAACCTCCTTACTGTGTTGCTTGTCACTATGGCCTCTTCCTATTGAGTTTGAAGATTCACCATCCATTACAATTAACAAAATCCTACAAAAATTAAAAATGATAACTAGGTTTAGGATGTTAAAAACCTAATATAACTTAATGTACCAAAAATACCAACATGAAATTAGTGTACTAAATATGTACTAATAGTTTATAACTTGAATTAGGTTTGCTTCTATAAGTTCAAAATAATTTGAAGTATAAAACAAAAAACTTATTACATTGTGTTATACTTTAATTTATTTTTATCCTATAAGCACAAAATAAATTGAAGTATCATACAAAGACCTATTTAAAAAAATTGGTCCTCCATAATCTGTACATCATAATAAATCCTAATATAATCTGCATAGTATACAATTTGGGCCTTTTTCCTTCAGCGTAATCTACATATCCTAACGTATGTTAATGTCCATAATTGTAGTGTATAATTCTTAACCAAGATGATATTTAATCAAGCATTTAGTTGAAGCGTAACCTCCCATGATAAAGAATATATTTAATCCTATAATAAAAACATGATTAACCTTTATCATGGATAAATATCAGCAACAACCAAGCAATGGTAAGTTAGGGTTAACAGCAGGTAAGGGTTAAATTAGCAGGAAACAACAGATAAACACACATGAAGAAACAAAACCCAGATGAACCTACAGGAAGCAATAAAACCCATATTGTCTTTACAATGCAGGAGATTGAGGTAACTTAATCAAATAAAGCTACTATAGAGAAATGAAAGCTTGATATTTGCTAGAGAGATGTAGATGCTAGAGATTGGTAAAGAAAAATGCTGACTAGTGTTAAAGAAGTAAGGGTATGTTGAGTTATTAACATATTGTTCTTTTTGGTAGCAAAATAACAAAATTACCCTTCTTTTTATTCATTCTAACAAATCCAACACCACTAAGGCAGAGCGTGTTGCACAAACTAAATCCCCTGGTGAAGTTAGAGTTAAAAAGAAAGTTTTGGAAAGTTTAAGGATAATTTGACCCAAAAAAAAGGATGCGGAACTTTTATGCACCTCGCATCTAAATTAGAGGACCAAATTTGGGTTTTTTTCTTCTTTTTTCTTGTTAAAAGTTTCCAATGATACACCTTACTTATAGATTTGATTGAAGATTAAATAGAGATGAAGAATTAAATAAGTAATAATTTCATTAACTTTATTATTCATCAAATTCATTTAAGTATAATATGTTTCTACACTAAAAGAGTTATCAAAACTAAATTCATAACGTAGATGATATTCTTTTCAAAAGAAATATAAACCATAAGGAGTTTATAATATATTTAGTGTGATATATGTCATTTTACTATGTTGACGTTTCATGAATAGTAAAACAATACTAATGTTAGAACATAGAAACATGGACATTATCTGTAAATATATTAACTGGGACAAAGATACTTAACTTACCATAATATAATTTAAAATTTTTCTTAGTTTTCAAATTCTAGTAAATCCTCCTTACAAAATTTGTTTTGTTTTCTCATATTTTATTTCTTTTCAACTTATGTTTTTTATTATATAAGAAATAAATTGTCAAAGTCTTTTTTTTAAGTGAAATTATCAATAACAAGTACTATTTTAAGTTTAAAAAATTTTCAATATAGATTATAATATGACGAGATATCAATTTTTCTATTTCTCACTCACTTGCAATAAAATAAAATGATTAGAATTCTGTAATCCTCAAACTTGTTAAGTAATATATGCAATCAACATATTTGGAGAGTTTATTATTGTACATTTATTACGAATATGTAGCTTGATTATGAATTAATCGTTGAGTAAATTTTTTATCTTATACCTTAATTCATATATTGTTTCCTTATTTTTATCTCATTTATGTCATTGGATTCATAATTATATTCTTTTTTTAATTAAGAAATAATATAGACCATTAAATACATATCGATATAATTATAACATTCACAATAAATTTCTTATGTTCTATTTTTTTTAAATTGAATTAATTTGCTTTCTATAATTATTGCATTGAATTGTATTACACAAGTTTTTGGTGACACTCTAAAGTAGCAATTGGAAATAACCTCTTTACTAGTTAGGGGTAAGGCTGCGTACTATTAGACCTCTTTAGACCCCGCATATCAATGAGATTTCTACTGAGTGTTGTTGTTGTACTCTAAAATAGCAATTATTAATTATAATTTTAAAGTACTAGATACAATTTATTAGGAGATATTATGAGATTATATAATTCCCAAGGTCTTAAAAAATATAAATCAAGATATTTAACTTACATTCGTTCCTTATTGGTTGATTTCACATACATAGGAATCATAAATTACAGTATTAATTTCTTTATATTTAAAACTTATGTTTTCAATTCATAATATATCACACAAATACTAGTTTGAATATATATAATGTCTAGCTTAGGTTCATTAATCTATTATGCATTTTTAGATCTTGCATATGACAACTTTAAGATAAATAAATTAACAATTTAATCATTTTAAGGAACAATATATTTCTTTTCTTATTAAAGCCACATTTATGATTTAAACTTATTGTTCTTGATTATTAATTAGATAATAAGTTTTAAACTTGTCTCATTTATATTTATTTACAAATAATAGAGATGATTGTTAGTGTGTCTTTTATCTGTCTTATATTCTCTTTACTTCACATTCAAATAGTTCATACAAAGAAAGTATACCTTAGAATCAAAGTGTTCATTATAAGTAAATCTTTTTATATGTCATAATGTTTATTACATAATAACCAATTTCATTATGCATTATATAGATATACATGAAAAAATTACCTTCATTATGAGTAATGTAATTAATGGATATTCCTTTGGAACATGTATATAATTAATGCATAAATATCTATCTAGTCCTAGTGACTAATATATTTAACTCTTAGAAATTGACTTTGTGATTGATATGCTACCATATCACTTGTAAATATATTTTATGATATTGAATAATATCTCTTTTTAAGTTTTCAATGAAGGAAAGATTCATGTACTAAAAAAATGTAGGATGAGGACACATGATGCAATCTCATACATCTTTAAACTACTACATAAATATTCATGATTCCTACGGGCCTGTTTAGTTGGATATTAATTAATGAAATGGAATAAAATGGAATGGAATAGTTTATGATGGAATGGAATGTAATATAGTGAAAAGTTGTTTGGGAGGGATGGAAGGGTTGATAATGTAATGTAATGAAATGTTGTTTAGAAGATGGATGGAATGGAATGTAATGCATAATAAATGACTATTATACCCTTATATAACATTCCCACACAACCTAGAACCGAAAATGCACAAACACTCGAATGCTATGGTTTTAAAACAGCAAAAACCTGTGACTTACTGACAAACAATTAAAGTCACAGTTGTGACTTGAACAATA
>JANIHZ010000005.1:28540305-28550565 GCA_027478365.1 Erythroxylum rufum
AGCTGATATAATCAGCTATCAGCTAACAGCTGATAGAATCAGCTATCAACTACCAGCTATCAGCTGATTGCCAAACAGGGCCTATATGTAGGTGTCCGTCTCGTTTCGTGCTCAGACGTAACTAGGTCTGTAGATGCGACAAGCCAAGCCCTGGTAAACCAAATTTGTATTGATATTTGAAGGAGAGCTACCCTAACCTCTTTCTCGCAACCAATCAGCCATCCATGTCTCACTTCGGAAGGTCAGGTCCTCCCGATATCACCGATACCTATTCCCTCCTCGTCCTCAATATAACGTTTCGTAAGCGTATCTCTTTCTTTCTCTCTCTCTCTCTCTCTCTCTCTCTCTCAATGTGTGTGTGTGTACGGATATGGATTATGTTTACCGATTGTGATTTTTCGGTGTTTAGGCACGACTGCTGATGATCTCTTTCCGCTTTTCGACAAGTACGGGAAGGTTGTCGATATTTTCATCCCTAGAGATCGAAGGTTCTATTACTTTCTTTATTCTCTATTCGGCCTTTCTTCTTTTCTCTATCTTCGTTAGTATTTTCTGTCCTCTTTGTTGTTTATGCATGATATTTATCGGGTATTTTCAGTATATTCTCAATTTTTACCACTTTTGGGCCTGCCCATTTGCTTAAAGTTCAATTTGCACATTCCAGCGGGATGTATTTTATTTTTAATTGAATTGTGTGATTACAATACCATGTCTCCGTGTAAAGTTAGCATTGTGTAAGTACTGATGTAAGAAGTTACTGTGTTTAATGATGGTCTGTTCTTAGAGTTGTTTCGTGAATGCTCCTATATTCGTTTGTATACAATCTAGATTCCAGTAGGGGAGGCTGTCAATGTGGTGCTGTTAGCTTCAAAGTTGTTAATCTGTATGATTGTTGGATCCTGAATAGGTGGTATTATGAATGGTGATAGTGGGTGAAGGTCTGCATTCCAAGGTGCAAATTAATAATCCATTCAATAAATAAACAGGAGACATCCATTTACGGGGATATGCTATACTCATTTTTTTGGATTAAGCATACAAATACCTTAACTTGTTGCATATAACTTGTTCTAGGGCCTCCTAAGTTGCAAAATCTGCTATTCATTTAATTTTACTTATCTTTATGTGTCTATCCGATATACTAATCCCTTTTAATTTTGATTCTAATTGATCTCTGGTTAACTTTGCCTAATTTCTTTCTATTGATACTTAATAAACTGATGACATGCTGTTCTTTGTTATTTAGGACTGGTGACTCTCGTGGTTTCGCTTTTGTGCGCTACAAATATGCAGATGAGGCACAAAAGGCCGTTGATAGGCTAGATGGTGTGCATTTCTTCCTGTCTTGTATTGTTCTCTATATTCCTTAGGGTGCAGTTGTTAATTATGTGAATATTTTCTTCAGGACGTGTAGTTGATGGCCGTGAAATAACCGTGCAATTTGCCAAATATGGACCAAATGCTGAGAAGATGTAAGTTCCATGATTGTGCTCAAATACTAATAACTTTTGATGCCCTTGTTCAATGCGGATGTTTTATATTTCAAGAGATATGGCTCGTGTTAGTAAGTTGTGATATATTGTATCTTTCTTTCAGTCAAAAAGGTAGAATCATTGAGCCGGTTCCAAGGTCAAGGAACAGGTCAAGAAGTCGCAGCCCTAGACGGAGGCATGTATTATTTTCCTATATTTTCAGTTCTTCTAGCTTTTGTATTTCGGATTGGAAGGGCAAGTAGCCAACTTGTTGGCTGGAGTAAGATTGGAACTTTGAGAATGGGGGAATAGAGTTCCTTAATGCAACTTTAACCATTATATCAATCGGTTATAATAATTATTATTATTATTGAAGTTTGGTGTGGATTGTAAGTGTTTAATTATATGATACATAAATGATGAAATGGAAACAATATGCATGGAAAATTACTGAGAGTGTTAGATTTTTAGTGTGATAATATTGTGTCTTATCATTTATTGGTTTTTTGTTTTCTTTCTATCTTTTGTCAGATGAATTTGCTCTCTGTCTTGACCATCTAATTTACTTCCTTCCCATTCAAGATATCAAAATTCTTAGTGTGTTATAGTTGCATTTCTTAATTTTCTATTAGATTTCTTTGAGAAAGCACTTCTGCTTTTAATTTGCATTGCCATAAATAGTAACAGATTGGTTGTTCATTATGATCTTGGTACTTTTTGTACTTCATAATTACATTTTATAATCCTAGGTATCGAGATGATCACCACAGAGATAGGGACCATAGGAGGCGAAGTCGTAGCAGAAGTGGCGAAAGGTATGAACGTGAGAGATATCGTGGGAAGGATAGGTACTCAAGTCGGCATAGCAGGAGTCACAATGCAAGTCCTGATTATTCCAAAGGTCGGGGCAGAGGTCGCTATGATGATGAGAGGCAAAGTAACAGTCGATCGTTTGATAGGTATGTGAGTTTCTGAAGAACACGTATTACATCAATTGGCTTTCCATTATTATTTTCAAAGAAGTATTATCAGTATATTCCCTTCTGTTTTGTTCTTGCTTTTATAACTGTGTTTTGTCTGGCTTTTTTATTGAAAAGCGCCTCTCCTGTTTGATATAGCCCAAGTTCACAGAGAAGTCTGTCCCCACATAAGGTTTCTGCTGCAAGGGGTGAAAGTCCTGATAGACGCAGTCATGATGGACGGTCTCCAACTCCTCGAAGTGCTTCTCCACTAGGTCGGCCTGCAACACATAGCCGATCCCCACGCAATTCAGATGTTGATGTAAGTAGTTTGCCTGGTGTCTTCAGTAGTTACATTGGAACTTGCTCACTTATCTGCATGCTTGCTAATTGTGTAGGAATAAAAATCATGGTTCCGTTGGGTACTTGGAGGCCTTACCAGCTCGTTGTTAATGGTGAATTTGGTCACCATAGGCATGTCCTTCCTCAGAGTTTAAGCACTAGTTTGGTAGAATTGGACTTGGTTGGTGACAAATTCCATAAAATTTGAACCTTTAATGCCTATTAATGTAGATCAGGCTTGCTTATGTTGATTTTACTGGTCGTATTTTTCATTTAAGATTGTGAGATTGTAACCTAACTATGTTGTGGCTAGTTTTACTTTTTCATTCCATTTTCTCTGGATTTCTGTTTCTTAGCACGCATTGTTTAATGATGTTTATGATATGCTCCTTCTGATGATAGGGCAATGATTTATTGGGTTTTATAGCTGTGTTCCGGAAAAGATTGACATGGGGCAGATGGTCAAGGTGTTGATATTGTTGCTATTGTAGCCGTCAATGCTGTTTGTAAATGTAGATGGATGTTCGTGATTGTGATTTATCTAAATTTTCTGATTGGTAAGAAAAAAGTCACCTCTTGGTTTCTGCAACACTTTGTGATTCAGGTGTCTGATCTTTGACTTCATTATCTGCTGGTCTTTGCTTACTTTGGAAATTTTGATCCTCAAATGGGATGATACTTGCAAGTATGTTATTGAGGTGGACACGAGGTGAATCTGTTTAGCTGTAGCTGATGCTGTGCATGAGGTTGACCTCTTAGTCAATGGTTGTTGTGCTGATAGTTAAAATGATACGTAATATGCTGTTCTGAATATGGCACCTGCAATATTTAAGTGGTAAAATATCCCTTTTAATTATTCATTTGGGCCATTGATTAGACTTTGCTATGTTCAAGCTCGACATATGAGGTTTGATTTATGTTGCTTGATGTAGTGAGTAGCACTGTGAGTCCGTGATTGTAGCTGTGAAGTGGTAGCTGACACCTGTTGTTTATACAATACATGGCTTCGTGAGTAAGTTGTGCAAATTCTTGTGAATAATGACCTGTAGCGGGCTGTTACTGCCTTCTTGATGGGGGAAGGTTGGTAATAGTACTTACAACCTTGACACCAATGGTATCCGCCTAGCAGTTTTGCTGGCTTGCAGTCAATTTCCAAGAGGTCCACTTTAAATTGTATGGTTCGTATATGGAGTCATGTATAAGCTTTCATTTTTTTGCCGTATAAATTGAGGGTTCTGCTTAACAATTTGTGGCTGATCTCCTGTAGGCCTTTAATAATTATTCTTCCTTGCATTAGACTGACAGTTATAACTCTTTTTTGTTGTCCAGTGTCTACCATTTTCTGGGTATTGTTTCTCCAAAGTCAACAGGAGTTGACAAGGACTACCCTTTCTTTGAAGACTGTATAGAAATTATATTTAGTTTTGTCTTAAGGTGGCAGAACATAGTTTGATGTGTATAACCTTGAGCTGAATAAGTTTAAAAGTTTTGTGGCACAAGTCAACAGTGATTGGTAGCTGTTGTTTGGCAAGGGCAGAAAGCACAGGTGAATTTTGTGCTAATGCACTTGTTATATGCAATAGCTGTTTTACTAGTTTGCTTGTCACAAGGCTGCTGTGCATGTTTTGGATCTCTTTTTGTTTTATGCAAGTTTCTAATTTTTATTCTATACAAAACCTTTAAAAGTTTGACTTCATTGAAAATACTGACTCCTTGAATGGAGCTTCTTCTGGGACATGGCGTGGCCATTATTTGACATTTTTGCATTGGTCCATATTTGCACTAGTTTTAGGAATTGGGAACTTTGTTTATCAGTTGATAACATGCGCCTGATTTTAGTCGTATTTGTAGTATAATATACATGTATGATATGCTAGTATTTATGTGGATTTTCAGAATTATAATATACATGTATGATATGCTAGTAATCAATAATATGTTATAAATACTTCTACTTGTATATATAGAGATCCCAACATACCTGAGATTATGTCATACATATGGATTCTACGACATATAAAACAAGATTTCAGATTAGAACCATTAAGCATATTTATGTTTTTAAATGGTTTTATGGTTATAAAAAAAAAACTTCATTTAGACATGGAACTATAGCATGATAGCATTTCAATCCTTTAGTTATTTAAGTTTTCGTGATTAATTATTATGTATAAGTGCGGTGAAAAGATGATGTTTGAGTTTAGTGCAACACCACGATAATTTAATAAAGCTCAAGCCTTTCAAGATATTCAGAAGGGAAGAGTAGTTGTTTCTTGTCTATAAGAATGTTACAAATTAAGCTAGAATCTCGGGAAATGTGTTGAAATCGAGAGATTCAAATATTCAACTGCAGAGCGATTGAATGAATGAACAGTCGCGGTGCAGTATTGAAAATCAATATTACAGAGAAAAGGAGACTTGGAAGGGGATTTTTTGCTTGATATTTTCTGGATAATTATCTCAATCGGTACAACTTAGTTTATATAGTATTATACCCTAGCTCATTACAGCGAACGTGAACGGAAAATGGGAAAAAAAAAATACTGTTATGACGATACACAACAGACAAAATAACAAAACTACCAGCTGATTTCGGGTGCCCGCAAGTGTTAGTGGCGAAGGCACAGCTAAATGCCGAAATTGGGAAGCTTCATGAAAATCTATCAGTTCTCCCTAAAGAAAATCATAGACATGAAAGGATGGAAATTTGGAAAATTTGTGCAGTATTTCATAGAAAAATTCCCAATTACCTTCATCTAATGGTCTTCCCTTCCATTTTACCAACACCTTTGTAGCTGCCTGCTTTCCCCTCTTCACTAGCTTGTTTGTCAATAATAGCCTTAGGTTCTACAACGTAAAATCTTTCATGAATGCAGGTAGCTTTGTTGCAGTTCTACGTGAATCTTTCGTGAATGCAGGTAGCTTTGTTGCAGTTCTACGTGGATCGTGACACTTCGTTCACTGAGATAAATGAAATATATGGTGAATCTTGGCCACTGAAGGGAGCTTGAGTTTATAAGCAATAACTCCAACCTTGTCAAGCACATCATAGGGCTCATAATATTTTGGTCCCAGTTTTTCATTCACCCTTGCTAAAGAACTTTGCCTACATGGCTGTAGCTTCAAGTACACCCAATCGCCAATATTGACTTGTTTGTTCAGACCTATACTTATTTGCTTATTTCATCCTATTTTGAGCTCTTTGCAAATGTCACTGCAATACTCTGGTCATCTCCTCCCTCCTTTGCAAGAATAGTGAGGGTGAGATTGAGAATTACTTTGTACTTCTGCAATAAGCTTAGATAAGATAGAATCTTATTACCAACCTTCCTTAATCTTAACAAACAAATCAGTTGAGATGATTTGTAAAGCTATATATAGAATTTCTAAGTTGGTGAATCTAAACAAGGCATTTGTAGCAATGTTCTCTTTCCCCTTTTTATACTTAATTTCATAATCATATCCCATAAGCTTGGTTAACCAGGCTTGTTGTATGGGGGAATTCACAAACTGCTCCAATAATTGCGTCATGCTTTTCTAGTCAACTTTGATGATAAAACACTTTCCCATCAGGTATCGTTCCCATCTTTTGACAACAAAGAAGATGGCCAGTAGCTCCATCTCATAAACAAATAAGGCTTGATGTATGAGACTCTAAGTTCTTTCTAATGTAAGTAATTGGATGGTGTTCTTGCATGATCACTTCACCAATTCTAGTCTCTGATGCATCAGTTTCAACAATAAAGTTATTTTAGAAGTTTGGCAAAGCTAAAATAGGTGCTGAAGTAAGAACTTGTTTAAGCTTAGTACAAGCCAAGTGGCAGCTTTAGCCCACTTAAAGTTGTCCATCCTGAGTAAATCAATTAAGGGCTAGTAATTTAGCCATAGTTTTTCACAAAGCATCTAAAACCCTTAACTGCTTTAGTGTAGTAGGCATAGGCCACTTTTCTACTGCTCCTATATCGGATGGATCAGTGGACACCCCCTGGATATGTAATGCTGTATATATTCCACCTTATAAGCATAAAAGTACACATGCTCCTTTTCAAGCACAAAGAGTTAAGCTTTAACATCTCAAAAACCTACTTCGGATGTTGCATATGTTGCTATATGCTTGAGTTGAAAACAAGAATGTCATCAAAGACCACCAACATAAATTGACTGAGGAAGGGCTTGAGTGTTTTCGCTATCTTCAACCAAATAAGATAGTTCTCCTTTCAATAGTGTTTATACTTTTTAAGGCACAAAGAGTTTGATAAAGATATGATTTTCGAGAATATTGTTGCAATTGAAGTATTTCAAAAGTCTGACATATTTGCAAATGTAGTGGTTCTTTCTTAAATTGACATTTTCTTCAAGCTGTTGCTTCATTTCTATTCTGAGTTGAATTTGTATCTAATGAATCTTAATATCATTTTTGCTGGAATCTTCAAATATTCAAACGTTCGATTATTGAATTATACGATTAGTAAGATCCTTCCAAATATTGTGGAATCATTAATAAATAAGGTAAGTTCATTAAGAAGGTTCCTGCAAAAAAGGAATATTTATCCCATAATTTATATCATTTTAAGAATTATATTATTACCTATAAAAGGAAATAAATTAAATTTGAATTTTGAAATATTACGTAGTTATCTTCAAAATCATTATTAATAAACCCTGAGTTAACACCTACAATCCACATATAGCCTCCAACTTCCATCTTTTTTGCCCTCCAAGACAATAGGAGTTGCATAAAGGTTAGTGCTAGGTTGGATAATTACTTTATCTAGCATTTCTTGCACTAGCCTCTCTATAATTGTTTTATAATATGCATGGCATTTGTAGGGCCTTTTGTTGGTAGGCTATGATCCCTCTAATACTGGAATTTGATGATCATAATCGGGTCTCTTAGCTCAGATGGCTCCTTAAATAGCTCATACAACTCACCCAACAATATAGATTAAATGGCACTTCCCCACCACTGTTAGTATTTAGAGAAAAAAGAGAAGACATTCCCTCGTAATTTTATTCTATAGACACATATAACAGTAGCATAGCAATCTGATGTTGGTTACTAAAGGCTTTACCTATATGCTTTCCTTTTATAGCCTTAACAGATGTGATGGATGAACCTCTTCACACATGCTCAAAGTCCCATACTATCCTCCGTAAGCTTCTTAGTCAATGAATGCCTAACTCTATGTTACATGATCCCAGAGGAAAAATCATGAACTCACCAACAAACATGGTGTTCTGTATATTCCATCTAAACCCTTTTCAAATTGCTTTGGTTTTAAAAGTATTCCTATTAGCCACAGTTACAGTCAAGGGTTTATCGTTCTCCAATCTGCAACCTAACCTCAAAGTTACACTTTCATCCAAAAAGGTTATGAGTGCTATTAGTGTCAATCAAGATGTGTAGGGGCCTTTTTGTTAAACATCGTAGCGACTCTCATAATCTGATAGTTATGAGAGCCTAAAATGGTATGTACAGAGATCTCCAATGCCTTATTCTTAACAATTTTAGTTGCCCCTTTAGTCACCTCCTTTTCTTCCACACTCTCCTCTTCATCTTCCTCATCACCTCCTATAGTAAACAACCGAGCTTTTATGTTTGAGATGGTGACCTGGTCTATATGGCTCACTATAAATATCACAAAGGTTCTTTGACCCCGCTCATTAATTTGAAGTGGGGTTAGGGTCTTAGGGGCTTTCTCTAATAAGGGTTTATAACTATTTTTGTGGTTGGTTAAATGGGGTCTTTAGGCAATGTGATTGGTTTTTAGAGAAAGAATTTTGGAGAAAAAAGGGAACTAGGTTGATTTTGGAAATGATAAGGAAGTGTTTAGGGTGACTAGATGGATTGGCGCTTAGGCTAAGAGCATTTTCGGGGTGCTTTGTGGGTGGACTGGTTTAAGTCCTTAAAAAGTTTAGCTTTATGAGCTCCCTATTGATAATTGGTGGGTTTAAAACTCCTGACATAGAACTCAGTAGGTTTCTCCAATCCAGCTAAAAATATACTAAAGGCATGTTCTTTAAGGATGGCAAAATGCTCGATGCCATTGTAAAGCCTTACCCTCAAAATGAACATAGGCTAATCTAACCTTAAATTTAAGAGGAGTTCTATCTATTGCAAAAGATTGCTCACACTTATACATCCAATCTTTCAACATTTCACCATTAAACTTAAGGAACTCAACCGTAGACAGTTGAGTAACCAATGATCCATTTCCCATCAACATAGTTTTAATACCACCATTTTTATTTCTAATTTCTCTCGTTTTAACTTTAGATTTCTCAGTAGGTTTTGTGTCATTGATAACCAGAATTTCAAGAAAAGTCTCACCTGTAGATTTCCTACTCAGGGAAATGATTAAGTTCTTTAGTCCATCAATCTCTTTAAACTCCTTATATAAATCCCGATTTCATTTAGCTTTCCGTTAAAATGTAACCAAACTTTTGATTGAACTCAATTGCCATCTGAGCATTAGCTTTATGAATCCTCTTTAGAGCTTTCCCTATTTTCTAAAGGGAAGTTTGGTGCCTCGTTGAATCTATCAGTCCTATAATTGAAGCTCTTATACTAATGCTACAAATTAAGCTCTCGAACAAATCTTGGCTTGCTTTTAGATTTTTATAACTTAACATTTATCATTTATGGTATGAGTCAAGCATTTACTATATTCTCTCAATATTTGCAAATTTTGGAATTGCCTTTAGAAAGATAATATCAGCGAAATCATTGCTTGTGGGGTTTACTTGTAAGGTAGGGGTGTAATGAAGTATTATGCTTTTAGTAAAGTTATTTTGTTTTTAGATGAATTTTGTTAGAAATAACATTTACAGTAGTAAATAGAGCTTGTTTATATTATGAGTTTTTGACACTTAAAATTGGTATTGGAAATAAATTTGTTTTATGTTATTCGACTTTAGTACTATTTCTCTTATTATATTACTAGTCTCTTTTATTGGTACACTATTATACAATGTTTTAAAAATTATACTGAAAATTTAATTTATAAGATAAGAGGTTTAAAGTTTAAAAGTTTAATTAGTATTAGACCGTCATAAAACTAGTATAAAGTAAAATTTGAACAAAATTGAAGAACTTGAAATAAGATTGAAGAAGGAAATTATTCTTATCTATAAAAAACGTTGAACTTTAATTGAAGAACGAGTCTGTTAAATAAAAATCAATTGTTTATTCTGATTTATGAAAGTTGGTTAGTTTACAAAAACTAGATAGCTAATTAATAAATTAATTAATTTTTAATAATAAGGGTTATTAAGATAAATCGAATTAAAAAATTAACTAGTTCAAGATTTTTGTGATTGAATCAGTTTGACCAATTCAAATTTTTTTTAATCTTTGTCGTTATAGATGACTAACCTTAAATTTAGACAGTAGTTATTGTTTTTGGTGAGTAGGCCTTTTTCTTTTGATTTTATTTTTCTAATTATTTAAAGAATTGTTTGGTTAAATTTTGTTTTAAAATTTTTCC
>JANIHZ010000005.1:28579360-28592406 GCA_027478365.1 Erythroxylum rufum
AGAGGACAATACCTGGAGTGCTGGCGGTAGAGGCCGGGCTCTACACTGTAGCATCGCGGGCCTCTTGAGGGGCAGAGTGAGGCTCTCCCGCAAAGTTCGGATGCTACAGTTGGGTTTCGGAAACGGGGGCCAACACTTGGTTGTCCAGTAACCTCACCAAACAGGCTCAGGTGAACCAGGAAGCGTGGGCCACAGTTTTTGGAGTCACTTGCTGTTTCCTTTGGCAATGGCGGAATCGTAGCATCTTTGAGTAGGACTTCGCTTGGCCAGACGACGGGCTCCACATTATCATGGATTATGTGGGTTGGATTGCCCGAGCCAGGATGATGGAGAGCAGTGTTTTTCCAGCGTACAGTCGTCCGGTAGGGTCTTTCGTGGGTTGGCAGAAGCCGGACGTGGGCTGGGTGAAAGTCAATACTGATGGTGCTATGAACCCCACGACCTAAGTGGCTTCCTCTGGGGATCTGATTCGGGATTAGACTGGGGCGTGGCAAGGAGGTTTCCATCAGATCATTGGGCGAGGCTCGCCTTTAGAGGCGGAGTTATGGGGGGTCCTCTGGGGTCTCACTTTGGCCTAGGATGCGGGTTTTCGCCAAATTGTGGTCGAAGTTGATTCCCTAGAGGTTAATCTCCTTTCTGCTCCTTTTGTGGGTCTGACCGAGGCTTCTATTTTGGTGACAGATATTCAACAGCTGGTGCATAGGGAGTGGACGGTGAAGGTCCAGCATGTTTTCCGGGAAGGCAACCAGTGCGCGAAAAGCCTAGCTCACCTCGCTGGTGTTTACAGCCCGGGTTTTTACTTCCTTCAAGAGCCCCCTTTGGGTGTCCGGGAGCTCATCTGTAGCGATTCTTTAGGCGCTATGTACCCCAGAGCTTTACCTTAGTTTTAAGTTAGTGTTGTAGTTTTCCTCTTGTACACAAAAAAAAAAGTTCATAGAATAGGAGGCAAATATTAACTCGATATGATTGTGTGTTGAATAGTTAGTGTTAAGGATTATATTATTGCTAAGTTATGGAATTAAAGTGTAATCATTTTACTATTAAGGTAAAATAATTTATTGAGAAAGATAAGCTGTATATTCTTCTTATAGGTTTGGATTTTGAATTTGATCAAATTAAGGAATAAGAACCTTGAAGATTTTATCTTTGAGTTTCAAAAAAGGCTATAAATGAAAACAAATTAGTTGTCTGATGTTTCAAACTACAATAAGATAAAATTAATGAAAGGAAATAACTATGATAAAATAAACAATTTTTAATGTACATATTATGACATGCTAAAAATCATTACTAAAAATTACATAAAAAACTATAAACTTCCAATGTAGAATGGGGTTACAAAATAGTATTGATTGGCTTATATACCATTTAAGGTGGTAAAAATATAAAATATATGTTGGACACCTTGTGAAAAACTAAATGTTATGTGCTCATTAGCACTTTTAAGTAAAACAATTCTTCCATCTAATGTAGTGCCTCGAAAACATCCTTGCAGGTAATAATATTTGGTGCCACCATTTTCCAATCAATAAAAGGATTTGTAAGGATACAAAATTTTAAATTAACTTTGACAAATAAACACATCAAGGATGGATATTTTGAACATTTGGTTAAAGTATTAGTAATTATTTCAATTGCTAAAATATATTTTTTAGAAATTAAAAGAATATATATTAATATAAGGCCTTAGTAAAACATTACGAAAGAGGGGAAAACACTAAAAAGTAGTAAGAATAATAAGTTACAGGAATAAAAAACAATATCTCACTCCTTATATAAGACTGACTCTAGCTAAATATTTTATGTACTGTGAAGGACATACTTTAATTACTTATGATGATCTTTCTGAACAAGTATAGGCTTATAAGCAAATGTCTTTTCTATTACAAAGAGCATATGATCATGAGGCTTATCTAGGAGATGATTTTTATTTGCATTCACACCTTTGGGAAAGAGTCGTTAAATTAAGTTTTAGTTTAGGTGAAGGAAGTATGACTACTTTACCAATAGTCAAGAGCCAATTAGTAGATGTTTTGGCTTATGTTCCTACTAATGTAATTTCTATTACAAATGGACAAATATTCTTATCCACTAATTTATTCAATGCTAGAATAAGGCCTATTATTAATGTGGGTATTTTTGTCTTTAGAGTGGGCTCAACAACTTAAATTAAAGCTATAAAACAATATTTGGAAAATTAAATTGGAATTGGCCAAATTCGTATTATTAAAAGTATTTAACCAATTTGCTTTTGATCTCGATATAGCTACTCAGAATCAATTGGCACAATGAGTCATCTAATAAACATACACCTAATATTGCAAGATGGAAGCACCAAGTATATAAGTGCTTCTAGGAATATTCCTCCACAAAATAAGCCATATGATTCTTTCTCTAATCTTTCTCTAACTCCTATAGCCCGAGTTAGAGGGATCATTCTAACCTTGGTTATAGAGGGAACAAGCAATAAAATTCTTTTTAAATAGGTAGTAAGGTTCCTAACAACAATTCCAAGCTAGGCCACAATCTTCCTTGAGGTATGCCTTTAGAGGATATTATTGGCTCTTATTACTAACACTTTATAATTTTAATAGGAAGTGAAATAGTACCATTAAGAGACTAAGAAATTTCAACATAAGGTAAGGTCTAGCATTCAAAATTTAAGAGAATTAGATGAGCCAAATGACAGTTACTATAAAGCACTTAGAGGGTCAAAGTGGAGGGAGATTGCCATCTTAACCTAAAGTGAACCCTCAGAATATGAATACAATGAATTTGAGGTGTGGTGATAAGGTCAAAGAGACTAAAAGGACCATTCCTAGTTGCCAATGAGGAGGAGATTAAGAAGAAACTTTAAAAAAAGGGAACATTACATCATATTCAAAGATAAACTTTGACCCTTTAGTTAAGATTAAGTTTAACCATCCATATTTTCCTAACAGGTTAGCAAAATCAAAAAAGGAATAAAATAAAGATGAGAACCTTGAAAATTTATGTAAGATTGAGGTAAACATGCCTTGCTTGATGCAATCAAGCAAATTGCAAGGTTTGCAAATTTCCTCAAAGATTTATACGCTAATAAGTTGAAGTTGAAAGGTGATGAGAAGATCATGATGGATGATAGTGTTTTTGTAGTCTTTCAAAGGAAACTTTCACCCAAATGCAAAGATCTAGGTACCTTTACCATTCCTTATAAGATTGGTAGTACTAGGAATGACTGAGAAATGCTAGATTTAGGAACATCTATTTATGTTATGTCTTAATTTGTTTATGCTTTCTTAAATCTAAGACCTTTGAAAGAAACTAGTGTTATCATATAATTGGCTAACTGAACTAATGCTTACCCAAATGGGGTAATTGAGGATATTCTTATGTAAGTGATAAGTTAGTTTTTCCAACTGATTTCTATGTTTTTGATATGGATGATGATTCTTCCCTTAAATTAACACCAATATTATTAGGGAGACCATTTATTAACATGTCCCAAACTAAGATAGATGTTTGCAAGGATATCCTCACAATAGATTTTGATGGTGAAATAATTTGTTTTAATATTTTTTATGCTAAGAAACATCTTAGTGATGCATATTTTATCTTTGCTATTAATACGATAATCCCCTTAGTACATAAGAAGTTTAACATGAATGGAAATCAACTTAAACCCCTTATTAATATTTTTTAAATGAACAATGTTGAGGAATTGGAGTTAGAGAACTTAACATATGTTGATTAATGGTTAGAGTTTATATTAAGCCAATGAGATCAAACAAAGTCGCTACTTAAATGGAAACCAAATGGGAGTTTATTCCTTTTTCCTCTTATTTGTTCATTCTTTTCCCTTCCCTTTGCATTTGGCTTTCCATTGGAATAATGAAAGTTTTAAGTGTTGGAATACGAGATTTATATGTGTTTTATTTTTTTCAAAAATAATTGTGTGTGTTTATCCAAATTTTTTTAAGAATATTTTTAGTACTTTTCAATGTGTTTTTAGCTTTAGCCCATAAATGAAGAGTTAATTAAGCTTGAGAGATTTATAACATGATTGAATACGTGGTCTTGCAACTTGTAATTAATTAGTGTAATAATTTTTCTTGAAAGTGGTAATGACTAGATTCGGTAGATTAAAATTGATAAGATTTTGGGCTCCTAGACTGACACATCTATATCAGTCTCACTATTTTTCCTTTCATATATGATATTCTTCCATTGATGTTGCTTCTGTGGAGCTTGATTTGATTCTCTTTAAGGTCATATCAACATATACATGCTTGATTATGATTAAAGCTTCTTTATTTACATTAGTCAAATAACATATCCATATGATTTATTTTCCTTGTAATGAGCCCATTTAATCTTAATTAGCCAAATTCATTTGTTTTTAACCCACATTATAAGCATTTGATAGGAAAAATAATGACTTCTACCCAAGCTTTAGAGCTAGTGGAGCATTGTTCATCCTCATTTTTGAGTGGGTGCACAATAAGTGTGTATATAGATTAGATATAGTTAACACATTGGAATGTGATTTAATTATTAAGCATATGGATTCTATTATTTCTTAAATGAAAAAAAAGAGAAGTTAAAGAAAGAGGAAGAGTATTCTTAATATTACAATTTCTCAAAGTTGTTAACTCCTCCTATGATCTCTAAGAAAGGACTTAATTGTGAAATTGTTTTTGTTTTGAATGTTTGAAAGATATTCAAGAAGACATATGATAAAGTTTTTTGCATCCTTCATATCTAACGGTAACAAATTTGATTGAGTGTTTGTCTTGTGTTTAGTGTTTAACTAAACGTTTACTTTTTTTGATAGTTTATTGGCTTTTGATCAATATACCTAAAATTATTTTCCACCTTGACCCCTAGCCCCGTTATAACCACCTAAAATTATTTTCCACCTTGACTCCTAGCCCCATTATAACCTTTAGAAAAAGTTCTTATGATTTATCACATGTATATGAACCTAATGATGGAGAATGAGAAGATATGCAAGCCTATAATAGGGTACTTCCATTAGAATGAATTTTGAGTGAAATACATACCCTTCAAATATGTGATAGTTAATTGTTTATATTTTTAAGACCTATTTAGTTCACTCCAATTGTGAGTGAAAGTGCTTGTTAATGAATTATGAGTTATTGAGAATATTTTTCATCAGGTGCTGTTAGTTTTAAAGGATTTGTAATGTTGGTATTTTAGGAATAATGATTTTGAGTTATATATTTAACTTAAGAACGTGTAAAGTTAAGTGTGGGAGAATTTGATAAGTGTTTAAATAATTTCATAGTTTTTGACAATTTAACTACTGTTTGGTTTTCTAACTTTAACTTTCTTATTCAAGCTCCAATTTAGGAGTTTCAAGATGTTAAGAAAAGATTAAAAAGAGAACTACAACTTTTATATTCTAAGTTTTCCAGAATTATAAATTATCAAAGTTTAAATATCGCTTGAAACTATTATTGTCAGAAGTTTGCATATTTAGTTGTTTGAAGTATATGGAAGGAATTTATTTTGGAAGCTTTGGAGCCCATGTACAAAATATGTAGTTGAATATTCACTTTATTTTATTATGATAAAATATAAGTCTTATTTTACTTTATTTACTTCTTTAATTTGTAAATTTTGTTAAGATTATTTTAGGACTCTTATTTTTACGTAACTTCTTAAAAGATCCTAAGTTATTTAAACACCTTATTTTCTTGTTGAGGGGATATCACAAAATCTATTTTTCAGTTTCTTTCCTCTCTTTTGAACGTGTGTTTTTAAGAACTATGCAATGCTAGACCTATTTTTTTCCCAATTCAAGGAGATGTTGAAGATTAAAACCTTGTTTATGCATTAATTGATTATATTGATGCTATTCTCTACTTTTATATAGAATTGATTGTGTTATTGTGATACTAGTATTTATGATTTGTGTTTGTTTGATTTAGTTTAGTTTTAGTAAATCATTCATATACAAATTTATTATAAGAATCAAGAATTCAATTCATAATAATTGTTGTTCTTGATTTATAAGTAGCGAGTTAGTGGTCGTGCACCATTAAAGGTAACACAGTTTAAGTTAAACAATTCGAGTTTATGTGATTGTTACCTAGACTAACCTATTTTTCTAGTTCTTAATGTTGTTGTTACACTAAATGTAAAGATATTATTCTAGGCTCTCTAAAAATTAGATTTAATTGAAGAGCTTGTTTAGGTCAAATATGATATAAAAGAAAATTAAGGATAATAAAGCTTATTATTGTCAACAGTTAGTTATTTTTGAAGAGGGTAAAGATAATGTTGCAACTAATTATGCTATTCAAGTGAAGGTGAAAACTGAACTAAGAACTAGGCTTGTTAATATAAGTTAATTTAATGTACCAAATCATCTTTTCTAAATATTTTAAACTTTAACCAAAATTTTCGATTAAACAATCAAAAGATACTGTATTAAGCTTGATATAAAATGTCATGCAAAATTTTAAGCCCCTAATTATATTCAAATGAGAAAGATAAAAACTATAAAAGAAACTTCACACTTCACTTAATTTGATTGACCTCTTCTTTGATAATAAGATTCATATTTTATCTTGTGAGTTTTTTTTCACTTAATTGTTTTTTTTAATTTAACAATCTCATCAATTTTGGTGGATTAACTGATACTTCACGCTGAAAGAGATTAATCGGCTCATTTATATTGCTTATTTTTTATTATACTTAATCTTGTGATTAATCAACTCATTTATATCACTTTTTTTATTATACTTAATCTTTTATAAATTATTAGATTCTTCAATAATTTAAGTCACTAATAAAAACAAAGATATAATCATTAGTAGCAAGAAGTTAATAACCATTCCTTGTGAATTCGACCTCTACTCACCACTAACATACATCATTACTAGTATCTAAGATAAGACAATTATTTTTGGTACACTTAACACACATGAGTTGAGTTAACTTGAAAAGGCATAAGCTGATCTAACTATGTCTAAAAACCAAATGTCATTTAATGACCAGACCTTAATATAAGTTACTTTATTGTACCAAATAATCTTTTTTAATATTTCAAAAATTTTCAAAATAAGCAACCTATCTCTTTTGAAAAAATTTGACTAAAAATAATTGAACATTATCTAATGTGTGTGTGCGCGAGCGTGCGTGTGTGTGTAAACAGGAGTTTAAGAGGATTTCCTTAAACTTTAACCAAAATTTTCAATTGAATGATCAAAAGATACTGTATTAAGCTTGATATAAAATGTCATGCAAAATTTTAAAGCCTTAATTATGTTAAAATGAGAAACATAAAAACTATAAGAAAAATTCACACTTCATTTAATGTGATTTTTTTCTTCTTTGACAATGCAATTCATATTTAATCTTGTTAGTTTGCTTGTTCTTCACTTAATTGTTTTTTTAATTTAATAATCTCCTCAATTTTGGTGGATCAATTGATGCTTGATGCTTAAAGAGATCTATCAGCTCATTTATATCACTTATTTTTTATTATACTTAATCTTGAGATTAATTGGCTCATTTATATCACTTTTTTTATACTTTATCTTTTATATATTATTAGATTCTTCAATAATTAAATCACTAATAAAAACAAAGATATAATCACTAGTAGCAAGATGTTATATTATAATTAAAATTAAGAATTGAAGCCTCCATGAATTTAATGTAGATGCCATGATTAACTATACATTATACGTGCTCACAAAGTCAACAAACACACCAATTAAGCTCACATGTATTGGCACTAATAAACTAAATAGAAACATACACCATCATGAGATCATATAACACACTATTGTAATTATTAGTTAATCACGTATATTTATCGACCAATCTCATCTATATCACATTGTATTCTCTCAGTATAACTTGTCTCTCTCTTTCTAAGGTTATAAAAATGGGTAATCCCTCTTTTATTATGAACAATTTTACTTAAATTTTTATTATTTAAATTAATTTAATTTTTTCTAGAGAAAGATATACCTAAATTACTCGACATTTTATTAGTTTGTTGTAAAGTTGAACTAGTATGCTCATTTCTTAAACATCTCTCAACCTTTACATAATTAAACTTTATGCATCTCTTTTTCAATATCATTAACTCTAATAATACTTTAAGACAAATTTATATAATGTAAACACAACATCAACATCCAGTAGGAATCTTGCTGATATGTAGGTTTGAGTAGGTCTAGCAGTAGTCAACCTTACCCCTAACTAGTAGAGACATTATTTCTAAATGACCCATATGAAAAGAGAGAAAGAGAAAGAGAGAGAGAGAGAGAGAGGAAAGAAAAAAAAAAGATGATGATGATAATAATCATAATAATAATAACAACAACAACAATAACAATAAGAACAACAACAACAAAAACAAAAATAATAACCACTAAATCAACCTAGGCAGGAATAATAATATTGGGTTCCGTTTCCGAAATCCAACTCTTCAGAAACGAATCATACCTTAACTATCATCGCTTCATTTTCTTGCTCTGATACCACTCATGTTGGATCCCGTTTTCGAAATCCAACTTCTTAACAAAATCAACATCATACTTGAGCGTGGTTCCTTGCTTAACACAATTTCTCATCCTTCATAATTTCCTATCATTATATTTCCATAACACATCTCACTTGTATATAAGTACGTAACAACAAATCATCATCTCAACCTCATCCATATATAATTCATAATTCCGCTCATTGTCATCCATACACAAATTCATAATTCATTAACATCAAAAGATAAGGGTTTTACAAGCTCTAAAGGCATTCCAAGCCACAATTACAACAATAATCCAAAATCTCAAAAATCAAACTAACTTAGTACAAAAGCTAACTATCTTGTAGTTGCCAAAAGCCTTTATGCTCTTGATCACTTGCCCTCTTGCTCATTACCTAAAGATGGGGATAAAAGCGGGGGTGAGCTTGAAAGCTCGTGGGAACTGTTTATAACAGAAAGATAAGCAAAACCTTGAAACCATTTTACTTTTCATAGAAATTCTCATTGAGTTTATAAAACACATGTTTCTTAGGCTTTCAGCTAAAATCCACAAGTTACAAAAAACATCAATATATCAAGCTTGTTCAAAAATGTCATGAGCACATAAGCACATCAGAATGGTTTGGGTAAGTCCAAATTCATGACGCACTACACATTCCCATGTAATGGTTCTGTGTAGCCGTAAACTTGAGGGAGTCCTTGAAGGAGCTCCGTGCTACTAGCGGGCAGGCGGGAGAAGCCTATTCTTGGGTCAACAAGCACGTGACGGTTCTTGAGGGACTACCACAAACCCACGAAACATATAGATCTCAAAAGCTTGTAAACTTGGTGCCCAATATGGCACTTTCTTGTAAACTTGCTTTTCATAAACTTGATATCCTTGCAAAAATCATTTCTGAAAACAGGATTTCATAAACTTGTATCTTTTCAAAAAGAATCGTTTTCAAAGCCTTTTTATAAATCATCACACAATTCCATTCATGTAGCAAACATATAACATTTTCACAATTCATTCAAAAAGCAAAAAATGCAACACTTATGATGCAATTTGAAATCATTAAACTTCTTTACTTTAAAGAAAAACATTTATCGCTCATTCATTCTATTATATACATGAATCCCACCTTGATGTCCTTGTTTATAAACTTGCTCAAAGAAGCCTCATACTTGCTTCTCTTGCCTTCCTTGATTTCCTTTAACAATAGCCAAAAATTCCATTTTATAGGAATTCTAATATATGATCAAGTAAATGATAAAATCTGATAATACTTTCTTTTATAACAATTTTCTTCATTGTCTTAAGTTTCTAATGACTCCAAAATTATTCAAATTGGTTTAGTACTCCAAAAGTTATGCCCAAAACATTTTCAGACTATTCTCATACTGAAACAACTTTCTACGCTCAACTTCCATCCAACAATTAAGATCTTTAACGACTGAATTAAAACTTCTTTTCTTCATACAACTTGTAGCCCTATGTCTCTAGTTTATAACGAAACAAAAAATCACCTCATTTAGAAATCTACATCAAAAGTTATGCCCAAAATACCAAACTATGTTTGTGCTGGAAAGAGGAGCTCGCCGCGACGAAGGAACTCGAGCACGTCGCAAAGAAGGAGCTTGCCGTGACGAGGAGCTGAAGAATGTCGCGACGTGAAAGTTGGAGCACGTCGCGACGTACGCACAAGGGTCCAACTTTCAAATCATAACCCTAAAACATCATTCTTACTTCATTCTAAACTCATTCTAACCCAAAATCATTGACAAAAACATCAAAATCTACCTTTGATCAATAACCCTAAAGACCAAACATAAACATTTACATATTTTCAAAACTTCCCATACTTAATCATCTCTTAACTAACATCAAAACATGTTTCATTCATCTAAACAAGAAGAATGATGCTTGTACTTACTTGTTTTAGCTTCAACATCTTCAAGGTCTTCAAAACCCTAGCTTTCCTCTTTTTCTCTTCTTCTTCTCCCACTATTTCTTCTTCTTCCTTTTCAAACAAACATATAACTTCTTCTTTTTATACTTTTAATAATGCAAAAAGTCCATTTTACCCTTCATTTAAGCCTTATAACCTTATATGCTTAAGCGTTATGCCCAATTTGCCCTTATAACAATCTTATAACATTAACATTTAACTTCAACTAACCTATGCCATAAAATCTTACCAATATTGACATAATTAATTTGCTCCACAAATTAATCCATAAATTCTCATAGTTCATTTAAATCATGCTTAATTTATCAAGAAAAATTTCGGGGGCCAACAGATAATATAAGGAGAGTTAGTACTAGTAGTCATAGTCTTTATGGGCTTAAGACCTGACTCAGCTAGGCTATACTATAAAAAATGATAGGTATACTTGCCTATGTGATTTCTTTACTATTATTCTTTTTGTTTCATATTTATTTACGTTCATAATATACATATTAAGTTTTTAGAACCTTTTTCAAGGACTCTGATATTAAAACACCTTAATTTTTATTAATCTAATCTACTTTTTATTTATTTCTTTTTTATTTATTTATTTTTGAAATAGTTGTTCATGATCTTGTGGTTATGATTACATTGTAGGTCTAGGTTCTTTATTGTACGACTAGGAGTAGTCTTGAGATACCACTTGAGCCTAATATATAAATTGAAAAGACATTACTTAAGAGGTTGAGAAACAGAAATATAATACTTAAAATGCAATTATTAGACATAATGGATGGAGTTAGACCTTGCTAGGACTAAATCTAGTATTGCTAGGCTAAGGGTTAAATTGAACAACTTTGAGATAAAAACTTATATGATCGAGTTGATCCAGCAGTTGGGATGAAAAAAATTCCAAATACTTTCCTCCAACATGTATGATAAAGCTTAGGAATGATATTTTGTCCTTCCAGCAATTAGCAAGCGAGAGTCTATATGATACTTATGAGAGATGAAAGGAGCTACTTAGGAAGTGCCCAAATCAAATTCCTAATATGGATATAAAGATGTAGACATTTTGTAGGAGGTTGAGCTACTCGACTAAGTAGTTAACATATGCATCTTTGGGTGGACAACCATCTTTAAGTCCCTGAAGAATTGCAGGAATTTATAGAGAATATTGCCATGAAAAATTATCAATTAGGAAATATAAGATCAAAGTCAAGGATAAGTGGGATCCATGACAAGGTGGTAATTGTTGGACCCCGCTTGATTTCGGATCCCAACCTCTTGCTTTGATACCACAATTGTTGGATCCCGCTTATTTCCAAAACCCAGCTCTGTCTCTGATACCATAAATTTTGGATCCCGCTTGATTCTGGAATCCAACTCTTGCGAAAACATGAAACGTGAGCGTGCATATTACCTTGCCGGGTTATTGCATTGAACCCTCATTAGCCATCATGAGTTCAGCTTTATTCTCATAATATCCCAAAAATTTCCTCACAATTTGTTCAATGGCGTGCTCACACAAATCAGTCACCATGCTCAAACTCATTTCTCCTAATTCAGAACGGATTTTGGGAAATTTTAAACCAAATTTTCAATTTGACTTCTTCAAAGAAATTGTAGCTCTAAGTCTCTAATTTGTTTTGCAGCAAGAACCATCTTAATCAGAGCTCTATAGATCAAGATATGCTTAAAAAGCCAAAGTGTCTTCATACCCCAATCATACTCTCCCAACTGATCTCTCATTTTCTTTCCATCAAAATTTTTCAAATCAACTATAAAAGATACCAATTTTTATGGAGAGATATAAAAAGGTGTTAGAAATCCATTGCTTTAAGAATCACTTCATTTGGAGGTCGGATGAGGAAGTTATACCCGAAAGAATCGAACATGTTTAAACCCTCAATCATATTGTACCTAACTTGGCACAATTGCCATAACTTTCAATAGAGATGTCGGATTAAGTTCGTTCTTAATAGTTTGAAAGAAACCTTCTAGATCTACAACTTTTATGAAGACAACAAAGCGAGATTCTGCCTATAAAAGGGTCAAAATCTCTGAATTACTGAAGTTGTCCCGTGAATGTCCGTTTAACGGACATTGTCGAGCTTGGGGGCTCTTTTTCACCCGAGAAGGTAAAGTCCATTAAACGGACATTGGCGAGGCTGGGGGTCCTTTTCCACCTGAGAAGGTTCGTTTAACGGACCTAAAGTCTGTCTAACTAACATAGGGGTTCCCCAAACCTCTCCAAAGCCTCTCCAATGTTTCCTACATCCAATCTAACATCATATTCACTCATAATCTTCAGAAATTCAACTCTTCTAGTACAAAATCACTTCATATCAATTCAAACACTAAATTTATCTCATAAAACTCTCAATTCTCAACCCATTTGGTTTATCAAAACCACACATTCTCATCAATATACCAGAGTTGTCCTGTACATACATTCCATGCAGCATAACATTTTGTAACGATCATATCTTTTCACTCCGGTATCCAAAAATTACAAATTTTATATCGTTGGAAAGCTAGAAAGATCATCTACAACTTCTAAGAAGACAATTTTGACTAGTTCTACCTAGATTATTCCAGGTTTTCCC
>JANIHZ010000005.1:28606382-28619049 GCA_027478365.1 Erythroxylum rufum
TTCAAAATAAACATGAAGATGAGTTTGTGGATATTGTGGAAATTAAGTGTAAAACATATGAGTAAAAGGAACTAAAAAATAGGATCATTAATTGATCTGAAAAATCTACCCAAAAAAATACCTTTTTTAGAAGCTCCAAATTTGAGCTTCTTAAAAAGCTGTATTTTGGTTGCCAAAAAAGCTATATCTACTAGAAAAGTGATTTTTTTTCATTTTACAACTAAACACTCATTTTTCTTTTTAAAAAAACTTTTGCATGAAAAAAATACTTATTCACCCTCCAAAAGTTCAACCAAACAAGAACTTAGTCTTGGGTGAAAGTTATTATTCAGCAAAAAAATTGGTTTGTTGATTTCAGAGGTATTGAAAGAGTCAGATCATATTTGCCTGATTACTACCCCCAACAGTTCTAGAGTAAATAGTTTCCACTTAATGCCTAGCAAGGTAGAGATTTCATTAATTAAAGCTATCTTAAAGCCATTACTCAACATCATCCTAGAGTTGATTAGAACTATATTGTATGAAAAGGATCTTGAATGCCTAAAGCCTCCTTTGTAACTTGCTTGCAGCAAGGCTCATGTTGAAAACTAAAGATAGATTAATTGGAGCCACATTTCATATATGTACGCTACGCAATTAACAAAGTGAGTCTATTAATCACCTATTCTTTAAATGTGATTATACCAATGTCATTTGGAGCAGAATGCTACAAGTAATGGGATTGCAATGTTCTCACCAAAGGTGGCACGACATAATTGTTTGGTCCTATAAACTTTTCAGAAATAAGGGTGGAGACCATACTGATATGAGTTTGGCTATATATTGCTCAATTTACTCTATTTGGAGAGAAAGGAATAGGAGGTTGTTCAATGGAACTAGAGTAGATAAATATGAGCTAGCTTATTTTGTTTTTTTTTTCCTGGATTAGGGAGATTTTACAAACTCATGCCTCAGAGAAAATGAATGCAACATTGAGAAGAATATGGAGACTAGTTTTAGATTTATATTGTTGTAAGTCTACAGATAGAAATGTATCGATTACTTGTTTTTTTTGACTAAGTTGAACTTGTCTCTTTCTATCTAAACCTAATGGCATTCTATTGTAGATTCTTGTAACTCTTTTAGAGTTAATGAAATTTTCTTTCTTAAAAAAAAAGTTATATCATTACTGTGATTATGTAAAATATGAATTGAATAGAAGAGATTACAAATATCTTATAGTATTATATAGACAATAAACATTATGATTCAAGTTTCTTCCTTAAAATCAAGTCTTTATAATCTCATAGTTCATAAGTTTCAATTTCTATAAGTACACATTAAGGAATCGAAATCTTGTCTTTTGTGAAGAAAATAAATAAATTATAGTAATATTTTAATTTTAATTAAACTTAAACAATGTATGGGTGAGGTATTCCCAAAATAAACTTTTCCCTTACATTGCCACTTATCTCATCGTTGGCTTTGTAGCCACCACGTGTGTATCGTGACATTAATTGGTTCTCACTAAAGACTATGTCTTGTAGCTCCACATGGTCACTTATGTTTAAGGTAATCTCCATGCCTGTTTAATCTCTTTATCCAATTTTCTATCTTTTAAATATACTTTGATGTGCATTCTAATGTTGTCGATGAGGATCACGATAAGGGATTGATCGCGGTTCGTCATTTGATCCTAAAACCGATCCCTTGGAAACCGGTCAAAAATAATAAATACCAAGGATTGCAGTACAGGGTGCAACCTCGGGTCGTCTCACTTAATCGGAACCTAATGAAATGGACCTAAGTTAGCCTATATGTCATAAAACGCAAATGAAATTAGCAAAGAAAAGGGGGGGTTTGATTTTTTTGAAAATGTTAATGAACTAAAATGCAATGTAGAAAACATGTAAAAAGTATTTTTGTTTTGGAAATAGAAAAAGTAAATACTAAAACAAGTGATAAAATCCTCTTAAAAATGAGCTTTAGCTATCACAGTTCAAAACTAAGTGTCAATGGTAAACCTTAAAGAACTCTCTTTAAGTCCAGGATTTTGATTAATGAACTCCATTTCTCTAGACCCTATTGAGCGCTTTTCAGCCTCAGAACCTTAAAGGAATCTTTAAGTCCAGGATCTTAATCAATGAACTACATTGCTCAAGATCTCGTTAGGCGCATCTTAGTTTGATAGGACTAGAAATCACTAAGTTTGAATGGTAAACCTTAAAGGACTCTCTTTAAATCCAGGGTTTTGATTAATGAACTTCATTTCTCTAGACCCCATTGAGCGCTTTTAAGCCTCAGAACCTTAAAGGACTCTTTAAGTCCAGGATCTTGATCAATGAACTACATTGCTTAAGATCCCGTTAGAAACATCTTAGTGTGTGCGGTGGATTTGCCAATGCAATAAGTCAAATGCAATCTGGCATCAACTCAATATCAAACACAACTAGGCAGATAAAAGAGAATCAACAAGATTACAAGTGGACATATATGAGACTTCATATATTTAAGCCCAAAGTTCTACATGAACAAATCCTACATAAACAAATCTATAACACATTACATTGTTCAACGCCCGATTAAACTTTAATCAAGCAAATCTAACTACAACGCAATAAACCCCAACTCGGCTGTTCATAACAATGTAGTTAAACGTGACAATGTAAATTACTAATCCAAAACAACACATTAAATGTTCAATATTTAACTATAATAAAGTAGCTTCACTACTAGTTACAAATCCTAGACTTAGGCATTCATAAATAATAGCTAAACTATATATTAAGCTACTCCCCTTTGAAGCTCGATAAACTCCAGCCATCACTGCATCTTCCGGAGAGAACAAATGCTTAACCACGCATTGCAACCGAAAACTTTACAACTCGCAACGAATCCAAGCTACCATAGTGGAAGTCGGCAAAGGAAATGGAATATAAAAACTAAACAAAATGTCCCAGGGAACCCCGAAGGGAACCCTGGGTGGCGTGACTGCTTCCTCTCTTCTGGCTGTCGAAATGTCTTCATCAGTGTGTTCGATCCTCTCAAAAGATGTCCCTGTAACCTAATTCGGCAAGTTTTTAAAGGATGAGTCACGGGCCGGGTCGGTACAGTGAGAGATTTATCCATTTAAAGTTCGGGGACCCATCTACACGTCGCGACGAGTGAATTATGTGATGTCGCGACGTGCTGCTCTTTGTTGCTCGCCGCGGCGTGTAAATTATTTGACGTCGCGACGTGTCTTCTACTTGATGCGCCGTGACGTGATAATTAAGTTTCGCCGCGGCATCGATTAGCTCACGCCGCGATGTGCCTTCTTCTTGGTGCGCCACGACGTCCGCAGAGGAGCTCACGTCCTGTTGACTCTCTGATTCTTTTGACTCTTTTGTTTTCCTACAAGATAAAATAGCAATTTGCAGTATCAATTGTCCTTGGAAAAATTATAATGCAATTAATATCAATTTGCAACAATTTTACTAACAAAATGCAAATAATATGAGCTCAATATAAGGAACTAATTTAAGCACAAAAATTACAATTATGAGTCAAAAAGTCCATTAACAGTTATGAAAGTACAGCCAATTAATAAGATAAACTTGGGCTCAATCAAGAAACGAGTAGCAAGGGACAAAATGACTTGTTGGACCACTATGGTATGGCTACTAGTTACGATGATGTGATCAACATAAACTAGAAGGTAAATGCTGATAACAGAACCCTTCATGATGAATAAAGAGTTATCAGACTCAGATGTAAAGGATCCCATGGAGAGAAGATCTGCTTTGAGTTCATTGTAACAAGCACGAGGGGCCTGCTTTAAACCATAAATGGCCTTTTTGAACACCAAAATTGAGAAGGATATGATGGATCTTCAAAACCTGGTGGTTGAGTCATGTATACCTCTTTGTCAAGACTGCCTTGAAGGAAAGCTTTGTTGACATCAAGCTGCTAGATTGGCCATTGTAATTGAACAACAAGAGACAGAACCACTCTAATCGTTGTTAGCTTAACAACAGGACTAAATGTTGAATGATAATCAATCCTTGAACGTTGTGTAAATCCTTTTGCGATAAGCCGAGTCTTGTAGCAATCAATAGAGCCATCTGATTTTCTTTTAATCCTGTACAACCACCGGCAAGAGACAACATTTTTAGAGGGGTTAGGAGGAACAAGTACCCACGGTTGGTTTTTCATCAATGCATCAAACTCTGTTTTCATAGCTTGTTTCCACTCTGGTAATTTGTTAGCCTGGATGAAGCTTTGTGGAGTAATGTCAAATTGAACTTTAGCAATCAAAAATGGGTTTCGGTTTGAAGATGTTATTTTGAGAACGGGTAACAATGCATAGGGTTGGTGAGTTGGGAAAAATAGAAGTAGTGGATTCTGATGTAGCAAGTGGACTAGTAGTAGAAGGAGGTGAGGGTTGTGCAGAATCTACTGGTATACGACATAAGTGGTTGTTGGTTGAACGAGTGACCAAATCTATATCGAAAATTGTGTTACCTACAGGAATGAGATTGGGCAAATTTGAAATTGGGTTAGGTGGTGTAGGTGATGGTTGGTGGGCCTGAGGTGAGCTAAGTTGAGACAAGTAATCTCATGCTAGCTGTTTAAAAGAAACAGAAAGATTAGTATATATTGTTTTGAAAAGAAATTCGTTTTCCACAAAAATCACATCACGAGACAAATAAATTTTAGATTTAATTGGATCAAAACATTAATGACACTGGTGAGTTAGAGAAAAGTCTAAGTAAATACATGGCGTGGATCTTGGTTGAAGTTTGTGTTGAGAATACGGTTTGAGCCATGGATAGCATATGTAGTCGAAGGCTTTTAATGATTTGTAATGTAGTTTGGCTTGGAATAACATTTCATAAGGTGAATGATTGTTTAAGGTGAATGTGGGTAGGCAGTTAATGAGGTATACAGCATGGTGACAAGCAAAAGTCCAAAGATTAGATGGCAAAGAGGCTTGACAAAATAATGTGTGTGTGGTTTCGATTATGTGATCGTGGCGTCATTCAGCAAAAGCAACTCATTGTGGAGTGTATGGAAGAGTAATGAGGTGTTTGATGCCATTGGAACTAAGGTACGAACTAAGACTTTGAAACTCACCACCCCCATGAATATAGAAAGACAATATTTTGGAATTAAAATGTTTTTCCATGAGAGGAAGAAAATTTTGAAAAATTGTTTTGACTTCACTCTTGTTTTGTAGAGTGTAGATCTATGTGTATTTTGTGTATTGATCAACCAATATGAAGTAGTATAATTTTTTCTCAACTGAAATAACAGGGAATGATCCCCATAAATCACTAAAAATGGTTTGAAGAGGAACTTGACAAAGTAAGGCCAGCAAATGGTTGCTGATGAAATTTATTGGATAAACAAGAATTACAAAATGTTAAATTGTCTGGTGCTGAAATAGGAACAGTAAAATTTTGCAAAACAGATTTTAAAATTCTAGCATGAAGATGGTTGACCCCACGGTGCTAGGTTTCAACAGAGTTCGTTGTGGAGACTATATGAGTTTGAGGAGAAGGTGATGAAAGGACAGTTGGCCACTCGTATAACCTATTTCTATTCCGGCCGTGCACCAGGGTTGTCTGTGTTGTGAGATTCTTGATAAGAAAATCAAAGGGAAAAAATTCCACAGAAGTTAGATTATCTTTACAAAAGTTGGAAATTGAAATTAAATTGTATTTGATTTGTGGAGCACACAGAGTGTTAGACAAATGAAAAACATAGTTAGATGCATCTATTGAAGTTGAACCATTGTGAGTAATGGTATTTTGTTAACATCTCCCATTGTCACTTCCTTCATGTCGTGGCAAGTAGGCATATTATGCGGCTCAATGATAATGTGATGTGTGGCACCCATGTCTAGAACCCATGGGTTTGCAGATGACTGAAGTCCAGTGACAAAGTTTGCTTTAGGCTTAAGGTGATTATGAGATTTAGAGCGGTATACCAAGGCAATATGACCAGGACGATTGCATAACTGGCATTGAACACCACTGTTGTAGGTGTTATTATTTTGTTAGTCCCATTGTGGTTGTTGATTGTACCTGTTGTTGGGACGCCATGTCGGAGAGTTGCTATTGTTGTTGTTGTTGGAGTGTCAAGTATTCTGATTATTGTTGGTTCTGTTTGCTACAGCAGCTGTTATTGGAGATGAACGTTGTCGTTCTAGGAGTTTAAGAAAAATTTCATGGTCAAGGAGCTTTTTGTAGAGTACAGGATATTCAATCAGAATGCTACGATTGTGAATTACTACAAATGCTTCACAAAAATCAGGACCAAGTCCATTGAGAATTTTGACTATGAGTTTAGCTTCGGCAACAGGAGAACCTACAGTAGCAAGTTCATCAGCAATGGTGCGGATTTGATGAAGATATTCAGAAATACTCTTGTCGTCCTTTGTGATGCAGCTGAGTTGATCTCGCAAGCTGTAAATTTGGGTGTGACTTTTATTTGCATAAGTGGTATGAAGAAGGTCCCTTCTTTCTTGGCATTAGACGCACCAGCTACGATGGATGCAATGGTGCTGTCAACAGAGGCCATCATTGCTTGATGAATAAGGTGGTCTTGACAAACCCAAAGGTGATATGATGTTGGGTTGATTTTAGTTGTGTTGGCATGAGTGATTGTCCTCTTGGGGCAAAGTGTAGAACCATCGAGATGCCCAACCAATTCATAACCTTCGAGAAGGAATGTTAATTGAGTCTTCCATGTAAATAAATTGGAACTGCCTTGCAGTTTGATAAGCATTTGTAAGGATGGGTTAAACTACACAATATGATTGTTGGTGTTTGGATGATAAGAGTAGGCCAGGTAGAGGAAGCCATTGAAGGTAGTGAGGGCTGTTTGTGCATTGGAAGAAAGGAAAGAATCAAACTCATAAGAGCTGTATTAGCTCTGATACCATAAAGAGTTTAAAAAACCAGCTGAACTTTTATTGAATGATAAACCAAATGTTAAATACAATAATGATCCTAAAGAGACTCCTTAACTCTTAGAGCAATATTAAAAAACTAGTAACAGCCCTTAATTAAAAGCAACAGCTATAAAGAATATATCAAACAAAGGAATTAGTCAAATGAAAACTAAAGTCAGCTAAAAGATAGCACATGTGATGTTAATAACATAGCACATGTGATGCTAATAACATCTACTTACTCACATAAGGTCACTACTTTAATAACAAGTAAATAACTATGTTACATTAATATCATGATAAATATATCCTTTATCAATTTCTGATGTTAAATCACATAGATCAAAGTAATGTAAGATTTTAAAGAATTTTAATAAAAATATTAGTCTATATATTTGATTTGTGAAACAAAATATGCACACATATATTGAATGTTATACTAATATTAACATTAGTATTCCCCAAAAAAGAACACAAAATAAATTTAACATGGACTTTGTAGCGTAATATACTAACACAAAGGTGGGGATACAGGTAAAGGAACAAAAAAGGAAAGTCACATAAGGATGGTCAGCCAAATGACAAGTAAAAGAACAATCAGCTTTGAAACAGATGCTTCATTTTGGAGGTCCTCCCAATTGCTAAAAGAGGGGAAGTATTTGAGCCATCGTAGCGGAACTCGAGTAACAACATCTATGAAGGAAAGATGTTGACACTCCAACAAGGATGTAAGTTAGGCAATATTAGTAAGGATGGTACCGGATGATACAAGAATGACAAGGTAGAGAGGTTGAACAGCTTAGCACTATATAAGCTAAGGAGATAGAACGGATCGAGTTTGTCAAGTCTGCATCCAAATCCATCCATTGCTGGAACCCGAGTGAAGGAATTCGGTGTGTTTTTCTCTCAGTTCAATGCTACTAGTGATGGAAAGAACGGATAAGCATTCGCCAACACCAAGTGCATTTGCACCTCCACCCACTGTTATAATGTGCTTATGGTGCCTCGTAAAACTTGAGGATATTAGAAGGCAAGTACATCAATTCAACCATAAAAGCATCATATGAGCACTCCGTACTTTTAGTGCGAGTATAACAAAGTGAAATTAGATATTATACGTCTTCTTTCAATTTCCAACCTCAACTTATAACTAAAATAACAAAAGGAAATTTTTGAAACCAAATTTAAACCATAAGATCATTTTCTCGACACAAAATTTAACGAACATACCTTTGACCAAAAAAAAAGGAACAAAAATCTGCCTCATCTACCGCAATTAACCGTCCACAACACTATTTTTGCCTATACTTCGATTTCACTAGGCCAGAAAGAAAAAAATGGCATCTTTGTTAGGAGCTTTGAGAGGTTCACAACCGTTGTATTCCTATAGATCAGTCAATGCCCAAGCTGGAGTAGGGTTCAAAGCCACCCTGACAATCAGAAAAAGTAAAGAAACATTGAGAATGAATCTAGTGTATTTTGCCTTCCAAATTGATGCTAAAAATTAATGAAAGAAGTTCCATGTACATATTATCTTGATTTTCAACAAAGATTATTCGTTTCGACACAACTGTACTGAAAGGGGAAAAAAAATACAGAAGGCTCTTTCTATTCTTTTTCCTTTTGTCCATCATTCATAATCACGAGCAAACATGCATATGAAAACTATGTATTTGAACAGGTATTCATTCTGACATTTGTTGTTCAGTCATTCAAATTCTTAAATTTTAACTAAGCTCATACAATGTCATCGGTCTATAAGAAGAATGTGAATAACTGCAGCACAAGGAATCCAGTGCCTGCAGTACAAATCAGTTGAGATCTTTTTCTCAACTTAGATAACCGTATCAATTTTTTCAATCAGTATTTCATTTCAGATTCACTGAGAGATGCTACTCACGGAACAGTCATCATGCACTCGCCAAATGGTCTCGCCAAGGAGGTTTGCTACAGACAAGACTGTGAGTTGGGGAAAATAGTTCTGCTCTAACACAGGAATTGTATTTGTTATTATGACCTCTTGGAAAAGTCCACTAGATAACCTCTCTATAGCAGGTGGACTGCAAAAAGATTTAAAAGAGCAAATGAAAATATGCATAGACAACAATGATAAACATTGCTAAAATTAGCAGCAGATCTCTTCAATCATCCTCCAAGAGATAAATGTTTCATAAAATTTTCCATAACTACCAACACTATTATTATCTACCATTGATGTTAACAAATCATCATTTGGTGAAGACCATTACTCTTGACTTTTAATTGTAGAGTAGTTAAAGACAGTGAAGAAGGTACTCTGGTTTTACCATGAATTGCTATCAAGGCACAGCTGAAATTTTCAAAGTAACCAAGGCTGAAGCAATGATTCATTACTTTGACATAATACTTGACAGAAAAAAACTTGTTCTCATTGGTCAGCATTCTGCATTACAGTTTTCAACATCAAACCGATTCCAACAGAACTAGTTGATAACGGATCCACTTACCTAAAAACAGCATGCGTACTGCATGCATAAACCTCCCTAGCCCCCTCTTGATGTAGTAAAGCTGCGCCTTTGGAAATAGTCCCTGCAAGAAGCCAATCAAAAAGTGAAACATAATGGATAAATATCCAATAATCTTGGAGTTCCAATTCTAGCTAATTTGAATAATAGATAGAAAAACAAAATGTGACCAAATCTTTTTATCAGATCATTTCCATGATAAGACTTTTTTCTCTTCAGTATATTGCCTAAGAGAAGAGTACAAGGAATTGAAAAAAGAAAAATGACCATTAAGGTAAAAATAAAGGCCTTGATCAGAATAAGAATCCACCTGAGACAATCTAACCAACACATAGAAAAGCTTATATATGTGAAAACGTTATGTGATAAAACTTAAAATGGAAGAAATCCTCACAAATACAACACTGTTTCAACTAAGTAAGATCCTCTGCACATAATTCCTACCATGCTCACAAATTTCATAAACAAGCAACCAACAGTGGCAATCATGTCATGGAGAGATGAACAAACAAGTAACCAGAGTTCAAGCAAAACCCACCAGCTGTATCAATCATGTCATCCACCATGACCGCAACTTTTCCCTTAACATCACCAATCAAATTCATTACCTGGAAGACAACATCAGTTGCAACAATTAATTTCATCTTGTAAATATAATATACACATGAAGATGATGCGATGCTCCAAAATAGGAAAAGGATAAGGAGGAAACAATAGAGAGAGAGAGTGAGTGTGTGTGTTTGTGTATGTGTATGTGTATATGTAGCTCTATGCAAGTCACTCACACAAACACACATACACTCACACCACCACCACCACCACCAAAGAAAGATTAGAAAATAAAACCTATCCAATAAAGTAATTCATCAATAGAAGAAAATATCAAATGTCTAGGAAGATCATAATGAATCATGGGAAAAAGAAGCATTTGCTACTTTACCTCTGCAAGATTGTGACCCTGACGCCTTTTGTCCACAATGGCCAAAGGTGCATCAGACAATTTCTTGGCAAAAGCACGTGCTCTCGCTACACCACCAACATCAGGAGAGACCACTACCAAGTCATCAGAACATATGGTCTTGCTTGCAAGGTAATCAAGAATCACAGGCTGGGGATGCATAAGGAGAGGATATCAATAACCAGTGAAAAATCATGAGTGAGCTTTTACCTGTTTAAATGGTCCATACAACTGAGTATAACAAGCTCAGGATGGAACCAAAACAAAAACTGTGTTGATAATCAATCTAAAAGGAAAAGTTCAAAGTTAAAATTGATTGTGGAAGTTAAATATTCATCCAGTCATCTAGGCTGCTGCAAACTGATTCTTGTTCCATGGAAAAAAAAAGAAGAATTGAACTTTTAGCAGAAAGAACAGACTACATACCTGACCGTATACATGGTCCACAGGTATGTCAAAATACCCCATGGACTGCCCAGAATGAAGATCACAAGCAAGAACACGATTTGCCCCTGCTTCAGTGAGCAGATTTGCCACAAGTTTAGCAGCAATGGATTCTCGGCCCTGTGTCTGAAACAGTAATTAATCAACACTCATTAGAAGCAGAAAGGAGAAATGTGGACCTAATTTGTTAAAAAATTCAAGATCACCTTTCTATCAGCCCTGGCATACCCAAAATAAGGAATAACAGCAGTGATGTTTTTGGCAGAAGCACGTCGACAAGCATCAATCATAATGAGAAGCTCCATAAGATTCTCATTAGCAGGAGGGCAAGTGGGTTGGACAAGAAAAACATCACAACCTCTGACACTCTCTTGCAACTGGACATAAATCTCTCCGTCAGCAAACCTTTTAATTTTGATCCTGCCAAGCTCCAAACCCATGTAGCAAGCAATTTCCTATAGATAGACATATGGATAAGTAAGTTATGATCAATTAATTGTTGAAAAAAAATAGGATAGAAGAATACCTGAGAAAGACCATAATTAGCAGTGCCAGAGAAAATGCGAAGCCTGGTGTCAGATGTACTGGGGAAAGAGGGATGAAAGAGGGTTTTGGAAGAAGAAGAAGAGTAAGTAGCAATGTAATTAGGGAAGGATGGTTCGTTAGCTACAGGAATGGAGTGCCTCCCATTATCAAACTCCAAAACATTGCATCTCTGTCAGAAGCACTTATAACACCCATAAATAAATACAAACATAGAGCTTCCATCATAATCAAAAGTTAATTATATTCAAGTATAGAAAGATATAAAACCAAAGGGAGGAGGGATTAGACTTACAACAGAAAGGCAAGAGAAAGTGGGAGAATCGAAGCGCTTTCCATTTCTGTTTCTATTTCTATTTGAGACCCCAAATGATGAAGAAGAAATGGAGTGTGGTGGTGGTGGTGGTGGTTGTGAGGAAGTGATGCTGTTGTTGTTGTTGTAACAGAGTGGTTGAAGCAGCGATAACGAAGACGGAGAAGCCGCCATTGTCATTTATTCTTTTCTCCACATAAAGAAAGTTTAACCGAGAGAGAGAGAGAGAGACCACAGGAATATCTTCACGAATGAAATTGGGAAGCATTTTATCATTTCCAAAAGCACAAATTCGTTTCTTTTAAAAAACGGGTCCTACATTTTCTTTTTTTACAAGTGAAGTGAAATGATTAAGAGAAAGCAATTGCCAGTTACAGAATCAAACAAAAGAGAGGTTAACACATTTCAAGCAAGTGCCATGCTAGGAATGAACTAATGGTGTAATGAAAGCTTAACACATTTCAGGCAAGTGCCATGCTAGGAATGAACTAATGGTGTAAACCTATTTATAAGTACTGCTTAATACATATTTCTGGAGTCATTTGACTAGGCAGGGTCCAAGCACTAGTATTGGCTTTACTGTTGGCTTTTAGGCTTCATAAGATTGACTCTATATTGGTGGCTTCACCACAGAAGATCCTCCAGTTTTTTTCCCTTCCATATAAAGTAAATCAAAGCTGCAAAGCTATGTTAAATATACTTTGGTTTCCTTTCCTTTGCATAGAACCAGAAGCTTGCAGCCTAACGAAGTGTTTGGTTAGCGTCCTCGGACGCGAGGACGGAGGACGAGGACGAAAAAGTTCTGTCCTTTGAGGTGTTTGCTTACCGAGGACAGAAATTTTTGTTCCGTCCGCAGAGGACGAAGACAGAAATTTTTGTCCTTTTCAAAATCTAGGACGAAAATTCTTGTCCTATGGACAAAAATTGAAAATGTCAAAAATAGCATCATCTTTTCAAACCTAACACTAATACTAATATTAATTAATATA
>JANIHZ010000005.1:28620465-28632627 GCA_027478365.1 Erythroxylum rufum
TATTATACTACAGGGGCATTTTCGTCATTAACACTATTTTCTGTTCTGTCCCTGACAACCAAACACATTTTTGTACTCAGGACGAAGACAATTATCTCTGTTCTGTCCACCGCAACCAAACATCTCACTGTCTTCAATTCTTGTCCTGTCCTGTCCTGTCCTGTCCAGTCATGTCCTGTCCCTATCTACTGAAGACGCTAACCAAACGCTGCGTAAGAGAGTGGTCCAGCCTTTATTTTATCATAGTGGTAAATCTCAAAGAGGTTTTGGATATGATTCTAAAGAGGTGACCTGTAACAACACTTGAAGTATAGGTGATCTAAATCCTCCCGTGCATCTAAGCAAAGAGCACATAGGGAGGCAGTCAACCACAAAATGAAGGGATGGGAAAGACATATTGTCTTATCCTATATCAGTCTTGCCCATATTTTCTTGTCCTAAAGGCCAAGCAAGAGTATTTTGCAAGACTTAGTGGTAAACTTTAACAATTTGTCTTCAGTCCATATGATGAAATCTTGCTTGTTAGAGTTGGGAATGTATTTAGGCAAGCTATTAGTGATACTTTGTAAACCCCTTGTAGAGTGGAAAGTTCAGTACAAAGTATTATGTCTGATCAAAGCCTTGACTTTGGTATGGACTGAGGATGATATCTTTGAGACGTAGGAGTTCATCTAATTTGTGTAAGGGTCTTCGACCATGCCAATTATCAAACTAGAAATTGGTATTCTACCCTTCTCTGATTATATGACTATATCCTTTGTGAGTAGGATTTGCTTCATAATCTAGGAAGGAAGGGCTTCAGTTATATGCTCCCTATACTTTCAGTTTTTAAGAGGTACGAATGAACCCACTTCACCCATAATTCTTCCTTATTAGTGGATAGTATCCATAGTCTCCTTGTTAAGAGAAATTTGTTCATCCTTTAAGCAGATATGATACCTAAACATCCATTTTGTTTAGGTAAACAAATTTTAGACCATTTTATCTTGGGAATTTTAATTTTGTTACCAACACCACTCTTAGAGAAGTTGTCTATGAATTTTACAACTCTTTTTGGTAATACCAAGTAAAAAAGCCAATAAGTGCAGAGGTTGCTTAAGATTGATAACACTAATTTTAATCTTCCTCCATAGGACAATTTCCTTTCCTCTTTTGGGGTGTTTTTGTCTACTACTTCTGGTAGGTTTTTTGTTATAACCATATTCCTTATTTTCCCCATATAAGAAGTTTCGTATCCTTGGTCCTCTGGTAAAGGAGGAGAGTTCTTGACATTTTGCTTCTTGTATTGGTCATTTTTTTGGTGGATTAAGTCCCTTTTTCCTTGACTCTCCAAAGTATCATCTAGTCCTTTTCCTTTGGTTTTCCCTCCTTTTCTTTATTTTTCATTCATAAGTAATTTTGTCAAGTAATTTTTACAAAATTCTCAATTAGCATATAGCTCCTTACTCAAATCTATCCTAACACAAACATAGACAAATCCAATGTGCTTTAGGATAACCTTGCTTTCATCAAGACTTATAGGTTTTCCAAAGGCACTGACAATAGCTTAATCCTTTCCTAGATCAGTACTCCAGTGGTACTCTATGTGCATTTGGTCGTAAAGGTATGGTTTTTAGTTTGGTCTCTAGAGAGTAGTCAACATTCCATTTCTTAACAAATAAGGGTCAACCTTAAATATTTCATGGACCCAAATCCACAATCTTCTATGCAGAGCACTCTAAGTTAAATTTGAAAATGAAAAAAATCATCTGCATTGACTATAAATTTTCAAGGAAAATTTTGTGCTAGCTAGTATTTTTCCATTGTTACACCACCAAATAAGCTAGGTACTTGTGGAGGAATTAGCTAATGAGGATATTCTCCATTTTCTAGCTCCCATCTATAATATTTCTACGGGAGGTGCAATTGGAGTTAACAATAATGGAATATCAAGACTCCAATAATCCCTCAACTTTTATGTTCGTCAAACCAACGAACTAACGATAAAAAAAAAAAGACTAGGGGCCATTAACTAGAAGAATCAGGAGCTAAGCGAGAGGCTAGGAAAGGAAATAATTTTAGCAATATTGAACTAGATGTTGGATCAATTAGAGAGAAGGTAGAGAAATAAGTCTTACATTACTAAAACAAATAAGACAAAATTGCTTGGGTAATTGAATTTTAAACCACGTATAGCCAAATTATATATAACCAACAATTTTATAAAGTAAGGAGATAAAATTTCAAACTATTATTGTGATTTTTTAAAAGGAAAGGAAACTAATTAATAATGAGAGTTGTCAAAATACATCTCTAGTCAATTATAGTAAATTAAAGTAGCCGAGAAAATCAATTTGTTGTTAATACAACGTATAGCAATAAGTGAAACTAAACTAAGATATTAAGGGTATTAAATATTGGAAACCACTAACATTTGCTTAGTAATGTAACCCATCATCTCATGTATAAGATGTTATTCATGCCTTAGTTTATGTTAAAATTCTCTTAAATTCCTTTCTTTCTAATTAAATATATGGTAGTGTCAAAGGAGATTCTAAACTTGGTAGACTCCTCTTTGCATTTCCAATCCAAACTAATGTACAATATTAGTCCAATTACTTACTAAGTAGGAGAGAATATATATCCCTATAATAGAGCTCCAAATTGGTATTATGTACTCACATTAAAAATATATATGGTTAACAGTTTCAGGTGTTTGATGATAATAAGCACAAGTGGTAAAGATAAAGGTTGTATTATGATATATATATCTTTGATGTGTAGCTTACCATTAATAGTTAACCACACTTCTTGGAGAGATTCAAGTTTATACCATGAGACTTTGGAGGCTCTAGATCTAAAAAGATTGCTACAATTTTTTTAGTAAAAGAACTTGATGAATGCCCCTTTGTCAACATTGATAGGTGTAAATTATACTATATTAAGTGTGTTTTTAAGTGTTTATTAGATGATTATCATGTATATAGGCTTAGAATTATGTTATTGTTAATAATTATATGTATTCTAAGTGTTTGTTTGGTTTATAGCAAGAATTAGATCATAATTTTGTGTTTCAAGGGGTGTTTAATGTGTTTGTTAGTGAAGGAAACCAGGAAATTGAAGAAAGAAGAAAATTGAAGTGCATGATCGTGACTTGATCATCACAATTGTGACAGAAAGCGTAGACAGCAATTCCAGTGAATTTCAACTTTTCCAACACACAGGTCTTTTATAATTTTAACATTTTTTTGGCTATTTTTTGAACCAAATTAAATGAGTAAACCCTAGAAAGAACCCTAGAAGTCTCAAGAACTATAAAAAAGAACATAAAGACTCCAAAAAAGAGCAACCTCTATCTTACCAAATTGAGGAAAAAGCATGGAAGATCAAGAAGGGAGCATTGGAGAGTTCCAGTTGTTCCAGCATTTCCAAATCAGTCTAACTTAAGTTCTTTCTTCTTCCTTTGTTTATTTTCTTTAATCTTGATGTATGAACTGAGATTGAAGACATTATACACTTTTATAATGTTTTAATTTTTAGAATAGGATTTGTTCTTGAGTTATTATGCGACTTGATCATTGTTGATTTCAATACAATGTTATGGTGTTATGGTATTTATGTTTGCTAATACTTTGACAATAAATCGAGAGAGTGAGTCAAAAGTAATCTGATTAGGTTGTATAATAAGAGTTAACATCATAATAAGTCATGCAAATATCATATTGATAATCATATGAGGAGAGATCATGTGTGAAAACTCAACAATTTGATAGATCACTTAAAACTAATTGAAAATGTTAGCCTGTTTTTGTGAATCGAAAGATTGCAAAATATGAAATTTCGTAATCAATTAGGGCTAATCAATTGGGATTAAATAATTAGGCCTTGAGAGAGAATAATCAAACCCTTCAGAAATCTAGAATCGACACTCAATTGAATCAATAGTATTTAAGGGAGCAAAATAACGATAGAACGAATCCTAGGCTTTCATACTTGATCATCCTTGTTTTATTGTGGCAGCTCAATTGTTAAGTGGTTAAGTGCTCAATTTTATTTGATTGTTTTAATTTTTGATATTTTATTTTCACCTAAATCAAATTTCACAACCTTAGACAAAGTTAGGTTCGCTTAGTTTTAGATATTTCCTCCTAGGATCAACACCTTTAATACTACAAGTTATGATTCGTATACTTGTAGATATTGAGGTTTTTATATAGGTTAAACTTGCTCAATAATTTTTTGGTTTCGTTGTTGAGGAAATTAGTTTAAGACTAGTTAAATTCCTTTTTTTACAGAATTTTCACCATTTCTTGTGATTATGGTGTCCAATCACAAGAAATTAAATTTAAAAAAGACAAAAAAAAAAGGAAGTTTTTATATGCAAAGTAGAAGACACTCAGTTTAGACATCATAAGGCAAGGATAAGGAATCCGAAAAGTTAAATGTCAAGAAAAGATGGAAAGAATGATGATGGACAAAATCTATTATAGAGAGCAAAGGAACCTTTTGGACTTTATGAGGCTAAGGTTTAACGCCTATCATTAAGGAATTACAGGACCAACAGTGCAACCGACATACAACTTGTTAGGAGAGATGGAAAATAATAGTTGTCCTTGGACATCAAAATGAAGTAGACAACAGTCACCTTCCTTTTGAGCAAGCGTTACCTAATGTAAAACCCTCAATATTCCATAAGTATATGGATCATAAACTTGTAGTAATTGAGGTGTTGATCTCATGAGGAATTATCTTAAACTAAATGAACCTAGCTTTGTCTAAGGTTATGAAATATGATTTGAGAGAAAATAAAATTAAGAAATTAAACAATCAAATAAAATTAGGCACTAAACCACTTAACAATTGAGTTGTCACAATAAAACAAGGATGATCAAGTATGAAAGTATAGGATTCATTCTATCATCATTTTGCACCCTGATTTTTTTTAATTCAATTTAGTGTCAATCCTAGATTTTTTAAGGGTTGATTATTGTCTCTAAAGACCTAATTATTTAACCCCAATTAATAATCTCTAATTGATAACGAAATTCTAGATTTGCAATCTCTTAATTAACAAAAAAAAACTTAACTTTTTCAACTAGTTCTTAAGCAATCTATTGGATAATCGAGTTCTCACACAAGATCTCTCTTCGTATGATCATCAGTTTGATATTTATGTGACTTATTAGGTTGTTAACTTTCATTATCCAACCTAATCAGATTACTATCGATTCACTCTCTCGATTTGTTGTCAAAGTATAAGAAAACACAAATAACACCATACCTACAACATCAAAAGTTTCAAGTCACAAAATAAGTCAAGAACAAATTCTAATATGAAATTAAAACATCATTAATGTGTATAACATCTTCCAATCCAGTTCACACATTAAGTTTAATGAAAATAACAAAATGAAAGAAAGAAAACTTGATTTGGAGTTGAATCTGCAAATTTGGAAAATGCTGGACAACTGATACTCCTCTTGATTTTCTTTGGATAAATCTCAATTTGATAAGATGGAGGGTGCTCTTTTTTTTAGTGTTTTATTTTCTTAAATACTTCTTGAAGCTTCTAAGGTTCTTTCTAGGGTTTACCCACTTAATTTGGTTCTAAAAATAGCCTTAAAATGTTAAAATTACAAAAAGAGTCGCTTGTTGGATTCGCTAGAATTGCTATCTGCACTTTCTGTCACGATCGTGACAAGCAGGTCATGATCGTGACCTACTTCTATGCTTCCAATTCTTCTCTTTTCTTCAACTTCCTGTTTCCATACACTCAAACACATATCAGCTTGTCACGATCGTGACCTACTTCCATGCTTCCAATTCTTCTCTTTTCTTCAACTTCCTGTTTCCATACACTCAAACACATGTCACACAGCTCTTGAAACATAAAATTAAGATTCAAATCATGTTCAAAACCACACAAACACTAATAACAACATAATTCTAAGCCTATATACATGATAATCATCTAAGAGATACTCAAAAGTACACTTAAACATCTATCAAAACATAGTATAATTTACACTTATCAACATCCTCACACTTACACTTTTGCTTATAACATTTGGTGTCATAAGTTAAAAGTAAATCAAGGTATATAAGAAAGACACTAAGGTTACTAACTATTCCTCCAAAGAGGCAATGTGTACCTCTAACATTACCATTATCAATGTCACTAGTTTAATAATATCAAGTACTTAAACGATATTTGTTTTTATGCTTGCATTTAATCCTATTAATTTGTCTTAAACTTTTAAGACACTAAAGGCAACACTTTTTTATGGGTCCTTTAAAGCAGTGCAACATGTCTATAAAAAAGATATTTTCTTTCAAATATTTATTGAAATTAAAACATTAATACAAGTGAAATTTCATCAAATTGTTAAGGATTTCATTCCTACTTTTTTATAGTAATTCTTATTTCCTTTAATTATACTTTTTAAAGAAATTGGATTATTTACAATATTGAAAGGTAAAAAGGACAAATTGATCATGGAGTTTGCTTATTTTACTTGATTTCTATAGGTTGATTTCTTAAACCTCATTTTCAAACCTTACTCTAATCCATTAAAAAATCCTAAAACTTACCCAAATTGTAAAAAATATTTTTTTTAAACATATCATGTAAGCATAGGTCTCTATCACCACTACTTAGGTTAGTTTTCTATATTATTCACTCATATCATTTCGAGGAGAAGTATGTACATGTAAAGTCACTATTAGAAGAACCACCCCTCTGATTATACTCTCATTTTAGAATCATGTTTGATATGATAATTTTTTTTGGAAATTAAAAGTGAATTATATAACATAAGTTGAAACTTATACACTATCCTTTACAAGGATCTTACAAGAATCCTACAGGAAGAAATGAGAACAACTATATTACTCAACATGTACACAAATTACACTTCAAAAATCAGATTGACCAAATCAATCTAAGTTCATAACTGATGTAATTTTTCTTCCCTTTGGCTATCAATTTCTCTCTAATCAAATTAACTATTGTCTCAACTAGTTCATATTTACGAAGGTCCTCATTCTTGTAAATTCTTCTATTCCTCTCCCTCTATATATAATAGACTATCATCTGAAAGGATGTCTTAATAATAAGACTATCCCGCTGGCCAAGTTTGGAGTACCTACTGATGACATATCCATTCAAATGAGAACCTTGGAATTCTAATCATGTACAATATCCTGCTCCACACCGATTTACTAAACTCACATTCAAAGAAGAGATGGTTTATACTCTCATTTTCTAGTTTACATAAAATGCAAAGGGGATCAAAACTTCCAAACCAACGGTCTTTTGTTCTCAACCTGTTTTTAATCACTATCCATAAGAAGATTGTAGATTTTGGGCACATAACTTGCTTTCAAACTACATATGCCCACGAGACTGCAACTACTAGAGCCATCTCTATACTATAAGCTGATTTGTTAGTGAAATCACTTCTAGCATGAGCGGTCCATATCGTCTTATTTATTCTAGTGTCAGTAGAAAAGTCAGAAAAATAGCTTTCCAGCAAATAAAAAAACCTTATATTGTTCATCCTATCCCTCTCCTAGATGAACCTTGCAACTTTTGCCTCCTTAGGAATCCTACTTCTTAGAAATTGCAATTCATTTCGTAACCATAGGGGACTAAAATTGGTCCACCTATCAAACCAAAAACTTATCTCTTTGCCATTCCCTGCCCTATACTTTATATAGGGATAAATCTTCTCCCTAAGATTCAATAAACTCTTAAAGATCCAAGATTAGTCTCTGTTCAGTTGAAGTTTCCAAAAGCTTTGGACAGAGAGATGGTAGGTTTGCACCTATTTAACCCACAACGCTTCCTTATCAATAAATAATCTCCAAATCCTCTTCATTAGCAAGACATGTTGTAATTGGGTAATTGACAAAACCCCTAATCCCCTCTGCTTTTTTTGGCAAAATAATTTCATTCCATTTGACCTTGTCCCTTTTGCACTTTTCGGTATTAGCATTCCACAGAAAAGATTTTAGTAGCCTTTCCATTTCCTTAATCACTCTTTTAGGAATAACCACATGAGCTGCCCAGTGGACATGCATGCTATTCAAAACAGGCGTAATGAGGATGGCTCTAGCAGTTAATGATAAAAATTTGTTCTGCCAAGAAAAAACTCTAGCTCTCAACTTCTCTAACAACAGTAAGAAATCTGATAATTTTGGCTTATCGGATATGATTGACACTCCCAAGTAACAAAAAGGAGTTGCCTTCAGGGAAAAACGCACCATGTTGTATATCCACTCTGGATTTAAAACATTAGAGGAAACATAAACTCCGCTCTTTAGTTTAGCCCCATATATTCAGTCACCAAGTTTAATATATTAGCTCTCTTAGACAACCCAACATTCCTACTAAGCAAGTGAAAATTATTCTTAAAATCCTATGATGTCTAGGACTCATTCTATTGGATTATAAATCCCTCTCTAACACCCTAAAATTTTACCATCACTTTGTATCTTCCAACTTAGTAATTAGGATTGGCTATAAGAAAAACTTTATAGATGTTGATACCTAATTCTTGTCTACAATCATAGATATTAAGAATAAACCTTGAATTTTTCTTCTAATTTAATGGAACACTTCCAATCTATGAAACAATTGAATGCCTATATTCCTTATAACATGATTCTAACTCCTACTCTCTAACATTTTTGTATCCAATATGACTGCTAAGCCTACAACATCTTTACCTTTTTCAATTTTCTTTCTTTGGACAATATGAGCATCAAATTGTTGAAAAAACTTTACATGAGATCTTACAAAGAGCTTAGTACATCTAGAGGAGCTTGAGGCCAATGATGAGGAGTTTGGTCATGATGATTACAATGAAGAGACACCCACTAGATAGGTGTCTAGCTCCTCAGAGCCCATAGATGCATGTTTAGATCAAATGGAGACATAGATTAGTTGTATTAATGATAATGCTACCACTCCCAAGACTACTTCAACGATTTTCAAAAGAACATCATTAAGGAGATACATTGCACCGAGGAAATTATTGGAGAATCAATTTCTTCTTCTACCACCACTATAGTGAAATTAATGATGCTAAAAAGTAGAAGTATATATGTGATAAGACGAAAGATAGAATATGAGAAATATGAGCAGATTTAAGATAGATGTCAACATATTAACATTTGATCACTTTTGATGAACATTTGATGACTTGATGTACTTATTTGACACTAATGTACTTACTTTAGATATTAACTTATTTTAGATATTTTAATGTATTAATTTATATTTTGTGCTATCTTATAGAGATTAAATTTGAAATTCATGATTGATCATTTCATTTATATTATGAACAATTCATAAAAAAACACTTTATTGACTATGTATCTTAAATATTCTATTAGACACATTTTATTTATTATATATCTTAAAACTTTTTTCATAAAACACACTCATCCTACTCTAGTATTTGATATATATGGATAAAATTTGGAATAGTTCTTATATGACATACACACGCTTAGGGGAAACGTTTTACTGAAAATATGTTTCTATCATATTGCATATCACATAGTTTTGTTGTCAAAACAAGAGAAAAGGCATCAAATTAAAGAGGTTTATGCCCTTTTTATATATAATAAAATATTTGTAAATAATATTTTCGTATATGTGAAAAATAAACCAAATATTAAATGTATCAAAATTTTATTTAACCTCAAATTATCATTATCGCATATTAAAGAGAAGGTAGCTTAATGAAGATATTAAAATATTCAATTTGAAGTTTCAAAAGCATTGAAGCATGTTTGGATGATAAATAAGGAAGTGTATTCAGTTAGGATACAAGATTAGAAAAGGAATGTGAAAATGTATAGAGTTTAGAGGAGTTGTCTGTTAATTAGGTGACTAAAACCAAAGGGAATAAACCACCTTTGACAACTAATTAAAGAGACAAGGAATAATTCTTGATGTTGTTATTGGTTTAATTGTACCATATAAATGGCATTTCTTTTTAGTCTTGCATTTATTCATTTTATAATTTTTCTTAAACTTTTAAAAAATTTCAATCCATCCCACCTTAAGAGTTCTTTAGAACAACAATTCACATTTAGATTAAAAAGGATATTAGTCACATTATTTAAATTGTATACCCTTAAAATAAATATCATATTTGAATTCATATTATCTTAAATCTCAATAGATTCAAAAGTCATGAATTGCATAACAAAGCAAAATACGTGTTTAAACATTAATAGTGCTACTAGAATTATCTAAGATTGCAAAGGTGACTTCAAGATTATTATCAAGTGAAGGCTTAAAATGTATATATCCTTTACTTCACATATGATTCATATGAAATTAAAATCAAATCCATTAATTAAATTATCAAAGTAAATCATCATAACAATAATGTATTTTTTATATTTAATAATGTCAATTGCTAATGTATTACTATAAATCAATCTGCATTAAATTGCTCTGCAATTAATATTCAAAGGTTGTAACCCCTTCATATCATATAGCATAGCTTTTAATTTATGACTAAAACCACAAACATATTCATAAAATTCTACAAATATCTATAGACTATAAATATTTATAATATTATATATTAAATGATAATTGAAATTTCAATTAGTAATGGGTTGTTCTCTTTTAGTGTAACTCTTTTTTACAAAATTATTACATTGAACTTCTTTGAGAAAAAAAATCTTTAACATCTTTAAAAAATTATTTCAGAAATTTTTCATTCTTTCAAGCATTGTTTTGAGTTTACATATTTCATAGTTACAAGAATAATGTAAATTAAATTGTGAATAGAGTAATCTCTTCGTAGAATAAAATTTAGAATGGCAACCTTTATTACAGATCTTACAATTCAAGAAATTGAGTTAAAGGTTTTAAATAGCAAAATAATGTTCTAAAATTAAATTAATTTAAATATGAATTAAAAATCATGCTCACTTTAAAACTTAGGCTTTGGGGATCTTTTATAAATTTTTTAAAAATATATTCTTATGTTTCAATGCCCAAAGTTAACTTCCTAATCCATTCTTTTCTTTTTGCTTGTATTATTATTGAAATATTATAAATTTGTTAAAAATCGAAAGAAATTAAATTAAAACTCTACAAAACTCAGAAAGTAAACAAAGCTGTAAAATTGAAATTGGGGCAAGAGAAATAGAGTATCTCATGTTGTACAACAGTAGAAGTAAAAGCGAATTGGACAAAATACGGTATCTTTAAGGTCAGACTCCGCGTTAATAACGGAACAGGAGATGCCCAAAGGAAAATAATTGCAACAGCTTGTGCAATATTCACAAGCACCAATTCTGTACGCACGGGCACAACGGAAAACGACAATAATTGTCAACAACAATGGCGACGACGGCCAACTCGACGATGAGAAGGATAAGTATTGTCCTCGGGTATTTAATCAACGTCAACAAACTATATAATGAACAGCGGCAAGTATTAGGGGACTCGAAGTGCTATCCTGCTGCGACTAAATTTATTTTGGAAGGGGAGAGAAACACACATTGTTGCCACTCACGTTACAGGTAAGAAACTCAAGTATTGAATTCTAGCTTGTTTCCATGTCTAAGTTTCTTTGAACAAAGATAAGATTGATAGATACCAAATTTTTACCTCATCAGAACTATCTAAGTAATCTAGATGCGCGAGAAGAGAGAGGAGGAGTCAGGTCGTTAGACAGCAGTTCTGAATCGGAAATCACTAATGCAAGCGCAAATCTCCTTTCTGTGATCATCAAGAACTGTTAAAATAAAATTTAAAAGGAATACATCTACGGAGTGGAGTGTGCTTTGAATGTTGGTTGATTTTGCCTTTCGTGTTGGTGCTTGAGCTCCCTTTTTTTTGATAACTTTTGAACATTACTGGATCTCCGTGAGGATGTTAACTAAAAATAACTTATACTGAAAGTTGAAAAGAAGCTTGATAACAAGATGTTTAGGTCTCCACCTATTTTCTTTCAATACATACACGCCAATATCAGTGATGATGACTATGAAAATATTTCAATACAAGTTAAAATATAAAAAAAATAAATATTATCTTAAAACTCTTAATTTTTAAATTATAAAATTGTTGATATTAAATAATTTTTATTTTGAATTTACAATTGTGATTTATAAAAATTCAATTTACAAACTTGTTAGTAATAACAT
>JANIHZ010000005.1:28646537-28661491 GCA_027478365.1 Erythroxylum rufum
ACAAGGATAAAGTTATTTGGAGCCCATTAGTACACTGAGCCCCTCAAGATTTAAAAAAATTAAATATTTGGGCCCTCTTATCTTAAATTTTTGGCTCCGTCACTAATTGTATTAAGCAATGTTCAATAATTAGAAGATAAATAAGATTGTGTAGCTGTTTCAATATCTCAAGGCTTGATTATATGGATCTCATTTAGCAATTTGCAAATTAGTTGTTGATTAGCTAGTATATATATGTAGCTGTACTTTATATAGGAACAAATCAATAAAAGCACCTTTTCTTTTTTTATTACAATATGTTACATACATACATATATATTTGTGTGTGTGTATATTAGAATATAAATATTTACCAAACAGAAAATAAGAGGATAAATTGTTCGTTGATATTATAGCTTGTATTGGTATGCATTGCATCCTCCATCTTTATATTTATGAAATTTAATGAAGTTTGCAAATATAGAAGTGAACGCTATTAAAAGGGAAAAGGGAAAGCAGAATGGTAAAGGGGAAAAAAATAACTAGAAAAAATATAGGAGAATTTGATGACATATAATGATGAAAGGTTCATCTTCTTATTATGTACATATAAAAGAAAGGAATGGGAAAAGATAACTTTAATATTATAGGATAATTACCTACTAATTTAGAATAGCAATTAATGATTAACACTTACCAATAAGTAATTGATAATGGTAAATTAAGCAAATTGATTGGCGAAGTATGAAGAGGCTTGAAGTATAAGAATAAAGTAATTGCAAGAGTTGGTATAAATAATTAATTTAGCAGCTGATTCTTTTAAATTTAATTGAATTTAAGAATTTATGCCAATATGAGTTAGTTAGCATGGAATAGGAAAATGTGGCAACTCGGAGGAGGGGTCTTTCTCTTTGTTCAACTTTGATACATGTATGTATACAGATGTGTGTTTGTGATGAACGTAAGTACAACTTGTAGGGCATTAGATGTCAAGATGATTACAAAGGATCAATATCCAATATTCATACATGACGGCACTGGATGCTCTCTGTATTCTGACCTATGTCATTTTAGGGGGTGTGGCGTCTGGGTGGTTTTGTTTTGAATCATCACTGCTGACCCTGGCAATAAGTGCTTCAGCATTTTCATTCTATCGAGAGCGAACAATGCGGACGGCAAAGAGGATGTTCTATGCAAGCCTTATGTATCTTCCTGTCTTCATGTCTGGGCTGCTATTTCACCGGAAGTTGGATGATGAGCAATTGCCAGCAGAAGAGCAATTAATAAAGGAGGTATCATCTTCTTGGGAAGAATCCAAAATCCAAGACAGCAGAAGTGACGACCAGATGTCGAAGAAAGGGTCATGTACTGCTGTCAAACAAGCACGACCACGCCCACCTGTTGCATATGCTTCTGTTGCACCATTTCCTTTTCTGCCTGCTCCATCATATGGTGGACACTAAAATCATGCTTTGTTTTATGCATTTTTAGTGTTTCTTTTATCTCCTTTTATATTTGAAGTTCCAGATAAAAATAAAGATGTCCTTGTAAGCAAGCATACACAATTTTGATATTTGGGGTCTACCTTGTACATTTTCAGAATTTTTGAATGCAAACGAATTACCTCGTGGTTTTTACACATTAGAGGCGCTAACTATTCTATACGTGCTACTCATTATCATAATCCAATAACATCTATGTTGAGCGCTTAACGGCATTGTTTATTGAGTCTCCAATATATACAGGAGGAAGATTTTTACACAACCAATCTTAGAATAGTAAGTTTGAGACAGAGTTGTCCTGTTTCTGTAATAAAGAGACAATGACAGTGACATCGTCAAGCTTGCCACCGGTATATCCCACATAACCAGCTGCCTGGGCTATATCTGCAAATGGAGTCCTCGCAGTAGCAGACTTGCCAATTTCTTGTGCTCTTGTGGCCAGCAATTCTGCAACTTCCTAATACATAATAACAAATAACTTTAGCTTTCAGAATCAAGACAATTTAGACAATTAGTTAAACAGATAATGAAAATAAAGCAAGTTTGAGTTTGACAGCCAATCTTAGGCGTTAGTCTCGGGAACATGATATTGAGAGTTCATACCTGCAATCTCAAACCAGCTTGCAGTGACAAGGAGACTATTGAACATATTTCTTGTTCATAAAGATTGTCAAAAAGACCCTTAGTAGCGGTGATGATGATGTCGCCCTCATCCAGATCAATTTTGTATCTCTGGAACAAAAAAATTAAGCACAATTATACAGAATCATCCCCAGATTAGGGCACTACGGCATGTCAGCAAAAAATTGGTACAACATCATGCACAACCTATCCCTCAGCCCCCCTTCTTTCTACCTAGGGATAAACAATTTAGTCTCGTGTATCTCTACTGTATGGAAGATGGTTTCTAGCAAATCTACCTATCAATATTCAATTCGTACTGTATGCAAAATACTTAAATAAATTGGCAATGAATGCATAATTGTAAACAAGTATATATAGGACTCATTCCTTGTGAATCCAAGGCAATGATCAAGAACAAGATTTTAAGTTAAACGTACTGCTTTACTTGGAAAGAGAGAGAATGTTTGTGATGAAGAGCAGGGTAAGGAGTAACGAAATCAAGTGGAAGAACAGAAATTTTGTGAATTAGAAACGCAGAGAAAGACGAAAAGTTTGCCTGAAGTTTTGCTTACAATGACATCATATCCTAAAACTCAAGGTATAGTGTGATTTTGCAACATAAAACAAACTCCCAAGAAAGGAACAATTTCAATTTTTAATCTCCTAGTTCCTACACCAATGCCTCACATAAGAGAACCTAAAATCTTGAATCATTTGGTAATAACATCAGGACTTCAACTAAAATATAGCAAAGGTTAAGTGCATAAAAAGCAGCGCTCGATGGCTGCGGTAGATTCACTGCATAAGCTATTTATGAGAGAGTGTCTGTACATGCACAGAAGTTTTGATCTATTCTCCCCACGCCTTGTCTTGAATAGTTGAATCAACAAAGATGGAGAAGTTAAAACTTGGACAATATTCAGTAGATTTTGTGTTGTGAGATAATTAAAACTTTACATTCTGGTTAAGATTTAAGAGGGAAAAAGCAAAGTGTTAATTTGGACAATTAAGGAGTATAGTACCTCTGAGAGTTGACAGGGGTCATCTCCCCTCTCAATCCGCAATGGAAAGTTAAATTCATGGACCATGGCAGAAGACCTCTTGTAGACAGTGCTGTTTCGTATTATCAGAAAGCCTGAGTCTCCAATATTATCCACTTGGAGAGCCTGATGACAGCAAATGACAAGAGAGGTTATAAATTGCCTTGCAACCAAAAAGTAAGAATATTACATTTATCACCTCTGAATCCTACCATTAATATTGATGTACACAATTAATTCTAAATCAGCATATTTGTACTGAATGGACAGAAGGTCAAAAGGGGTTTGCAATTCAAGCTAGAGTGCCATCTCTTGTGAGATCCCTGATAAGGTCCCTACACATGGAACTTTTTTTAAGACTGTCAAGCTAAGCCAGCAGCTTCTACTGGGCATTCAACTGCTCCTAACACCAAGATTCTCAATCTAGTCTTCCTCTCTTCCCTTCGCCTGGATAAGAATCCCATCTCTCAGACTCAAAGTCGATCTCTCTAGAATATTCTTAACAAAAACACCATAATAGTGATCCAATCTACTCAGAATTCTTTGTATACTCATGCCAAAGGATTTCAAATTTTGTTTAACACCCCCAACTTCTCTAATAAAAGCTATTGCATCTTTCTTCATAATCTTTAGATTTAATCACTTGTCTCATGATAGAATGAGAAACTAAAAGGACAAGTAAGACCTTATGTAAATACCTTATGTAGTAACAGTAGTAAGTACTGAAAATCTAAACTCTTCAACAATCCACAACCATTCTTTTGGAAATAGGAGTTATATCAGCTAAATTGAAAATCACAACTATTCTTTGGGAAATCGGAATTATATCAGCTAAAGAACAAATGTTTCTTAAACTTCTAAAAATATCTCCTGCCAGCCCAACAAGAAGTTCATTGGCACTAACATGCATCCTAGAAGGATACATAAGTTGCAAATTACTACTCAATCTTACCGTCTTTAGAATGGAGGAATTTGCTCCACCCTTTTGAACACTAGAGCATACATATTGAATATAGTTATACCTCACAAGTTATTGTATTCACGTGAGATTGCATGGTTGGTTATTAACATAATATTTTCATGCTGTGCCTAGTATGGAGCAGGATCTTCCAAGAAACACCACATAAATTTTGATCACAGAAATTGTGTAATATCTGGACTATGAAATTTATAACCCAGGGAACAAAGTTGTTGAGTGCACGAATTGATATGTCTCAAAACTTCCAATTCCTTTTGAAAAATAAACCTAGAAAAATACGAAAACATGAAACTTCTTGCTTATTAAATAGTGATTTGGTCCAATTCTTTTTTCAAAGAATGTAAACTCAGTTGAACAGCAAAGTTGTAACAAATGATATGAAATCTTCTGCTAGAATCCTACCTCACCATCAAAATAAGCAATCAGAGCTGTACAAGAACCAGGACATTGTGTAAGTGCAACAGCTTTATCAAGTACTTCAACTGGGTCAGGTACACATTTGCTATCCAGTAAAATATCCACACACCGTTTGATGAGGTTGTGTGCATATAAGCCAGTATTTGTACCTGAAAAAGGAGATAACTAATATTTATCCAGATACAAGTATATTAAGCAATGATATTTTGACCATACATTTTTAAGTTTTAAGCCCATTCAAAGAAATGAATCTGAGATTAAGCAAAACTAGAAATGCAGTAGAGGAAGAGAGAGTAATAGCAGTTTCAACAGTTAACAGTAGAGCAGTTGACGTGTATCAAGAAACAACCACAGAAATTTACCCTGAGGATTAATAAATTCTACGTGAGTTCTAGCATATCTAGATAATTGGCTAGTCTTGGCTCCCGTAGGACACTGATTATGACAATAACAACTCCCTATTATCTACCGCAACCTCTTACAGGATAAATCCTTGTACCAACCTCCAAACATCATATTATATCATATTACCCTATACAAGGAAAGAAAAAAAAAAAGAAAAAAAGAACAAGTATTCTAATACTGGTTGGTAAGGCCTAATATAAGGGGCCACAAAAGAAATGCCTACGATCCAAATTCATATTTGAGAATCATGCCATCATGTTCAATATTTGTCACATCTTGTATCAAAGTTGTCACACTACCCTATAATCTACAGAATCTAAACAAACTAATACACTATATAGTTCGAATTCAATTAACTCATTTATAAGACACATGAACGTTATATACTTATATTACTCAAAAATGTTAACCAACCACATGACTGCAAATAATAATCGACTATAATAAGTACGTAAAATCAAACTAATCATGTAAAATTGATGATTAAAAGAAATAATGAATATAATGATTTAAATATTATGTGTAACTTAAAGATAAATTTCAAAAAAACTTAAAGATAGTCATGAAAATGGATGATTATTAAGTAGCCATCCAACTAAAAATTTTAGGTTATTTGTGAAGCTCAAGAGTAGATCAAATGCTGTCAAATACGCACCATCACATTAGTGTAGGAAGATCATATCAAGTCACAAATTCACCATGATGAGAGCAGCATGAATTGAACATGGGACTTCCTACGCATAAAAATTCAGATATATCACACCAACAAACCATTCAATTAAAATTTTAAAAGTTGGGCGAGACTCAAATATGGATCAAATATAAATCTAGAAATATAACCCTGCAATATCTCAGAAATTTAGTATTAAATAAGGATATATATTATACATATCCTCCTAATTAAAAATATAGGGATTTACTGTAATATGTAACTCTCGTCAAACCATGATAAAGATGCAATCTAATTACTTTTATATCTTTCATCGTAGGCCTTATAGTTTTTTTTTTTTAGAGGCCTTATAGTTGAATCAAGTAAGACCTTATGTAAATACTAGCACTATTTTCCTTCTCTTTACTTTCACTTTTCACATAATATCAATGCAATTATCTATCCTTTATTCATCCATTAGCTGCCAATATCTCCTTCTAGGGAAGTTCTTCCAAAGAGCTTAACCTCTATTTATCCCAATTATTCTCCCTCAGCTTTCTTCAAGGAAAAACTTAAATCTTAGTAGCAAATACCATCCAGTTTAAACTTTTTCTTAAGGTGTGTAATCCTCTCCAACCACCTTTTTACTTAGTTGTTAGTAAATTTTTCCAAACACCTCTTCAATCTTTTTTGCTTTATTAGAGTATCGTCTTCCTTAGCCAACTCCTTTTGTTATTCCCAACGACTCCTCCGTATTGAGGACAATGTTTAGATGACCAGCACCGCTGCTCAGTTTCAGATGACTTCTAGTATTGTCTCTTCCTCAGCTACCTGTCACAAGAGTTTCCAACCATTGTTGTTTCCCATTTCTTATGTGTTCCTGCTCTTTTAGGTGCTGTCTTCCCTGATACATGGGCACTTGTCGCTGTTTTTGAGCTCCATCTTCAGCTCTTATTTCTGACGGAGTTAAAAGCACGAATCCACCCTTAAGATTTTCACATAAATTCAAACAAATATGGCATTTATAAGTTAACTCTTTATGCTGACACCCATTAACATAACAACCATTATTTGGATGGTACTTAATAACAGCTTTAGAATTAATTTCCAAAGAGATAACGATTATAACCTATTTATACTGCAGGAAAAGCCTTACGAAGTGCATTAAAAAGTTCTAATATATTAAGGGTCGATTTTATAAATATTGAATAACTATTAGAGCCAATATGTCAAGCTAAAAATTGTAGGCATTAGGAACATATCTATACCCTGTCACCTTCCTACCGGCTATGCTTCTCCCTACTAGTGACGTTCCCCTTTTGGCAAAAATGTCAAGGATATAGTAATCTTTTGGTTTAGTTGAATTTATTATCAGCTTGGGGTGGAGTAGTAAATATTTTATAGATATAGTATTTAATATAAGACTATTATATGTATGCCCCTAATTAAGAAGATTGTTATGATGAGATATGCATCTCGCTCTATAAATAGGGACTTAAAGTATAAATAACTTTGTTGAGTTTGTGATTGAATTGTAATCAATTAGGCCAGAATTAGGGAGATTTAGTTTCCTAGAATAGCCCTTTTGTAGTTGTCAATTAAACTTTATTTTCGAGGATTTTTTTTCCTTATTTAAATGGTTGTATAGTTATAGATATAGACACCTTGTATTCTTACAAATATATAAAAATAGAGAATCCTTACAACTCATGTTCATGTGGCACCAGAGCAAGAATCTGTTCCTGGTAACCCTAGCTGCAAATAAACTTCCAGAAAAACCTAAACACTACAATCCTACCCGAACTAGTCCATTTTTCCTACCTATTCTATCTCTCTATCATCATGTCCGATGTTCTACGATAATTAGCATTCCTGAATACATTCGTTGCTATTGCTCGGGCTCCTACCTCGAATTCCCACTCCATTCAGATCACCATTATCAAATTGACTGGAGAGAATTATTTGCATTAGTCTCAATCTATGCACATGGATATTAGTAGTAGGGGAAATTTGGCTACTTGACCAGAAACAAGAAGTAACCTAAAAAGAGTAATCCAACTTATCCAACATGGGATGTGAAGCACTCAATAGTGATGACATGGTTGGCGAACTTGATGGAGGACATAACTCCAACTACCGGTACCATCATGGCAAAGGAGCTTACAAACAATATCAACTAACTGTACTCAAAGTTGGGAAACAAATCTCAGCTATATGAATAACCTTGAAGCTTGAAAAAATCTATAAAGGTGAGGATAGTATCACTAAGTATTTTAACTCTTTGAAACATCTGTGGCAAGATTTAGATCTTTTCAATGATTATGAGTAGAAATACCCAAAGAGATTGTAATCACTAAAAAATCGTAGAGATAAATGTATTTTTAAATTAATTATTGGCATAACTATGGAGTTTGATGGAGTCAGAGCCAAGATTGTGGGTTGACACCCCTCCATCGCTTGGAGAAGTCTTCTTTGAGGTCCATCATAAGGAGAGTCTCCATTGTCTTGCTCAAAAAAAGAAGCTTTGGCAACCTAGATTGTCGGGAACAATATTAAAAAACTTGATGATAGGCCTTGTGTTTGGTGAAATTAGTGTGATAAGCCTTGTCACACACGCGAAACTTGCTTTAAGCTTCACAAAAAACCAACAAATTAGAAGGGATCTCTTGAAAGTCCGTTCAATCATCCAGCACATAAGGCAGGCCTGGTTCCCCTCGACAAGGAGCACATTGATCAACTCCTGAAGCTGCTAAATTCCAACTCAAGGTTGGTGAATACTCATAATGCTTTCGTTGCTCAAGCAAGTAGTCTTTCAACGGCACTATCTTGTCATTCACCTAATTATTCTACTCCATGGACCATAGATAATTTATTCCATACTTATTAACATGTTCTAGTCATGATGAAATTGTGCTAGTCGTTATGAAATTCGTATATTAGGTGGCTCTTATTCCCCTATAGCTAGAAAAGGCTTGACAAACCTCCCAAAAATTAATGTGTTCCATATGGAGTTTATGAGTTATTTCTAGAAAACTCTACAGAAAACTTTGAACACTAAGCTTCAATTTCAAGTTCTTTCCATCCCCAAACCAATGGACAAACAGAGGTGGTGAATAGAAGTTTGGAAGACTTGTTAAGATGTTTGGTTGGAGACAATATACATAATTGGGACTAATTTTTCCTATAACAGAATTTGCATACAACAATTCTATAAATAAGTTAACTGATAAGAGTCCTTTTGAGATAGTTTCAAGAGTTCAACCAAGGAATCTAGTTCCTTTACCACAAATAATACAAGTTAGCATTGAAGCCTAAGTTTTTGCACAACATATGAGAGACATCTTTGATGAATATATCAACCAATAACTTAACTTATTTAAAAAATGCTAATCAATATTGTCAATTGTTGGAATTCAGTGAACGGGATATAATGATGGTAAGGATCCGTCCACAGCGTTTTTCAAAAGGGAAATATAAGAAATTTCATTCATAGAGTTTTGGTCCTTATAAGATCCTCAAGAAGATAAGTGCTAATGCTTATGCTTTGAAATTACCAAGTGATATAGGAATTAGTCCTATCTTTAATATTGCAAACTTAATTATTTATCATAAACATGATGATACACAATCTCTACCTATAGCTGTAAGAATTCCAGTCACTCCTCATCTTAAAAAGGAGATAGAGGATGTTCTTGATGAACAAATTGTAGTCATAAGAGTTAGAGAGTATCAACAATTTGTTGTCAAGTGGAAAGGAAGGCCTACTTCTGACAATTCTTGAATTTTAGATCATCAATTTCAAAAGTTGAATCCAAACTTTGTGATCAATATTTATCACATTCTACATCAAGGACGATTTTGAGACAAGCTAAGAAGAATTAATGAAAAAGAGCTTAAAGTCTATAGAAGAAATAAAGGAGAAAAAATTAGGTAATCACACGCTTCAATTTGGTGAATTGAAGGTTGGAAATTGAGGTGACAGCAAAAATAAGGGTTAAAACTTAGATTATGCTACGATTCCTTATTAAATAGTAAGTAGTAGTAAGTTAAATATATTATTCTAGTTTAGATTTATTGTTCTAATTGTTTAAAACTTGTAAAATTTTTATTAGAATATGATTTAAATTTGTTAGAAACCCTCTCCTATTAGAATAAGGGTTCTAAGAAATTTATAAATATGTGAATACTCAACCATTCAAAAACAAGATATCCTAAATTTTTTTCTACGAATTTGAATTTTCAGTTAGAATGTGTAATGCTTTCTTCTACGAGTGATTCTCAAACCTAAGAGTAATTCCTAGTTTCCTACCCTCCATTGTTTGTGTTCCTCGCTAAATTCCGGAAATTCTAACATACAGCTCCAACAACCAAAACCCTAAATTTTAGCCATATCAAACCTAAATTCCAGCCATATCAAGTCCTAAAACTCTAAGCCTAAATTTCCAACAATCAAGTTGTAAAAACCAGCCATACCAAATCTGAAATTTCAACATTCCACACCTGAAGTGGACATTCTAGCACCCTCATATCAGTCTTATTTCCTAGTTTGTGAATTTTAGCTACCAATTAATATTTCTTGTGTTTGTCCTAAATCAGATTTATTTACTGTTATGTTTTTAAGAGTCCAAGTAGGCGAGTGCAATTGGTATAACCTTACTTGTCTGCTAAAGATTGCATTTTGACTTAGTTCTCCCAATCTTATTAGTTGTTAAGCTACAAACCTGGCCCTTCAAATTAGCCCTTGAACTCCTAAGCTCAATTTTTGAAATAAAACACCATTGCATGTGTGTGACGTCATTATTTTGCATCTTTTCTAGTTCACATGTAAACCTACATTTTCATCAGCTTTGCTATAAGAACTCACACATAAGATTTGGCCCATTAACTTTTCTAGAAACCTTATGCTATATCACTTTTGTATCTGGAATCCACAGCCTATTTCACAAATGCAGGTTACTACAAGCATGTTCAAAATATTAGTTGAATAAAGCCAGGATAATGACAGCTAAAAAGTGTCAGACACTACAAACATATGTTTACACTATATGAATGGAATAGCCATTTATATTTGATAAAACTAGACCTAGATAGACCTCAAAAAGCCTCTTATGGGAGGACTTATTTTCTCTTGTTCCTAGTCAATGTGAGATATCTTAAATGCAATATCAATTACAAGCAATGATCCATACAATTAATTCTCATTCAAATGCAAAAATGCAAATAATTTTTTTTTCTTTCCAGCGTGGATAAAAGATCACAAGCAAGAACCAAGAGCTTTAAACAAGTTATACAAGAGAAATCAAAAGGCTAGAAACATGACAAAATGTGAACTTATTAACATTGATGCATGATCTCTCTCCCCCACCTTTGATAGGTAGAAAAGGGGGATTGAGCACAAGGAAGAAATATTATAGCTGCATATGTTGTCAATTTTGGGAAAGGGATGAAGAATGTACGAGCACTACAAATAAGGCATACCTTCAAATGACCACTCTCCAACTCCATCAGCAATGCCAAGCCAATTCTGATGGACAAAGTAAGTATCTTCTACACCTGTCAATGCCTGGAAAGAATAAATTCTAGAATTATTTCCCTGATTAGCGACCTCATGTGGTACAATTGTACAATTTATCCGAGGTTTCCTGATGTGTTGTTTAGACTGTCACAATTTCACAATCAAAAAGTTAACTATTATTGGGGAATCTTGCATAAACTCATTTCCAATGTTATTTCTAATTGTTATTTTGATATGCATAATCCAAATATTGTGTACATCAGAAAAACTAGCAATACAAAAGATGGAAATACTTCCGATACTATAATATCCAATTGCTTTATTCACTGTTTTCCACATCTTATGTCACTGTTTAAAGTGTGTCTTTTTTTCTGCATGATTCTGTGCAAACAAAAAGAATGTATGATGGATTGATGGCTGAACTGTACCTTTGAGGGATGTGGTATTACAACAGCACCAGAAGTTAAGAAAAGTCCTGTAGTCAAGATTATGTCCCTGTCACTAAACATAGTAAAAAATGAGAGATAGATGGACGATGCTTCAACGAAAAAAATAATTGAAAGTAACTATCTCACAAAAGGGGCCATTTTTCAGTACTACAATGGAGCTCTCGGGCTTCAACATAACGGTGCAGGATAGAGCTCTGAAAGCTTTGGAAAACATTACTGAAAAAGAAATCCTCCGATCTCATTAATGTTTATTTAAAGTTTTAGTGTTTCTAGAGAGCTTAGACATATGCACCTTTGACATTCCTTTTCCACCATAAGTTAAACGGTTCATCTTAAACTTTGATGGAAAAGGACAGAATCCAAGGAACTGCTAAATCCAGATCATTGTGACCATTCAGGAGATTACTGGCAACATCTCTACATTTGAATCCATTTAAAGGCTTGCCACGTATGTAAATGTTAATGGATGTTTCAGCCATGTCCAGGATTCATGGTAAGAAAAAAAGGGTGGAAGCCTTGACCATATTAAGTACCATACACAGGAAAGCAGAATAATTTTCAATAAAGTATTAGCCACACCATCCTCATTCACCACAAGCGTTGTTTTTTAAAATTGGAATTTCCAAAATCTAATTCTTGTCAAATTTCAAAAAAGTGGGAGCATGAAATGCTTTAAGGGATGATTTGATACGGTAGGGATCATTGGTTACCCATTCAAAGCAGATCCTTCTGTTTGACATGACAAATCCATGTTACTGCTGTAGTGCAGGTCACCTTCAGACATTTCTTCTTCCAATTTTAAGGAAGACAAGCAGTGATCTAACTGCAAAGAATGGAAAATCTAAATGTTGAGGTCCCTTAATGTGATCAAATGATCTCATCAAAGTAACCGTTTGAAGAATCAGGACACGTAGTTTGCCCATTGATGCAACAGAAAATAGGATAACTATCTTGCCTATAAAGTAGCTATTCAGAAGTAGCAGATATAGATTATAGCCATGAAATGGACCTTTCTATATATCTGCAGCCCATAAAGATATTTAATGGACTATTTCAAGAACATTTTCTTTCAAAAATAACACTCTACATAAGGTTGAAATGGGCACTTAAAATGTTTTTTTTTTTTTTTGAAACGGAAGAACCCGCAGCCGCTACCCTTTGGATGCGCACTGGGTAAACCTCCGGATTGACGCAAGCATTTAAAATGGTGATTATACAATGTATATATGTTTAGAATGCACAAACATAAAAATCTTTATGTCAAGACAGCATGTTAAAGAAACCATAAATAAGTCAAACAAATGAAAAGAAAATTAAGGATCAATAAAATGTTTGCCACAAAACTATTTAATTTCAAGAGTATTATCTACACGAGAAATATCAGTAACATCACGTTTACTACAAAACTATGAAATTTCAAATGTATTACTTGGTGCATTACGATAGCAATCTCATACACTTAAATTAAAAAAAATTGATAAGATATGAAACAACGACTGTCAACTATACTTTGAACAAGGAAATGATGATGTTGTATTGCACAAAGTAGCCACTTGCAATTCAAGAATGAAGAAGAGCATTCTCTTTCAAAGTGATGAAGCACCTCAAAGCAAATATGGAAAGGAATGATCCCTCCTAATTCAATAATAATGACATAACTAATGAAAGTATAGAGTTGACTAGTTAAGAGAGAATAAGAAGAAACCATTTTCGAGTTCTCTATCCCATCATTGTCAACTGAAGCATTCTCTGCCGTGCAGTTTGGATGCTCATCAATAATGCCTTCATCCATTAAAGAAGAACCAACATCTCCAACCTTTTGAGTTGCATGTGTTGGAACATTAGACTCTTCTTCTCTACTTTGATCGAGATGTGTTACTTGGGCATTGGTACTCTCTTTGTAAGTAGCATTTCGCGATGCAAAACTATCATCAGAAAGTCCAGAATCAGTGGTGATCCATTGACTTGCCTGTGGAGCAACCTCGTCCTCAGAGAAAACAACGTCAAACCCAGAATCACCATCAGAAGAAGCAACAACAATGTGATTATCACCACAAGTTGCCTGTTTTTGTACAACATCAGAATCAATCCTGGATTGAGGAGGAAGAGTCAAAATCTTATAGGTAATCACCTCAGGAGTAGCAAAGGCAGGTGGGTTATCCAAAAATTCGGTTTCCTCTGCCGAAGATGTTTCATTCATCACAACATTAGACGAAGGGATAATTTGTTGAGAAGCATCGGTATGCGCCACCGGTGATTTATCTAGATGATGAACTTCAGCCTCATGTTCGACCTCACCCACATCACCAAAGCGAAAGACAAAACTACCATCCGGCTGCTCTGCAACAGCCATTCACGAGCAGACATACATACGATTAGATAAACATAAAATCCATGTATACATATATACATCAGATGGTAAGGCGAGATTAAGTGAAGGCGTACCAGTGGTAGAAAGGAGATGGTATTGAGTAGTAGAAGTAGCAGCAGCAGCATCATTGTGAGAAGAACAGAAAGTAATAGAAGTAGAACGTCCAAGAGAAGAAACGAGTGGAAGGAAAGAAGAGAAGAAACGAGTGGAAGGAAAGAAGAGAAAGGTGTGAAAGTAAGAAGACGAAGAAAAAGAAGAAGAGAAGTTTAAAGGCCTGTGTGTGGGTCTAGTGGCAATCACGGAGTTGAGGGAAAGACCGTCCATTTTCAGCGGGTTATGGCAGACATTTAGCAAATCAAACTGTGGCGGTGGTGACGGTGATTGAGGGAGGAGGGAAACAGAACAGCAGGACTGATTCTTTCAAAGAATTGCTTACTGTCTGTCTGTTTGTTTGCTCATAGGTTGGGTAAGGATACGATAGCCAATGTGCGTCAAACATAAGACTACAGTTTAGCGAGCGAGACATGAAATATCTCATATTATAAAATTACTTATTAATCATGAAATATCTCATATTATAAAATTACTTATTAATTAAAAATAGTATTTCTCTTAATGACGTTACTATTACTCTTTCATAATGATTATTATCCTCGGTATATGCTATCTTTAGTTGATTCATAAAATTCTAGAGGCTCAATCATATGAAATAAGAATCTCCATATTGGTAGCCCACTTATTAGCTACAGCAGCTACTGATTATCCCAATAGGTCTAGTTGGACATACTGCCAGAATTTTTGTTAATAAATTTACGGTGTGAAGCCGAGTTTCGTAAGTAAATAGACTTAGGCCTTGTTTAGCAAACAATTAATTGTATTAATTGTCAGCTAATTTTATAAGCTATTAGCTGATAGCTAATTTTATCCGCTGATTTGACCAGCGGATTGCATTAGTTATTTGTTAAAGATGTTTAATGACTATAAAAAAATTATAAGGATGTGAATATTATACATCTTAGTATTT
>JANIHZ010000005.1:28672870-28689006 GCA_027478365.1 Erythroxylum rufum
AAGTAAATAAAATAACTAATTTAAAAAATTTTGAAAAAAAGAGGAGAATAAAAGATAGGATTGGTACTAAAAATTTTAAAAATTGAGGAAACTTTTTTGCAAACTTTTCAAAAGATTTTAAAATCTTTCTACCCTCCCTCCTACGTTATCCAAAATGGGTCAGTATCAGCTAGTATTTACACTTGGTATATCTATTGTTTATTTCGTACCGGTATTCATATCACTGGCCATGATACAAATGCCACAAAGGGAAAAATAAAAATACGAAGCAAGTCTAGCTAGAATGAACAAGGACCGTAATCTTATTAAGAGTTTAACATTATAATGTGATGAAAGTGGGGACAGACAAACGTTACATAGCCAACGTGGAGATTTGGATGGACTCCAACTCCCTATTGGTCCGAAATCTATCCACGAAACCCACCTAGATTTCGTCTTTAGATTTCATTATCCGACATGGCTCCTTACGACGACGCTCTTTCAGATTTCTTAGCAGCTCCCTTCAGCGTTAAGACCATCCAAGTGTCCATTTTCCACACAACACAAGTCCAAGCACCCCTAGGAATATCTTTTCAATTGAAGCAAATAAACTAGCCTACTAGCTCTAGCCATGGCTGCTACATCTGGGGCTCTTCTCAATGGATTGGGATCGTCATTCTTGTGTGGAGGGCAGAAAAGCAGCAAAAGCCTTCTGGGAGTTGGGGCAAATAGGGTTGAAACTAGTGTGGCGGGTACACGCAAGTTGGTGGTGGTTGCTGCAGCTAAGCCTAAGAAATCTTGGATTCCTGGTGTCAGGGGCGGAGGCAACTTCATTGACCCCGAGTGGCTCGATGGCTCGTAAGTTACATTAACTCCCTCTGTACTACTTGGTAAACAAATATGTTTAAACGAATCCGACTAATATCTAGGATTAACGTCACACACATCGTTTGGTTCAATATTTAGGCTTCCAGGTGACTACGGTTTCGACCCACTAGGCCTAGGAAGAGACCCGGCATTCCTGAAATGGTACAGAGAAGCTGAGCTCATCCATGGCAGATGGGCAATGGCTGCGGTGGTCGGAATCTTCGTGGGACAAGCATGGAGTGGCATACCATGGTTCGAGGCTGGAGCAGACCCAGGTGCCATTGCGCCATTCTCATTCGGCACTCTCTTGGGGACACAGTTGATTCTCATGGGATGGGTTGAGAGCAAGAGATGGGTTGATTTTTTCAACCCAGATTCACAGTCGGTGGAATGGGCCACACCATGGTCTCGGACTGCTGAGAACTTCGCTAACGCCACTGGTGAACAGGGTTATCCTGGAGGCAAATTCTTTGACCCCTTGGGATTTGCTGGCACTCTCAAGGATGGTGTTTACATTCCTGATGTGGAGAAGCTTGAAAGACTTAAAGTTGCAGAGATTAAGCACGCTAGGCTTGCCATGGTCGCTATGTTGATCTTTTACTTTGAGGCTGGTCAAGGCAAAACTCCTCTTGGGGCTCTTGGTTTGTAAATGTAGATACTAATGAATCCGCTGATTTAGAACTCAAGAAATTATGTGTTTAATTGAGATCGACCTTTTGAGTTCCTTCCAACTTAATTCTTTTTTTTTTTTTTGGGTCTTGAATAAGAGTTTTGGGCATATATGTTGTTTTGAAGGATTATCTGTTTTATCTGTTAAAAGATGCAACCCAAAGTTTGTACACACTGTTACAAAAGAAAACAGTAAGATATAAGGTTGTTCGAATATATGCTTTTTTTTAAAACCCACACAAAGTATTCTGGTGGTCCGAATTATTGATGACACATTGACACCTTTAAACTATTACTACGATCTACCTGGTGAATCCTGAGGGGCAGCCCAACACTAGTATTTAACACTGCGAAAGTCAAATCTTCAACCTTAATAAAGAGAAGACCAGCTCCTTACTATCAAGACTTCGGGCTCGGTGGTTATATACATGTTTTTTTTCTTTTCTTTTCTTTTTTTTTTGTGAAAAAGGTAAAGACAAGGAGGACCAATGCCTCAAAAAAGTGACAGAGAGAGCATCATTTTGTAAATACTGACGAAGGCCATTTTCTTCCTTGAGGATATGTAAAAGAGAACAATCTCAATCTCTATTCAGCATGGATTTGATATCGTTGATGACAACTAAGTAAGGATGCGAGGGGGAACAGTTGGTATGGACTAAATGAATAGTTTCGAGAGAGTCTGACTCCACAAGAACCTTCCGATAACCATGATCCCAAGCTAAAGCAATTCCATGAGAAATAGCTTGGAGCTCAGCAAGAAGATTAGTAGCAATTCCAATAGAACCTGAGAAGCCAACAATCCAACGACCACCCTCATCTCGCAACAAACCACCAAAGCCAGCAGCACCGGGATTCCCAAGAGAGCTCCCATCAACATTAACTTTAACATAATTCGGCCAAGGGACCTTCCACGATACCCATCGACTCTCCCTCGGTAACGACGGAGCGTCCCCCATGCATATCCGACACTCATCAACAAGCTTCAAATAGTTATGGTGTTGTCCAATGGCAGATATTGTCTCACGCTGGAAAATCTCACGATTCCTAGCACACCAAATGGTCCAAGCTCCAACAATGAATTTGATAGCGTGATCAAGGGAACAAGAAACATCAAACACATTAGTGGTAATCCATGCATCAATATCAAGAGTGAAAAAAAGAGATAAGGTACCCAGAATAGCATTCCATACCTTTGTGGCCCATAAGCAATCGCGTAAAGCATGAACATTACTCTCCCAATCTTTACCACAACGTGGGCAAAGGGGAGAAGTGGCCATGCCTCGATTATATCGTAACAGGTTCGTTGGGAGGCGCTGCCATCGAATTTGCCAGATGAAGAACCTTAGTTTTTGAGGAATTTTGAGCTTCCAAATGTGCGACCAAAATTTGCTAGGATTTGGAGGATAAGGAAGACGAATTACAAATTCAAAACCATACTTCACCGAATAACAGCCCGAGCTGTTTTCCCCCCAGATCAAGCAATCACCATGAGTATGTATTCGCAATAATGGCACGGCTAAGATGGCCTGTTGCAAGTCAGCCTCTAATGTTGTATATATACGAGAAAGGTCCCACTGCCCATGACCATCCAAAAGATCCGTCACTAAAACCTGATTATCCCGAGGATCAACGTTGGAGACTTGGTGACACAAAGGAAAATCACCTACCCAGCGATCATGCCACAAGGAGATAGACTCACCATTTCCCACTCTCCAAGAGTAGCCATCCCTTAGGAACGGAACAGCTCGCTGTATAGATTTCCAGCAAGGGGAAGCAGTTGAAGAGGTAGTGTGAGTGAGAATATGAGACCGCTGCAAGTACTTGCAACGCAATACAGCGGACCAAAGTTTATCCTCTGCCTTCGTAAGAGACCAAACCAGCTTACCCAACATTGCAATGTTATTATCCCGAGCCATGCGTAATCCTAGACCACCCATAGCTTTCGGGCTACAAACTGACTCCCAGTTCAAAAGATGAATACCTTTCCCCTTACTAGACAAGGACCTTCGTAAGGATTTTGTAGCAGACATTACATAAACTGATGGGGCAAAAATGAGTCATAGACACAGGTTGAGAATTCTTTGGAATCAATACCACCATAGTATCCGTCAGATTATCTGGGCATACCCCAGTGGAAAAAGCATCCCTCACCATAGCAAAGACACAATCGCCCACGAGATGCCAATACTTTTTATAGAAAACTGGTTGAAACCCATCAGGACCAGGGGCTTTATAAGGCTTTATAGACTGAACAACAGCAAAGACCTCATCCTTGGTTACGGGTCGCAAAAGAGCCAAAGCATCAGTGTCAGAGAGGAAAGGATGATTGGGGATATGAGGGAAAGGCATACGATCATCATCAACAGTGCAAAACAGCTCTTTAAAAAAAGACAATGCCTCAGACTGAAGAGCCGATGACTCAGTAATCCAGGATCCATCTGAAGCCCGAAGTCGCTCAATTCGGTTCTTTTTCCGACGAGATATAGTCATGGCATGAAAGAATCGGGTGTTTCTATCACCATGTTGCAACCATTGTATACGAGAATTTTGATACCAAAAAAGCTCCTCCTGTCGGAGAATGTCGTTATATTAAGCAATAAGAGCATGTTCCAAAGAAACAAGGGCAGCACTTTGGTCAAATGCTAAAACATTTTGAACTCCTTTGATCCTTGTTAGAATCCGTTGCTTCCTTTGGAAAATATTCCCAAAGGAGTCCTTGTTAAACTGTAAAGCAGCTACCTGACATTAGTTAAAGCCTCACTGAGAGAAGAATGCCCCTGGTTCCAAGCACTTTCAACAACAGTAAAGAAGTCCTTATGAAGAGTCCAAGCAGTGTTGACTCTAAGTCGATTCCACAGAGAATGTGTAAATTTATTGAAATGAAATTAATCGACATTTAAGTTAAGGGAGGGTTTTGAATTTTTTAAAATAAGAAAATAAAATAAAGCTAAACTAACTAACAAAAGCAATTTAAAGAAAACATGTAAAAATAATAAAAGTGGAGAATTTAGTAGGGATCCGATTCTTTGACTCAATCTCGACCTACACCCTAATTAAACATATTTTATTGATTTGTTATTCTCAAATCTCTCTTAGAAACTATTAATCGTGGGTTAATAATCAACCCAAAATTTCCCTTAGCTAGTGTTTAATCAAGATACGATTGTTAATTAAACATAACTATCGAATAATCTAGGATACGATCTCTAAATTTAATTGGGTAGTAGAATTACCAATTAGGAAAACCAATTAATCAAGACAACAACCATATACGATGCATCATTTAACTTAGGTTATGTTATCTCTAATGATTACAAACTATTAGTCACTACAAATAAATTTTCAATATAACAATTGTGGATTATATAAAATTCTAGCAATAAGTTTGTAATAAAATGATCCAATAAATGTATTAAATCCATCTCATCTTTTCACAATGCCTAATGAATTCATACACAAATAATCGAATTATAACGATAACACAATCATTCATACACGAAACCCAAATCTATATATATATGATAACACAATCAATTTCTAAAGAGAGAAATAAATAACAAAACAATGGAAGAAATGCTCAACCAAGTTGTTGGTGTCGATATTGTCTCTAAACCGGCTTATGATTGTCTAGCCCTTTATAGGTCTCTCACAGTTAATAGCTTCCATAACCCTCTTCATGCTCTCCTAAAAAAAATGCTTCAACCACCTCCAAGAATGTCCCAGCCGAAACCCTTAAAACTCTCGCTATTGTGTTATTCTACAGCTAACGCTCCTGTTCTCTTTTAGACAACTCTTTAAAAATGTTGGAAAATTCCTTAGGCTTGCAGATTATTACAAAATAAATGGTCAAACTGACTAGATCTTAGGCATATTTGATTATGATATTTAGTGCTTGATTGTAGGAATTAGTTTAGAGATATTCTTGTGATAGTTAGCAAATAAATAAGATTTTCTGTTACATTTCAGCTCTATATAATGAGCTTTGTTGTTGTCAATAAAGTTGTGTGTTCTACAATAAAAACATCTTCTTTTTCCTCCACTTCTATTCACTTATTATGCTTCAGCTTTGGAAAAACAACAAGGCAGTTGCGAAATTCCAACACTATTTGTATGATCATTATTTTATAATTTGTGCAGATCAGAAAAGCCTCAAACATCTCTCTGATCAAGTTGTACAGACACCAAAACAACAAGAGTGGCTTCCCAAATTAATGGGTTATCGCTATTCTATTGAGTACAAACCAGGCACACAAAATCGAGTTACTGATGCTTTATCTTGTTGCTGTTTATTTGTATACTCTATATCACATGCTTCTATTATTGATGATATATTTTTGGAGCTTTGAAGTTCTACTGAGTTATAAGAACTTATGCAAAATTTTGAGATGACCCTACTGTCATGCCTCACCAGGCTGTACGTAACGGGTTACTGTATTGGAGGAATTGAGTAGTAATTGCCCATCACGCTCGAGCTATTATTATAAGAATCTTGCAGGAGTTTCATTCTTCTGCAGTTGGTGGACACTCGTGTTATCTACAAACTCTAACGCGGATTTCTAGTTAGTTCTTTTGGAAGAGCATGCGAGAAGACGTTCATACCTTTGTGCAACAGTGCCAAGTTTGTCAACAAGCAAAAGTGTCTTAGTTACATCCTGCTGGCCTACTGAGCCCCTTACCAGTCCCTAACCAGATTTAGGAAGACGTGGCAATGGACTTTATGACCAATCTGTCAACAATTGTTGGCTGGTAGGCACCGAATGCCTAACACAGCCTAATACAAGCAAAGGCACTCTTGCCTATAAAAAGGTAGGAGTAGCATGAAGAAATCAGCAAGCAGAAGCAAAGAAAAGAGACGTGAGGTGAGAGAGAAAAGAAAGAGAGAGAGAGAGACAAAAATATTTTGTATATTTTTGGTCTAGTTTTTCCTTGTAATTCTCCAATTTTTCCCAGTAATAAAATTCTTCCATCCTTGCCCGTGATTTTTATCCTAATTTGGGGAGTTTTCATGTAAAATCTGTGTGTTCATTACTATTCTTTCAGTCTTATTTAGCTGTGAACCTGCTCTAATCCGGTCGATTTTCACAACAAGTGGTATAAGAGCTTGGTGAGAGAATTACGACAAATTTTTTAGCGTAATTTGTTCGGAGTTTCGTTACTATAATACAGTACTATTCACGTGTACGATACTATTCACATATATAGTACTATTCACGTGTACGGTATTATTCATACATACAGGTACTATTCACGTAAAATAGTGAGAGCTCAATTCTGTTCATGATAGAAGCAATGATAGTAAAATTTGAGATTGAGAAGTTCAATGGGAGTAATTTCTCATTGTGGAAGTTGCAGATAAAGGCAATCTTGAGGAAAGATAATTGTCTGGCGGCCATTAGTGAACAACCAGCTGGAGTCACAGATGAAAAGTGGAATGAGATGGATGAGAATGTTGTAGCTAATCATCACCTAGCTTTAGTTAATGGAGTATTATCCAACATAGAGGAAAAGAAGACTGCGAAGGAAATATGGGATCATCTCACGAAATTGTATAAGGCCAAATCACTCCACAACAAAAATTTTCTGAAGAGGAAACTATAAAATTTACGTATGGCGGAATCCACTTCGGTGACGGAGCACTTAAATACTTTAAATGCTCCACTTTCCCAACTCACATCATAGGGGCATACAATAGAGATAAGTGAACATGTGGAACTTCTACTCCAAAGTCTACCAGATTCGTATGATCAACTCATTATCAATTTAACAAACAACATAGACCCTCTAATCTTCGACAATATTGCAGCTGCTATTCTAGAAGAAGAGAGTCGGCACAAAAGTAAGGAAGATAGGCTAGCAACTTCGCAATAAGCGGAGGTCTTGGCAGTGACAAGAGGAAGATCAATGGAATGTGACCCAAGTGAGAGTCATAGTCATGGTAAATCAAAATCTAAGAGTAAGAAGAATTTCAAGTGCTACAATTGTGGCAAGAAAGGGCATCTAAAGAAGGATTGTTGGAATCTGAATAAGAAAGATTATGTTCCTCAAGGAAATGTGGCAAATACTTCAGATGATGGAGGTGCAATGGTCTGTGAAGCAGCAAAGACTATTGGAGGTAAGAGAAGATTTATTGATGTATGGCTTCTCAATTCAGATGTTATTTTTCATATGACCTCTCGAAGAGAATGGTTCCATCACTATGAGTCTGTCTCTGAGGGATCTGTGTATAGCTATAATGATCAAGCTCTAAAGATTATTGGTATCGGCACCATCAAGTTAAAGATATATGATGGGACGTATCGGCACCATCAAGTTAAAGATGTATGATGGGACAACTCAGACTATTGAAAAAGTGTGACATGTGGAGGGCCTGAAGAAGAATTTGTTGTCTGTAGGACAACTGGATGATCTCGGTTTCAAATTTGAGATTCAAAACAAAACCATGAAAGTGATTAAAGGAGCGCTGGTATTTATGAAAGAAGAGAAGATTGTTGCAATTCTATACATACTGAAGGGAGTAACTTTGCAAGAAGGAGAGACATCCATTGCAGTGACTAATCCAGACCACAAATCCAAAATGACATGGCATAAAAAGCTTGGACATATGTCAGAACAAGGGATGAAGATACTTGTAGAGAAGAATCTACTTTCAGGTCTCACAAAGGTATCACTACCCTTCTGTGAGCATTGCATTGTGAGTAAGCAACATCGATTGAAGTTCAACACATCAAAGTTCAGAAGTAAAGAAATTCTAGAATTGATTCACTCTGATGTATGGCAAGCACTAGTTACGTCCCTAGGAGGAGAAAATTTCTTTGTATCATTCATTGATAATTATTCGAGGAGATGTTGGGTGTTTCCTATCAAGAGGAAGGCAGATGTGTTTCCAATTTTCAAATGTTACAAAGTGCGGGTGGAACTCTTGGTAAGAGGATCAAGTGTTTGTGCTCAGATAATGGAGGCGAATATACTGGGAAAGAATTTGATGAATTCTGCAAACAAGAAGGCATCAAAAGGCAGTTCACGATGGCATACACTACTCAACAAAATGGAGTAGCAGAGCGAATGAATAGAACTCTATTGGAAAGAACAAGAGCGATGATGAGAACTACAAACTTAGATAAGAAATTCTGAGCAGAAGCAGTCAATACCGCCTGTTATGTGGTGAATCGAGCTCCATCGACTGAAATTGAGTTGAAGAGGAGATTTGGTCTGGTAAACCAGTGGATTATTCCAACCTCCATATATTTGGAAGTCCTGCCTATGTGATGTTTAATGCCTAAGAAACTACAAAGTTGGATCCAAAATCCAGAAAATGTATTTTCTTAGTGTTTGCCAAAGGTGTGAAGGGGTATCGTTTGTGGGATCCCACTGCCCACAAGATTGTTATTAGCAGGGATGTTATCTTCATGGAAGATAAGGATCAAGAGCAAGCAAAAAATGTTGGCACTGAACCAGAGAATCTAGAAACTACAACAGTACAAGTGGATAGGGAAGTTGATCAAAATGATTCTTCTGAAGCTACACCAGAGCACAAGGAGCAAGAACCAGTTGAATATGATGTTCCAGATAATCAGAGACCAACTCGCATGAGAAGAGCACCGAGCTGGCACTCAGATTATATTATGGAGAGTAATATTGCATACTATCTTTTAACTAAGGACGGAGAGCCATCAGCTCTTCAAGAAGCAATGACTAATTCAGATACATCTCAGTAGATGACAGCAATGTAGAAAGAAATTGAAGCTCTGCATAAGAATAAGACATGGGAGCTGTTATCACTACTGCAAGGAAGAAAGCCTATTGGCAACAAATGGGTTTACAAGATCAAGTGGAGTGGTGATGATCAAGTAGAGCGATATCGTGTTAGATTGGTGGTAAAAGGATATGCTCAGAAAGAAGGTATTGATTTTAACTAAATATTTTCTCTTATGGTTCGACTCACTACAGTTTGAGTAGTTCTAGCAATGTGTGCTATATACGACTTGCATCTTGAGTAGTTAGATGTGAAAAATGCATCTCTTCATAGAAATCTTGAAGAATAAATTTATATGCTCCAACTAGATGGTTTTGAAGAAAAAGGGAAAGAGAACTTAGTTTGCAGGTTGAACAAATCTCTATATAGTCTAAAGCAGGCGCCGAGGTGTTGGTATAAGAGATTTGATTCCTTCATCATGAGCCTTGGATACAGCAGACTGAATGCAGACCCTTGTGCGTACTTTAAGAGGTTTGAGAAAGATGATTTTATAGTCTTCCTGCTGTATGTAGACGACATATTGGTAACAAGCCCTAATAACGATCGTATTAAAGAATTGAAGGCACAGTTGGATAGGGAATTTGCAATGAAGGAATTAGGACTAACAAACAAGATTCTAGGAATGCAAATTCACCAAGACAGAAATAATAGGAAGATTTGGTTTTCTAAGAAAAAATATTTGAAGAAGATCTTGCGGTGATTCAACATACAAGATTGTAAGCCAATTTATACCCCTCTTCCTGTTAATTTCAAGTTATCCTTAAGCATGAGTCCTAGCAATGAAGAAGAGAGGATGGAGATGTCTCGAGTACCGTATGCATCAGCAGAGGGGAGCTTAATGTTCGCTATGATTTGCACAAGACTAGACATTGCACATGCAGTGGGAGTTGTTAGTAGATATATGATGAATCCTAGTCGAGAGCATTGGAATACTATTAAGAGAATTCTCAAATATATCAAAGGAAACTCAGATGTTGCATTATGCTATGGAGGATCAGATTTATTAAAGGATATGTTGATGCTGATTATGCAGGTGATCTTGATAAAAGTAAATCTACTACATGATATGTGTTTACACTAACTAAAGGAGCAGTGAGTTGGGTTTCAAAACTGCAGTCAGTTGTGGTCGTTAACAACAGAAGCATAATATGTAGCAGCTACACAAGCAAGTAAACAAGCAGTATGGTTGAAGATGTTATTGGAAGAACTTGGGAATAAACAAGAGAATATTACTTTGTATTGTGACAGTCAGAGTGCTTTGCATCTTGCCAAGAATCCAACATTTCATTCAAAGACAAAACACATTCGAGTTCAGTATCACTTCGTTCGTGAGAAAGTGGAAGAAGGAACGGTGGGCATGCAGAAAATTCATACAGTGGATAACCTGGCAAATTTTATGACAAAAGCAATCAATGGTGACAAGTTTATGTGGTGTCGATCCTCGTGTGGCCTGATAGAGACGTAAGCAACATGAAGCCGTAAGGTAGAAAGAATAGTGTAAAGATCTGATTGACATTCAATCAAATCTTCAAGTGGGAGAATTGTCAAAAGTGGTAGGCATTGATAGAAGGTTATATATGGTAGGCACCGAAAAATCGGAGCCACCAACTTTGAATATGTAAGGGGATAGCTGGCCATTTGGCCAGCCATCCCATATGTTCTCCTGCCTATAAATAGGCAGGAGATGAACGAAGGGAAGAAGGTGAGCAAGCAAGCAGAAAAGAAAAATAGAGAGAAGTGAGGTGAGAGAGAAAAAAAAGAGAAAGAGAGGAAAAAATATTATGTATATTTTTGTAGGTCTAATTTTTTCTTGTAATTCTCTAGTTTTTCCCAGTAGTAAAAGTCTTCTATACTTGCCCGTGGTTTTTACCCTAATTTGGGGTTTTTTCACGTAAAATATGTGTGTTATTACTATTCCCTCAGTCTTATTTAACTGTGAACCTGCTCTAATCCGATCATTTTTCACAACATGTTTTATCTAGATGTCCTAATTTCATTCATTTATAGAAGATATCGAGTTATCTATGCCATGACTAAGCGAAAGGATTGACCAAAATCTGTTGTATCTTTCCAAATCTCAAAGTTAATTGCTTTTTGCTAAGAGTCAACATCTTTTCTACGTTCTTGGAATGGATGAATTACAAGGGACAAATTTGGAGTATTATTCTAGTGTTCATGAAAAAGATGTACGGTAAAATACACATCGACACGTACAAAATGTTATTATAGTCGTATGCTTATATTTTCTTCAAGAATTCCAAATAAATATGATACTAAACACCATATTTTCTAGGAATTCATTTTCAAATGATTATCGAAAGGACTGAATTAAGGAAATGAGTTGTAATAAGTTAGGCAAAATGATTATTTCTCTATACAAGATAAGTTATAAATATAAAACAAGGGGCTAAGTAAGTTGAGTCCTGAGTTATGAATAATCACAGTCAAATTTAGTAGGCTTGGCGTGTAACATGCTTAATAAGGCAAATAATGGTTGTACAATTTGGCCAATCATACTTTCAATCTCCTACCTATTTAAACAAAGATAGTGGATCCCATTAATAGAGAAGAGAGATGTGAGGTGGAGAGAAAAGAAAAGAGAAAGACAAAAAAATTCTGTGTATTTTTATGAGTCTAGTTTTTCTTTTTAACTCTCCATTTTTTCAGTAGTAAAATTCTTCTATTCTTGCTTGTAGTTTTAATCCTAATTTGGAGAGTTTTCACATAAAATCTTTTTGTTCATTACTATTCCTTCAATCCTATTTGGCTACAAACCTGCTCTAATCCGTTCGATTTTACAACAAGCGATATCAGAGCTTGTTGAGAAAATTACGATGAATTTTTTGACGTAATCCGTTTAGAGTTCAGGTGAGCACAATAAAAGTTGGTGAACAGTAACCATAAAAGATGATAACTGTTCATGCATTTATTTTTGCATTAAACTGTGCATTTACTGTAATTCAATTATAAAGTACTATTTATGTGTACGACGCTATTCATAGATACGTATATAGTATTATTGACATATACAAAACTATTTATACGTATGGGTACTATTTACACGTACGGGTACTATTCACGTTAACTAGTGGGAGCCAAAATTCTGTTCGTGATAGAAACAATGGCAGCAAAATTTGAGATTGAAAGGTTCAATGAGAGTAATTTCTCATTGTGGAAGTTAAAGATGAAGGCTATTTTGAGAAAAGATAACTGTTTAGCAGTTATCAGCGAATGGCCAACAACATTCCCAGATGATAATAAGTGGAATGAGATGGATGACAATGTTATTGCAAATCTTCATCTGGCACTAGTAGATGGGGTGTTGTCCAGCATAGAGGAGAAGAAAACAACAAAAGAGATTTGGGATCATCTCACCAAATTATACAAGGCCAAATCACTCCACAACAAAATTTTTCTAAAAAGAAAATTATACACTTTACGTATGACGGAATCCACTTCGGTGACGGAGCACTTAAATGCTTTAAATACTCTATTTTCTCAACTCACATCATTGGGGCACACAATAGAGATAAGTGAACGTGCGAAACTTCTACTCCAAAGTCTACAAGAATCGTATGATTAACTCATCATCAATTTAACAAACAATACAAACACTTTAGTCTTCGGCAATATTGTAGCTACTATTTTGGAAGAAGAGAGTCGGAGCAAAAGTAAGGAAGACAGATTGGCAAATTCACAACAAGCAGAAGCCTTGGCGATGATGAGAGGAAAATTCAGGGAACGTGGCCTAAGTGGGAGTCATAGTCATGGTAGATCACAATTCAGGAGTAAGAAGAACTTCAAGTGCTACAATTGTGGCAAGAAAGCACCTGAAGAAGGATTGTTGGAATCTGAATAAGAAAGATTATATTCCTTAAGGAAATGTGGCAAATACTTTAGATGATAGAGGTGCAATGATCTATGAAGCAGCAACGAGTAGTGGAGGTAAGAGAAGATTTGTTGATGTATGTCTTCTCGACTTAGTAGCTACTTTTCATATGACCTCTCGAATAGAATGGTTCCATTAGTATGAATCTATCTCTAGGGGATCTGTGCATAGCTATAATGATCAAGCTCTGAAGATCGTTGGTATCTGCACCATCAAGTTAAAGATATATGATGTGATAACTCAGACTATTGAAAAAGTGTGACATGTAGAGGGCCTAAAGAAGAATTTGTTGTCTGTAGGACAACTAGATAATATCGATTTCAGATTTGAGATTCAAAACAAGATCATGAAAGTGATTAAAGGAGCACTGGTATTTATGAAAGTTGAGAAGATTGTTGCAAATCTATACATGCTGAAAGGAGTAACTTTGCAAGAAAGAGAGGCATCGGTTGTGGTGACTTGTCCAGATGAGAAATCTGCAATGACATGGCATAAAAAGCTTAGACATATGTCAGAACAAGGAATGAAGATACTTGTAGAGAAGACTCTACTTCCAAGTCTCACAAAGGTATCACTACCCTTTTATGAGCATTGCATTGTGAGTAAGCAACATCGATTAAAGTTCAACACATCAAAGTTCAGAAGTAAAGAAATTATAGAATTGATTCACTCTGATGTATGGAAAACACCAGTTACATCCCTAGGAGGAGCAAATTTCTTTGTATCATTCATTGATTATTCAAGGAGATATTGGGTGTTTCCTACCAAGAGGAAGGCAGAAGTGTTTCCAACTTTCAAATTTTACAAAGCACGGGTGGAACTCGAATCTGGTAAGAAGATCAAGTGTTTGTGCTCAGATAATAGAGGCGAATATATTGGTAAAGAATTTGATGAATTTTGCAAGCAAGAAGGCATCAAAAGGCAATTCACGAAGACATACAATCCTCAATAAAATAGAGTAGCAGAGCGGATGAATAGAACTTTGTTGGAAAGAACAAGAGCAATGCTAAGAACTACAAGCTTAGATAAGAAATATGGGCAGAAGCAGTCAATACGGCCTATTATGTGGTAAATCGAGATAGTTCAGATGCATCTCAGTGGATGACAGTAATGTAGGAAGAAATTGAAGCTTAGCATAAGAATAAGACATGGGAGCTAGTATCACTACCACAAGGAAGAAAGCCTATTGGTAATAAATGGGTTTACAAGATCAAGCGGAGTGGTGACGATCAAGTAGAGCGATATCATGCTAGATTGGTGGTAAAAGGATATGCTCAAAAGGAAGGAATTGACTTTAATTAAATGCTTTCTCCTATGGTTCAATTCACCACAGTTTAAGTAGTCCTAGCGATGTGTGCTACATTTGACTTGCATCTTGAGCAGTTAGATATGAAAACTGCATTTCTTCATGGAGATCTTGAAGAAGAAATTTATATGCTCCAGCCAAAAGGTTTTAAAGAAAAAGAGAGAGATAATTTGGTTTGTAGGTTGAACAAATCTCTATATGGTTTAAAGCAGGCACTAAGGTGTTGGTATAAGAGATTTGATTCCCTCATCATGAGCCTTAGATATAACAGACTGAATGCGAACCCTTGTGCATATTTCAAAAGGTTTAAGAAAGATGGTTTTATATTCTTGCTGTTAAATGTAGACGACATGTTGGTAGTAGACCATAATAATGATCATATCAAAGAATTGAAAGCACAGTTGGCTAGGGAATTTGAAATGAAGGAATTGGGACCAACAAACAAGATTATAGGGATGCAAATTCATCGAGACAGAAATAATAGGAAGATTTGGCTTTCTCAGAAGAATTATTTGAAAAAGATCTTGCGGTGACTCAACATGTAAGATTGCAAGTCAATTTATACCCCTCTTCCTATTAATTTCAAGTTATCCTCAAGTATGAGTCATAGCAATGAAGAAGAGAGGATGGAGATGTCTCGAGTACCGTATGCATCAACAGTGGGAAGCTTAATGTTCACTGTGATTTGTACAAGACCAGACATTGCACATGCAGTGGGAGTAGTTAGTTGATACATAGCGAATCCTGGTCGAGAGCATTGGAATACTGTTAAGAGGATTCTTAGATATGTCAAAGGAATCTCAGATTTTGCATTATGTTATAGAGGATTAGATTTTACTGTCAAAGGATATGTTGATGCTGATTATGCAGGTAATCTTGATAAAAGTAAATCCCCTACAGGATATGTGTTTACACTAGCTAGAGAAGCTAAGAGCTGGGTTTTAAAACTATAGTCAGTTGTGGCTATGTCAATAACAAAAATAGAATATATAGCAGCTACACAAGCCAGTAAAGAGGCAGTGTGGTTAAAGATGTTGTTGGAAGAACTTGGGATTAAACAAGAGAATATTATTTTGTATTGTGACAGTTAGAGCGCTTTGCATCTTGGAAAGAATCCAGCATTTCATTCAAAGACAAAGCACATTCGAGTTTAGTATCACTTCATTCGTGAGAAAGTGGAAGAAGCAATAGTGGACATACAGAAAATTCATACAATGGATAACCTGGCAGATTTTATAACAAAAGCAATCAATACTGACAAGTTTATGTGGTGTCGATCCTCAAGCGGTTTGACAGAGACGTAAACAAAATGAAGCGGCAAGATACAAAGAATTATGTGAAAATATGATTGATTCTCATTTAAATTTTCAACTGGGAGAATTGTCAAACTTAGTAGGCTTGGCGTGTTAGGCACCAAAGTTCGATGTCTAGCATGCCTAATAAGACAAATAATGGTTGGCCATTTGGCTAACCATACCTTCAATCTCCTACCTATAAATGTTGGACCCCAACCTTGTTTTTATTTTATTAAGTAAAATTTAAAAGAATTATGAGAATTGATGGATTAATTTTAGAACTAATTACGATGTCGAGTTTAGTAGGACTGTTATGACAATTAAGTGAATTTAAGCATTAATATTATACGATTTGTATAAGGGCAAAATGGACATGAC
>JANIHZ010000005.1:28752223-28764323 GCA_027478365.1 Erythroxylum rufum
TGAAAAGACAATTTTCGCTTATGTTTCATTTATACGTATGTTACCCACTGAGCTGTCAAGCTCACCCCACCTCTCATTCCCATCTCCAGGTTTTCGAGCAGGAGATAGGATGGAAGACGAGTATGATGTCAATTTGATACGTTTGTATGTTTTTGCTTTATGTGTAAAGTTAGAACTTAGTATTGAAGTATCAGTTATGAGTTATGTATGATTGTGGAATAAGATATTGTACGTAATTTTGAATTGAGATGGATATAAATGGCAATTGATTATGATTATGACTTGTAAATGTATGACTATGATTGAATTGTGGATATTTGAGTTGAGAGGGTTAGGGATTGAATTTATGAAGTGTTAGAACTAAGCGTGTGTTATTGCTGGTGTTTGGATTCCGGACGGGAGGTCCGATGTTGCATTGTGTTGTTGAGTTGTTATATTAGAAGTGTGTTTCTTTTGTTTTTAAATTTTTGGGCTGTATAAAATACAGTCGTTATGCTGCCCGATTTTCGGGAAAAATCGGGTTAAGATAAGAATAAGAATAAGAAGTTAGTCTGTTAAAGATAAGCGTTTAGTTCAAAGATGAAATTTTGAGTTATTGAATGATTAAGAAGAATTAAGTGAATTGAAATTTGCACGAGAATGAGTTTCCAAAAAGGAAATTGTATGGATTGGTTATGATTTGATTATGTTTGAATAAAGAGAAAGAGAACAGAAATGTTAAAAAAATTTGTATAAGGATGAATTTCCAAGAGTGGAAATTATTTGTTTTTGTTTGAATGAGTTGGAATAAATATGAAAGAATTGAGAAGGAAAAGAAAGAAAAAAAATTTATACCGGATTTGAATGTCTTAGGGTCTCCAACGCGATCAGATTGATATGCTTCGTCTTTGCAACGGATGTCGGTGTTTGTTTCAGTTTGATGCTTTCGTTCGCTCTGTATTCGTTTCCGTTCGATTCGAATTCGATTCAGAATTTTGACTTTCGATTCTGTTTGCTTCGCTTCCGTTTCCGTTTTCTGGTTGGGATCCAGTTTACGGATCGGGTCCCAGCATAGATGGTATCTGAGCAAGAAGAGCTTCTAAGGAATCCTGTTTAAGTATGAGAGTTTCGGTTTAAATAGTTGGGTTCCGGAAACGGGATCCAACAGGATGAATCCAAACTTAGTATTAACATAAGAAATTCACGTATAATTGACATGACAATTCTTTATATAATAAACCCCTAGGATAATGTATAGGTTGGAAACCTATGATGTAGCTATAATGAGGCTTATCGGTGAAAAATTCTACGAGCCTAAGAGTCACAATGAGAACTTTCTTTCTTAATTCATATAGTGTAACAATGCTATGTACCATAGTGCTTGAATTCTATATCATTACTTGATGTAGTGTGGATTTAATATATGTAGGAGCTTTTATTACTTATTAATGTTGCCTCAGGACATTGACTGGAATATTGTTTTATTTAACTGATACTCACATATGTTGAGTTTTCTAATTGTGAACTCATACGGTAGGATAGGTTGGTTTTCAATTTAGAGGGGAAATGTTCAAAGACCTGTAAAAACTTAGGGGATGATCTGTAAAGTAAAGATTAAATGTTCTATAAACTTAGGGGAAATGAAGGATACTAACTATGAACTTTGTAGCACCCACTCTCGCAAGACACGTATTCGACATCTTAAGAGATGTCCGAGTACGTATCCCGCAAGGGTGGTATGCTAGAATAGTCAAACACTCACAACTCGGTACAAAATTTTCAAATTTATCTTACAAGTATGTGAAAATCAGTAATCAAATTCGGCTCTATACTTTTATTTCATAAACATCGAAAACACAATTATTAATACACTTTGATCAATCTCATTTGCAACACATTTCCAAATTGATCCCGACCTCGATCTCTTACTTGAATGCAGTGAATATACTCTCGTTTGCCTAATGGGATAACTCTTCTGAGCCTGAAAAATATTGCAAATTTTAGATGAGTTTTGCAAACTCAATAAGTGACCATCCTCGATGGCTCACTCAATCAAATAACATATATAGTTCACATTTTCATATAATTCACTTCATTTCATTAATAATCATATTGAATCACATACACTTGATCAATCATTTCACATTTTTCATTCAACACATATCATATTCAAAAATCATTCAAACTATTATAATAATTCATATCATGCATATATAGTGCACATGAGACTCACTTTTAGTTTGTTACTTTGTTGTGATCGAGTACCTTTTTCACTAGTGGATACTGGGCTAGCCCATATCTCTTATGGATGCCAAGATGAATCAGATAATGTCCCATATCCCTTAGTGGATACCGGGTACATTCACAACTGAGCCTGAGGCTCTTATCATATATCGAGCTTTAAACTCTTTTTCACTAGTGACTCCAGTCACAACTAACTTTGTTATTCACGCATTCATGTAATGGAATGAATCAATTACATATGCTCAATCAGTCACTTTCTTTCAATTTACACATTTCATAGGACCTAAGTCCGGTATTCAACATTTAAGTTGAGAATACACTTATTTCTTCTCATTCACATACAAGTAGCACTTCAATAACACATTTATGTATCAAGTCTCGGACCTTCATTGTCTGGCATTAACATAAGCAAATCACATTCATATAAATTATATTCACATTGCATAATAATTATAACCGTAGTCATTCGATGCAGAAATTGAAATTAGAACAAACAATGAAATGAGACCATCTAGGTCAACTCACAGTACGCTCTAGATTAGCATTTGCTTCCAGGTTTTGGAAACGTCTGAATGCGAAGGTTTATCCTATACATCCAAATTATGCAAATACCTGTTGCACACACACACACACATTAATAACTTTGCACAATTATAAGCATTTATTTAGGCACAAATGTGTATATGGACTATGTACAATGCATGCTCAATGACAATCCCAGGTATCTTTCCATTATTCTCATCACATTATCAATCATATATCACAACTCACCTAATTATAATTTGTAGTTAGGTTTCATACCTCAATAAAACAATTAAAATCACAATTCATAACTTATTGAATCATTTGAGATTTTTCCAAAAACTGACTTTCAGGTCTACTATTCTCGATCATTTAGACAATAAAAATGAAGTAATTTAGCAATACTCTACTCTAGAAAATTGTTCTCCTATCTCTCAAGTTTCTAATGACACCAAAATCATTCAATTTGGTTTAGAAATCTGAAAGTTATACCCTAAACATTTTCAGACTATTCTCATTTTGAAATAGTACATGATTCTCAACTTTCATTCAAAAATTGAGAGTCTTAGAGACTGAATAAAAATTCTCTTTCTTCAGATAATTTGTATTCCTATGTCTCTAGTTTACTCCAAATCAAAAATCATCTCATTTGGATAACTATAGAACAAAATATTGTTAAAATACCGAAGCTGAAATCTTCCTAGTTATCATGTTCCAGCATAATCAACATTTTCAACTTAAATCCAATAACCCCTCTAAATTAAGTCATGGTTGTGCAATCATGGGCGTGCAACAAAAACTCATGCCCGTGCACACCAACAAAATTAAATCACGGCCGTGAGACTTCAACACACAGTCGTGCACACCAACAAAATTAAATCATGGCCGTGAGACTTCAACACACGGCCGTGCACACCAAATCAGACCAGTCTCACATTTTTCACTCAATCTCTCCCAAATGATTTCAGATGGCTAAGATTTTTGGTGGAGATGTAGATTAGTGTGTTACGAGTCCAATGGTTAAAGTCTCATGTCATTTGGAGGTCTGAAGAAGAAGTTATAGCGAATTGAATGACAGATGTTAAAAATAATAGTTTTTCAGAAAACTCACAAGTCACGATCCCGCAACTTCATCAGCGAAGTCTCGACTCATGATCTTCATGCTTTCTTCTCTTTTTCACTAAACAACTTCTTCTTCTTCTCTCTTTCTGTAGTTTTTCCCAGATTTTTATTCTCACTTCAATCTTTTTCAATTAATACAAATAACACTTAAACCAATTCTTCTAACTTCATTTTAGCTCATCGACACACAATAATTCAAAAATCCAAGATTTAACACCAATATCAAAAACCAAAAATTCTCACACATGTTCTACATTTTTTTTTTGCGTTTCTCTTCATTTTTCTGCACGCTTTCATCTTCTTCCAACACTTTCTTTTCATTTAAACTTTTCATTTTTAATCCTTCTCAAGGCACGACACTACCTTTTCCTTAATTCTAACTCATTTTCAATTCATTTCAAAAACACTCAAAATGGAGTCTAACTCATTTTACTAATGAAGTTAATTTGTTTCAGTGGTATTGCACAAACTAGCTCCCCAACTGACAATTTGTAGATAAATTTCATAGGATCCACATATGTCACAAACCATGTTAGTAGCATTGACAACATTAACATTTATATTATCAAGACTTTAGGATAAAATGTCCCCCCTAGCATAAGAAAATTCAGAGCATCCAAATCATACTTACTTGGAATCTTCTTAGGAATGGCTCTTTTGTTCAACCACTAGTAATGATTCTAAGCCATATCCTTTATAAGGTTTTATGCTTCATCCACTATCTTGCTTATTAAAGGCCAAATCGTGACGAGATCTATAAAGATCTTTGTGTTATAAGTTATTCAATGATGCAAGGCCTAAATTATCAACCACTTCTTTTATCCATAGTGGGACAAGACCTCATCGACTTCTTTTGTCTCTCTTATGCCTTATATAAAGATTCACCTTCCCTTTTGGAAAAGGAGGTGATTTGGTCCCTTATTTACATGATCTTTCCTAGAGGAAAATATTTTACCAAAATATTATCTAAGAGTTAATCCTAAGTAGTAATTGACGTTCCTAGAAGGATCTACAACTACACTCTAGCTTTATCCCTTTAAAAGAAAGGGAAAAACCAGTTCTTGATCATGTTATTAGACACATTCAACTTCAATATGTCACAGTACTCTAGAAACATTAATAGATGCAGGTTTTGGTCTTCAAATGGTGAACCTATAAATTGATTTTACTATAAGATGGATAATAAGGAGACTTTAGCTCAAAGTTAGTAGCTTTGATGTTGGAACTCGTAATCCCTTAACTAATTCCCTAGGCTTTTGGTGTAGCAAAGTATTTCAATAATCTCTTACAGCTATCTTTGCTTCCTTAACTTTTATTCTCCTTTGAATTCTTCTTCTTATATACGATGTCTTCTCAATCTTAGGCTCTGGCTCTATAAGATTTCAAGATCATTGGAACTTCTCATATAAGAGTTGATATGTAAAGAGAAAGAATAAAATAAAACATAGTAAGTAAATAATGAAAGTCAATAAAATAAAATAAAATAAAAAGATCTAATCTAGTCAGTTTACAATTCTACAAATATTAACATCTAGATGCGAATACAGGTTAATCCCATGAGGATTATTGGTTAACTACTCTCTACCCACAAACTTAATACAGTATATCAAATATTTATCAATGGATAAGTAAATAAACTAAAATAAATAAAAAATATAAATACTAATGTAATGATTAAGAATGTACCAAACTATAAACTAAATAGATCTAGGTTCCCTAAGATTTTACTATATTCACTTTCACCTTTAATTAATGAATTATTCTAGCTTCTTAACTAAGTTAGGAACTTTATAAAGTTAGGAACTCTTCTTAGATCAATAAAGTTCTTAACTTAGATTATATTCTCTCTCAAGACATATAATCCTAATTCAAAGATTAATTAACCTAAATTTCTTTTAAATATGGACAATCTAAGAATGCCTTAAAACATTCTATAAACTTTATTTGATAGTTTTTTTCCCTAACTTAGGAAAATCTTATAACTTTCTCTCAAATGGATCATGCTTAACTCTCTTTATTCATACTATGATCCAAGCATACATCTCATCTCTCTAATATTGATGTAAGAGTCATATAATTAATCCTTCACTTTCTCTTCTTTGATTCAATCAATATAAAAGTATGAATAAACCATAGAAAACTAGAATTTCATTAATCAAAGAATGAATAGAAGTATATCATATCCTAGGTTCTACCTACCTAAATCTCAAAGTATCAAAATCCTTGATCAAGATTAAATTAAAAGTAGCTCTAAGGTGATTCTTGAGTTGTTCACTTGCCAAAAAATTTTATTCCCCATCTCTTTTTCTTGTTAATAACTCAAAACTCTAATTTTGATTAGCTATAATTCCCAAAAAATTGACATCGTCAATATAATTATATACAAGGGATCATGTATGACATCGAATCATATATGACATCTTGTTCTTTATGTAGAAGGTAACACAAGTCATATAAGATGCACTAAAGAAATAAAAGTAACCACAGTTATACACGAACCTTAATATAAGACCGTTTATCATACCATATTATGTGGTTATTCTCCAAATCTTTCAAAATTGCTTCATCTCGCTGAAATTCTTCTTTAACTTTTCTTCTTTTCCTTTTATAGGCTGAATTGTGGACCTAAAATGACAAAACTTCTTAAATTAATTCAAATCCTTCAAATTCATCTAAAAAAAGCAATATGTTATAAAAATATTATTAAAAATAATGCAAGTCTAGCATACATCAGATGGCATTAAACTATCTTACTTGTGATAGGGAACTATATGCATTCACAAGTATGGCATCTTTCCTTATAAATGAAGGAATTCATAATTCATTCTAGTCATAAGAGCTCGAATTTTTTGGAATCCTAAATTAAGATTAACAAAGCTATGCCAAAAGGTTAGAGTTTATTAAGACAATTCCTTATATGATTAAGTACAAGAATGGAAAGGAAAATGTTATAAATGATACAATGTCTAAAAGGTACACATTGCATACTTCATTGCAAACTAATTACTTGATTTTGAGTTTATTATAAACTTGTATGTCAATGATGTTGATTTTGACCAATTTTGGAATGTATGTTCTAAGGTGCATATGGTGAGTATTATAAGCATGATGGTTTTTTATTTAAGAAAGATAAATGTGTATGTCTATATATTATTTGCATAAACTAGTTAGGGAGAGGGGTGACCTAATAGGACATTTTGGTGTGCAAAATACTTTGGATATATTGTGTGAACCAATCTCCAATATAAAGCATGATGTGTCATCTATTAGAGATTAATATGTAAGCAAGTATAATATAAAGTAATGTCACATGGTTGGTATACAACTTTAATTTTACCCAGTTAGCTTTGGGTTGAAATATCTATAACTTTAGTATTAGGTTTGCCTAAGCCTCCAAGTGGTAACGATAAAATATTTATTGTTATTGATAGGATTGGTAAGAAGGTGCATTTTATTCCATATAATAAAACTAATGATGTACAACATATTGTTGATTTGGTTTATAAGAAAATCGTATGTTTATATGGAATGTCTAGAACGACAGTAACTAATAGAAATGTTAAGTTTAAAATTCATTTTTTGGCATAATTTGTTAACAAAATTTAGGAACTAAAATCTTATTTTACATTGTTATATATCCTTAAATGGATAGATGAACTGAAGTAAGTAATAAGGCATTTATTTCTTTATCACCTACTACTATTAAAAAGAAAATTTAAAAAATAGGGGAAATGTTTTTCACATATTGAGTTTTCATATAAGAGTTATATTCATTCTATTACCTCTTATTCTCCATTTGAAGTTATGTATGACTTTAATCTTTTAACTCCTTTGGATATTTTACATTTTCCTATCAAAGAATGTGTAAATTTGGATGTTACTCATAAGAAATAATTTATTAGGGATTTCCATATCAAGTTCATAGTAATATAGAGAAAAATAAACAGCAATATGCAAATCAAATCAATAAGGGACTCACAAAGGTTTCTTTGAACTTAGAGATTAAGTTTAGGTTCATATATATAAGGAGAGATTTCCTACATAAAAAAAAAAAGACTAAAGTGCATCCTAGAAGAGATGAACCTTTTTAAATGTTAGAGAAGATTGATGGCAACATCTACAAACTAGATTTTCCAATTAACCATCGCAATATGACTACTAATTTTATTATTGCTAATTTATCTATATATGATATAAGTGATTTAAAGATGAATCCTTTCAAGGAGGGAAGGAATGATAGAGCTCAACTTATACTAGAACCTATTTCCAAACATTCTTATGATCTTTTATCAAGAACTAGAGAACTAATTAATAGGGAAAAGACCAAACATATGAAGGTAGTTTTGTAAGGATTAATCATGGAGATACAAGAAAGGAAGTTGTTCAAGATGAATTCTATACATTGCCAAGATTTATCACTTTTTTACATGTTATTAAAGATAGAATATACTTAAAACATGAAGAATTTTTTTTACAATGTCTAAAAATCTTGGAATAGAATGTAAAAAGAGTCAAAGTCAGTCAAGCACCAATCTTGCACTAGATGAGGAGGTTTAAGAAACAGAAGAAAATTTACACTAGTGTGGCACTTATAACCACAACTAGACTCATTAGTATTTACACCTGTAAAGTTTCAAAAATTAGCCAACTTTAGTGTAGAAGTTAGATAGGCACCAAACTTATAACTTAGCTATTTAGTTTTAAAATTTCGTGTTTCTGTTAGATAAGGATATGAATTTTTTCAAAGTTGTTTAGTTATTCCTAATTAGATTATGAAAAGGTGAAAAAATCCTTCCTGTTTTAGGACTCCAATTTATAGGGATATTTCTATCAAAGGTTTTCTTATTAATGTAATTCATTAATACCCTTAAGAAAACAATTTCAAAGCTTTTCTTCTCTCTTTATTCTTTAACAAGAACTTAATATGATCTTATTAAGGAAACATGTAACAATTAAAATCCTTATAACTTTTGTCCTAATAAACTGATTTGATTAGTTTTAAGTTCTCTTTACTTGATCTTAAAGACAATATTAGGATTTTTACACCTTGTCATTGGGTTTTAGGTGGTTTCCAGCTTAAAAATTTTGTTATCCTTTCTCCATTACTTTATACAAATTGACTTCTTTAATCATAAGCAAGAACTTCATTATGATCTTTTAATATAAGTAATCTTCTCTATTGAATAGGGGAGCTCCATTTATATTTTTTCCTTCTTAGTTAGGTGATGTTGAACCTACCTTTTTCATTAATCTTTCACTACAAGAAAACAATATCTTTTATGATGTTTTAACGTGGCAAAAGGTTAAAAAACGTCGCAGAATACTATTTGCAATGTTTTAAAAAATGTCATGGAATGTGGTGTAGGTAAAAGGTTTCCGTGACGTTTTTTGTAAAACGTCACGAAAAATATGGACATTCCGTAACGTTTTAAAAAACGTCACTAAAAGATTGCTCTTTCCGCGACGTTTTTAATACCGTCACAAAAGGTGACATTCTGCGAACTTTTTAAGTCACAGAAGGTTGCTTTCTGCGACGTTTCGATTAAAAAAGGTCGCTGATAGTAATTTTTAATTTTTATATATTTTCAAAATTATTTTAATTTAATAATTTTTAATTTTAATAAATATAAATCTTATTTGTTTAATAATTATTCAATATTATTTATGAATTTAATTTATTTAATAATTCTTCAAATTTTTTAGTATATCATTAATTTAAATAATTATTCATGCATCACAAGAATTTCTATTCATGTATCACAAGAATTTCATACGTGTAGACAGTGTATTATGTAATTGCAATTCGCAAACATGTCATAATACACTAATTAAACTCAAAAGTACATCATAAGTGTATAATAATACACTACTTAAAATCGTCTCGAAGTCTCTTTCCGATCGAAGTCTTCCCTTGTGGTCGAGGCCCAACTCCCATGCCAACAACGTAATCTGATCTACTACCCAAGACTTTATCGCACACTTCATCCTAATGTGTAAGGAATTGGCAAATTCAATAGAACAAGGTCATCCCAAGCACGAATGACTGTGTTCTATTGAATCTACCAATTCATTACACATTAGCTTGTTCTATTGAATCTGACAATTCCTTACACATTAATTCCTGAAAAATTAAGAATTAATTAGATATACAGTCTCATTTAATAAATATTTGTAAATGAACTATATACTCACCCATTTTTCTCTGCATTCGGTAGTCGTCCATTGACCTTTATTTTCATCATAATGAATGTGATACTATAGCTTCATCCGATCACACTCTTCCAAAATCAGGGAAGGGAAAAGTCAAGATGAGTGTTCCTATTGAAAATAAAGATGATACTTATATATTTCAGAGATCCAAAAATATTCAAAGTCCAAATTATCACATAGTGGAAGAAAAATTAAAACCTTTTACCAATATGGCTGAACAAAAGTTGGATGACTAGTAAAATGTTAGAACGGTTGAATTGAATTATTTTCTTCATCATTGAAAGTCACTCCAAATTTTTGGTTCAAAAACAACTTGTTAGTCCACAGGGTCATTCCAATCATAAATTCCAACATAACATTAGTTTCTCTAAAAATTCAATAGAATCTACAAGTGAAATCCTTAAACGAAAGAGAAAGATTATTCATTTACTCCATCTAGTGATGTGCAGTACATAGAGAAGAAAATAGCATTCAAAATCAGGTAAACAACATAAAAGACAATAAAAAGATAAAAACTTTCTTCATCATATATATCCAAATATCATAAAAGCAAATTCTCATATATACTCATTGCCAGGTGACGCAAAAACCAGTGAACAATAAGCTGATTTATAAAGCTAAATAGAAAAAGAAAAAGAGCTACTCACAGAGGTAATGTAATCAAGGAGAGCTGCATTAACTTCAGTGTCCTTAGCCAGCTCGTCTATTTGAACACGTACTGCTTCATCGATAAAATCTACAATAGCCCATTAAGCATCATCAATATTTATTAAATATCAAGGACACGAATACATATAAACATATATATGCACATCTTTATGTGACTGTGATCTTTCTCTAACGCCTAAATCCCAAAGAATCACCTAATCCCATAAAAGAATTGGATTACATTATTGGAGATTTAAATCCCAACATAAAGACTTTAGTGGCAAAACAATTAGACTAAAAGGGTTATGCCTACTTTTAAGGATGTGGGAACAAAAACTAGATGACAGTAAAGCCGCCGAGTTGAGATTTTGGGAAAGACAACCCACAGCCAACCAAAAGGGAAACATATTGTTTTTTCTTATGTCATGTTTTTGTGGTCATCTGCCTGAATTTATTAGATATTGGTTGATTTTATTAGGGAACTTAATGCAAAAGGCAGGTTTAAGGTGGCTGATTCAAAACTATCTTGCGAGCTAGGATATGAATGTAAGAAATGCCATATTTAATCCAAAAGAAGAAATATAGAAATGATCATATTTTATGCCAGCCACGACCATAGAGCTTTAGAGCTTCAAGGAATTTCTGATGCTCTTCTTTTGTCTATTTTTCCCTTTCCTTTGTCATGGTATAAGGTTTTCTTGCCCCTATGATATATATAATATAGATGCAGGCAATTGAGAAAAATAATGAAATGTCAAGAATCAATTTAAGGAAGCAAGTACATATGAATTGCTTAAGAAAAATACAAATGTTAAATTTTCATTATACAAATCAATTGCTTGAATTTTTTTTTTCATTATACAACTCAATGGCTTGAAATTTTTAAGTTAAAAGTTGTTCAAATTTTCATTATATAAACCAATTGCTAGGAATTTTGAAGAATACATAAGGGCCTGATAACTATGATCTACCACTCACGAAAATAAGTCAAGGGACACATTTTGCTGCCATATTTATTTCCCAGTAAAGCTTTATTTCTAATGATAATCACATAGTAAAGAAAAATAGGATAATTAGACATAAGATGGGTACAGTATGTACCTAAAGAGACATTGGTAGAAAGAGATTTCACAAGATAGGGTGCCTGAAACCGACAGAATGAGCCATTCCTTATTGACTGAAACACAAATTGAGATAGACTTCCCACTTTTGTAATATATAAATATGCAATTAATATATAAACTTATTAACATCATAATCAGTATAATAATAATTTTAGCATTCAATCCTGATTGAGCCCAAGTTTATCATATGAATTGGCTACACTTTCATGGCTTTTAATGTACTTTTTGACTCTTAATTCGTGATTTTGTGT
>JANIHZ010000005.1:28823612-28839842 GCA_027478365.1 Erythroxylum rufum
CAAAGTTCAATAACTAGGATTCCGTAAACCAAGAAATAAAAGTTTAGTTACCCAACATCATGATTTTCCTAACTATTCCGACTGTCACTAGTGTTAGTACCATCATGGGCAATGTTCTCTTCTTTTCTATTTTCCGCAGCCTTCTTTCTCAGCCTCTCTACTGTTGCATGATCCCTTTTCACGATCTCCCACAGCCCTCTCTATTCTTCTCTAACGCAGCCCTCTCCTCCATTCCTCACTGTGTGTGATTTATTTTTAATTGTCAAGTCCCCTCCTTTTGTCCACGTCTGCCCTCTTTTGTTTTCGTCTACTATGCGTCTCTTTCTTTTTAATTTAATGTTGGTTCTTCTTTCAAAACGACATGCCACTAGTCACCTGCTCTCCCCCAATGTTGCGTGATTTTTTTACCAATTAAGAGTTATTCCCTCTTTTTCACGAAAGCCCTCTTTTCTTTCTTTTTACACAGCCCTCCTCCACGTCAACGTTTTTGGTCTGCTTGTTTTAATATTCTTTTGCTCCTCTATGCTATGTTTTGTTCTTCCATATGTTGCATTTTAAACCCTCGCTCCTGGTTCACGCTTCTGCTGTCGATTTGGTCTTGGGCTCCATGTGTTGCATTTCATGGTTTTGGTTATTGCATAAGGCCATGTCTAATTAGTGTCAATGTCTAGTTCAGCTCTTTTTGTCCCAAAATCTTTGCAGTTCTTTTTATTTAGTTCCAAAGTACACCTTGACATAAAACAAGATTAACTCCCATTAAGTATAACTTCAAACCTCAAGAACAAAGAAAATTAACATACAAAAAGATAGAAAATAACAACACTAACAGCTTCTAATCCCCATAAAAGCTAAGATAAATTATATTATTGTTGGCAGTGTAATTGTAGGTTTATAGGGTTCAAATTCATAATGGCACATGTCCCTTATTATAGGTCTACTACATAAGAAGAAGAAGTCATTTGGTTAGGTCACAACTCGCAAAGATTCACAAATTCCTCTTATCTTAAACTGCTAAAGGTATAGAAGCCAAAAACTTTATGATGACATCTAATTTAGTTCAGTTGCAACTGTCCTAATGCTTCTTTTATTCCTTAGAAGAATAAATTTAAAACTTTAGAAAATTTTTGTGTCCTATGTAGGAGGAAACCTAAGACTCATAACCATCTTTTATACAATTGTAATTAGTCTATCTCTTTTTGAAACTTGATTATCTCTTTATGTAGATTAAATTTTTTGTGCAAGTTGTTAGTTTGATTTTGTCAATTGGGCTACTCAAGTTCACTTTACTCACTATTGTGATCAAAAGGTCTTTAAGCTAGTAATAGGATATGGATATACTCTATCTGAAAGGAAAGAAAATTAAGGATTTTCCAAAATTTGCAAAATTGTTGGCAAGTCTTAACTTTTAGCATGACTAATTGGATAAGATAACACATTCTTGTAAATGGAATCCAATCCTGTATGAGCTCTACTCTACCCACTTCTTGTTATATGAATTGATGGTTATTGTCTTGTTTGGCTAAGTTATTAGTTCCTGTATCCCTAACACCTTTATTTGGTGAGCAGCTCATGTACCTATTTCAACTTTGGCTTAAGATCCAAAGATGGTTTTGGTCTCTCTGTCTTAGTCTATGGGGAGAACTAGTTCTATTCTACATTTTTCTTTAGCTAATAAAACACCCTTTTTGTAGTTTTGGATTAGTTATATATATTCCTTATAATATCTCTTTGTATTAATGAAATCACTTTACTTAAAAAAGAAAACATCTTATTTTTGTTATTTTCTATATTAGTAGAGGTAAAAATTTCTTCCGTATAACTAAACTATATTCTTTCTGATAAACTACAATGATAAATAACACGAACAAATATTTAGGCAAGTTAGAATTAAATTAAAGTATATATAGATAATTTAGTCATCATTAGGAAAGATAGTCACCAAAATAATAGTCAAACTTTTTTCAATAATAAAGCGTGAAGAACTATTAGAACTACTCTTTTTTTCAGCTGGCTAAAGAATTAAAATTGATTGCTCAAAATTATATCATGTGTTTCACATATTTTGCAACCTTGGTTTTGCTTAAGGTTATATAACCTTCAATTCTTAACATTAATATCTTTCACATGTCTTGAATTCTTCATTCAAAAGGAAGAAATTTGTCGAAATATTTTCCTTTATGTATCAAAAGAAGACAATGGTGATTCTTAAAAGAACTTTTTAGCAAATGAATACAATTCAAGGTTTATGATCCAATTATTATGGATTACTTATATTCTTTCTTCCATTTCCCTTTTATTTTTTATGTTAAAAATTTTAATTTTAATACGAAAGCATGCTTTAGACTTGCATTTGGTACTCTCTCCTGTATATCAGCTTTCCCTTTTAATACTCTCTCCTGTATTTCCGCTTTCTCTTTTAATACAATTTCAGCTTGCCCTTTTTCATGTATAAAACCAAAGATGGCACCTCGTTGTTAATTTTCTGATTCTACGGAGTCACAAGTCTAATTCCCAGCCCATTGAACAATTCCATCATAATTTCCTAAATGGTCTAGTCAAGTGGGCATGGGCAGTGGGCTCTAGACGTCTAGCCCGAAATAGACACCCAACATCTTTTGACTAACTGGAAATCCCAGATGTTCTGGTAAACCACTTATTGCTTACGCGCTTTTCTATTTTCTTTTGAATTTATATTATGGATTATTTGGTTATGATAACTCTAGTATAGGAACTAGTTCTTCCTTATTCCTATAAATCCTCTTACCACATAACTTTGAACTAGTTAAGGCCTAAATCCTCTTGCACTTACTGAACTATAAGTTTCCTTGTATAGTCTTGGATCCATCATCTACTTGATGTAGCCACGACGAACAATGAAAAAGAAAAAGGTAATCGGCAACTTGCAAGTTGGACCGACAAATGATGGTGGTTATATCATTGAATAGGAAGCAAAGACAAAAAGAGCAAAAGCACATGATAGCCAGGTCAGACTTATCCACCAACATGCTTGTGTAGGTGGTAAATCAAGTCTAATTTCTCCAAGTAGGTTAGCTTCCGCAACTCCTCCGTATACTTTCTTGCACATATGATGATGGACGGTCAATTTCTACCGAAAGGGCGGGTGTAATTTGTCAATCTATGTAAATATTTAATTAATCGGTTATGGTTAAATGAAATTGAAACCCCCACTAAATAATGAAATGACGTGCCAACTGCCAACAACCATTCACATTGTATGCAATGATCATGTTAGATAATCACCTGCTGAATGCCAAGCAAAGCTAAGTCCCATGTGAAGTAGCTATCACTTTTTGGCACTGGAGGCCCTGATTTTCTTTCCAATGCCAGGAAAGCTCCTTCAAACGTACGCCACTGTTATCATTAGGAAACGGAATTTTCTTCCATTTTGTATCCATCTGCATTTATATTTTGGACAAGACCTAGGTTGAAATTTAATCAATTATTTAATGGTTTCGATAGAGAAATCCTTTATATTTTGGATAAGACCTAGGTTGAATTTTAATCAATTATTTGATAGTTTCGATAGAGAAATTCTTCCTTTTAATTTGGTCCATATATTTGTATAGACTCTTAAATAAAATTTAATAGAACTGAGTTAGAACTGACTAATTAAAATAGAAGATCTGATCTGCTTTCGACCCTCTTAATAATTTTTTTCTTTTATGGTTTATAATGACTTTTTTCATACCCTCCTAATAATTTTCTTCTTTTATGATTTATAATGACTTTTTTAATGTGAAAATGACAATGGGCAATTACGACCTGCTTATGTCTGATTAGCTAGCGCCTAGCAGCCATATGGTACATAAATCATTAACCTTCTGAGTGTATAAAGTGCTTCTGGAAGGTTGACAATGGCTAAGTTATAGCCCTTAGTTTTATCCTAACAAGAATACAATGATTAGTTACCTTAATCTATAAAGAGAATTCAATTTGAGATTCCCTTTCGTCGTAAGGAGTGATCTTAATTATATTATGCCCCTAAGTTTCCATGTTCTCTCTTACCTCGTTTACAGTTTATATTTGGGTCACCTTTTTCTACTGGGTGTTATCTGAAGAGAATAAAGTGACTCTCGTTTTTCATTAAAAAATCAATTTCAAAATGTTATTAAAAAGAAAGAAAGAGAAAGGTAGTTAAGCTTTCTTTCGTGTATCATTTTCATACTTAAGAATGTGTAGTGTCCTAGCTGGTTGATTAATAATATATATAGATGACAATTGACAAATGAAAAATGACAAATGACAAATGATGGAAATTAAGTAGCCTCTAGAGAACTTTTGGACGCACCTTTCTTCTCATGAAGCCTTCAGTCTCCGATGTTTTCTACGGCACTCGTGCATTGAAGTATGATAAGATGTTGTTCTCAATCAACCAAGTGTATGACAGTGATAACTGGTTGCAACAAATCTTTCATAATTCACTTTCAGTTTCGCAATTTTAATTTTTTTCTTTTCTTTTTATCAAATTCCACTCAAAAATAAAATAGTTGAATGAATAACACAATATTAATTCATGGCTAGCATTAAAGAGAACCAACGAAAGAAACAATGGTCGCGTAATCAACATTATATTCGAGTTGTCGTTAAGTTTAAAAGAATATTGGGTCAATTGCACTTTTTATATATGGATGAAAGTGATGTTTTTGGTCTTTTCTGTTATTATATGATTTTTTTTTTGAAATTGATTATTGAAACTGTGAGAATGGTATATATCAAACGAGAAACTCTTTGTTTCCTATTTTATAAATGCTAAAATATCCGAAAATATAAATTGGAATTCTTGTCTTCTTCTCTTTTTTTTTTTTTGGTTTTCCTTAAACATGACCTAGACGTCTAGAGGATGCCAAGTTGAATAACGTGGATTGTTTTAAAGCTAATATAAAAGGACCACATCCACAAGAACTGAATTGTTAAATATTAAAAAATTATGTTTCGATAAACCTGCCGTCCATTTTCTTGTCTATTTTGATTTAATTTCTCATACCAATATCACTATTGTCTTCCAAAAATGAAAATGAAATACACCCTCTTTTATGATCATCCAGCTTGTTGATTAATTAGTAACTATTAGTTGGAATAACCAATATAAAAGTGTTAAGTCAGAATACATTTTCACAAACAAACAAAAAAACAAATTTCTTTAGAGTTTGTCTGTCAGAAAGCTTACGGGAAAGCTTTACGGGAAAAAAAGAATGCACTTTAGCTATTGTCTGATTTTCTCTTGGCCTCATTGTAATATTCGAATAGCAAAAAGGTGACAAACCGACAATTGAGAATCAGGAATCAGGAATCAGGATAGTCCAATAATTGTATCACAGATTATATTATTCAGATAAGAAAATGACAGCTATGGTATTATTAAAATAAATATATGAATAGAATTTAATAGAGAAAAATTATTATAATAGAATAATTAGAAAAAAAAAATTTGATGTTACTATTTTATTATTTTGTTATAAGCTGAATTTGCGAATATTTTTGGAGAGACAAAAACAAAAAGACATCCCCACAAACACAAAAAGCACCCAAGTCCGCATCTGAATAGGCGTATTCACAATTCCGAGGAAAAGCTGCCGCACTGATAATAATAATAATAATAAACATACGCAAGTATTATCTCTAATTTTTATTCACTGTTCACCGTAAATAGACATCACATTTATAATAAAGCTGAAGATTAATAGGAAGAAAAGGTATTTCTATTAATTTAACATCAGTCTTTTGTTACTAAATACACCCGAAGAACTGCAATCTTCATTATGGGTGCCTTTCTAAAACTTTGCATACGTACGTAACATAATTGATTAAGACCAGCTAACAGAAGCACCAAAAATATTCTTGCATGGGATGCGCCTACCACTACAGGAATAGGACATGCACTACAGGAGTAGGACATCCACTATTCAGTACCAATAGAAATTATCGGATGAGAACAAAACACGTGCATGCTAATCATGTGAACTCAAACTTGCTTACTATGCATAAGCATGAAGGAATTAAATATTTTGTATATGTCAATCTAATTTCAGAATATTCCTAAATCCTAAATGGTTATAAAACAATAAGGAATACCGGTCATGGTGAAACAAATAATTATGGCTCGCAAAACGTTTTGGGATGAAGTTGCATATGATATATTAATATATATATAAACAAGAGCAAAATTATGTCTAAAGTGGCATGCCGCCTTTAAAGAGCGCATATTGCTATGTGGCTAGATTTTTACTCATTATCGATCAAGAGATTGAATGAAGTCTTAAAGGTGCCGAGCCACTTTATCCGGTACAACTATGTAACTTAATCCAAAATAAATAAGTTAAATTTGAATTGATCAAATTTTATATTACATTTTAAATTAGAAAGTGTGGACTTGATTCAAAATGCCCCTTTTATGTAATAGTTGAAAATTCTCTTCATATTGAGTTGAATTGTTATGGTGTGTGAAAATTTCAAAATTGATTAATTTTAGCATTGACCTCGTAAAAGTACATTAAATATTACATTAATTGCCTAATAGTATTTTAAGCTTTACACTACTTAATTTATCCCCTTTTTTAATGTTGTTGGAACAAAAAAAAATGTAATTGCATTGTTAATTCTTAAAATTGGAACTTAAAAATTAAAAAAAATACTTAATTGAAAATAGAATACAATCTTTGGAGATTACCGAGCAAGAGAAAGAAAGATGATGATTGAATTAAAGGACCAAATAATGTTCAAGAATTGATTTGGTAATAAATTGAAATGCTTGAAATTAATTTATTTATTGTTAAATATTAAAATGGTATGATATGAAAGGTTTATTTGATATTTTATCCCTAAAAATGATGCAATGAATTTAACTCTTATATTATTTGAAAAGGAATATTCAAGATATCTACTTTTGCAAAGCATAAATTTAAACATATGTACATGTATTTTATTTTCTTTGAAAAGAGTTATAATATATGAAAATTTTAGGAATTATGTGCTTTTACATTTTGAGATTTTTTATATTGAAAACCAGTTCCCACATTTTGAAAACTCTTTTTGTTAAAAATTTGAATTAAATTAAGTCATAAAAGGCAATCAAAGAGCGCAAGTAGAATATAAGACAACTTGCAAATTACAAAGAAATGTGCAACTACAAGCTTACAACTGAACCATAACAAAAATATAAGAGTTACAAAGAATTGAATGTGTTTACACTCCCCAGTTGGAGTTGAGGAATTGTCAATCCTGATACTTATGCTTATAGATGCTGATGTGAGTTCTTATAAGCTGCAATAGGTAGATGTTAAATTGCTCAATGGAAAGGCATTTGTCATGGAAAATAAGATTGTTCCTTTCATCCCATATTGTTGTAACTAGGAATGATAGAGTAATGAAAAAGCACCATTTGATGATTTTGTTTTCGAATTTCAGAACAATACACTAGACCTCGATTTGTCTTAAGTCCTTTGGGAATTCACTAATCAGACATTTTTGCATCAATCTTTACAAGTTTCAATAACATAGCTGCACTTGAAGAAAATATGATCTGAGTTCTCTTTAGCTCCTCTATAGAGAGTGCACCAATTAGTAAAATGAAAAAAATTTGTAATCTTGTCAACAGTTTGTAGCTTATTCAACATTACAAGCTAAAGGGTTATAAATGTTCGTGGTTGTTGGTGATTAAACCAAACTATATTTTTCTGGGGGAGAATTGGCAAGTTGCTAGATTAGTGAAATTTCCATTGGAAGCATGCATACTTTTATTCTTCAAAGGAGTTGGAATTAAAGTAAATTTGACTGGATCCTTTTTTATTAGAGCTTGTGCAATTGTAGCTTGACTAGAAGTAGTTGGTTTCACCATTTCTAATTAGGTGAATGAAATGAGATCTCATCCTTCCTCCAAGAAGCAATTTTATGATTGATTTTAGCAATTAAGCTTCCATAATCCCTAAGCTTAGTCTTAAAGCTGCAACAGGAATGCCAAGATACATTAAAGGTAGCTGCTGATGTTTGAATCCTATAATAAACACCATTGTAGATTCCAGGTTTGAGGCTTTTTTTTTTTGCCAGAAATAATCCACTTTCAGATTAGTCTACTTGAAGGCCAGACATCTTATTAAATATTTTAAGAGACTCATAAGGGCTGAGATAAATGTGGAATCTTCTTTAGAAAGTAATATAAGGTCATTAGCAAAACATAGATGGGATAAATTGACCTTTTTATATTTGGAGTGAAATTTGAAACCCTTAGTTCTATCAATAACCCTAAGGAGTAGTCTATTAAAGGCCTTGATCACAAAATCAAATAGATAAGGAGAAATAGGGCCTCTTTGTTTAATTCCTTTGTAACTTCTGAAGGTGTTTGTGGGCTAACCATTAATAAGGATACTATTATATGGTGAAGAGATATATTAAGCAATCCACTCGATAAATATTCTTTGGAAATCCATGGTGGGCAGAATATTGATGATAAAGTCTCAATCCACACTATCATAAGCATTTTGTAGACCAATTTTAATGAAGTAATTAGCCCTATCATTCTTCTTTGAATAGGTTATGATTTGTTCCTGAAGAATTAGAACATTATCCCCAATAAACCTACCAGGGACAAAAGCACCATATGATTCTCTAATGTGATAAGGAAGGCTCTTTCTTAACCTTCAAGTTAGTATTTTAAAGATCAATTTTTAAATGGGATTGCAATAAGAGATGGGGAAAAAATCAGAGGAATGTTTGAGTTCCCCACTCTTGGGAATAAGAGTAATAAATTTTTATTAATCTCTGCCAAAAGGTAGCCATTGTTGAAGAATTCCAAAGCTATATCTGACACCATATTCCTCGTGAGAGGTTAAGTCCTTATGAAAAAATTCACATTGAAGCCATCAGAACCAGGGGCCTTGTGTCAAATTGAGAATTCAACTGAGCTTATTGAATTCAAGTGATATAATTCTATTAGTAGCTTTTTCTATAAATGAAAACTCTATAGAAGAAAGAGGTGTTTCTGTCTCCATTTTTTTGTCATTCCACTATAAATCTCTACTTTATAAGGGAATAACTAAACAAGAGAGCTTTAGAGTTATTGTATAAAGCAACTTTCTCAATTTCCTGAGCTGATTGAAGCTAGGGTTATTGTAAATTTGATGCTAAATATCATCCAAGTTGTTCTTAGTAGTGTTTAATAAGTAGTATGTGTTACCAATGTTGTGTTTGAAAATTTGTTTCATCTCCAATTCAGTTGAGGCTCAATTTCCTGATGAAGTGTACTGCTTAGATCCAGTGAACCTTGCTCTCAAAGCTTTCCAAATGGCATCTTTAAAGCTTGCCAAATCAACTAGCAAGTTATTAAATCTAAATACTTTCTAGGATTAACTACTTCTAATAAATTGTTGCATGGATAGGTAGAAAAGTAGTTGGGGAACTCAAACATCCAGTGACTGTTTGCAAGGCTATGATCCAACTTTTTCCTAATGAAATTCACTCCAAGATATTTGTTACTCCAAGTAAAGAAATTACCCCTTATTGTAATGTCAATTAGTTGTGCCATTTTAATGCATCTTCTCAAATCTAAGTAAGGATTTCCAATAAACCTATAAACTTTATCTTCTTTAGATTTTATTATGGAATTAAAATCACCTGTAATGATCCATAGATTGCTAATGGAAGTTGATGCATCTTTAATTTGATTCCATAGAAAAGCTCTTTAGTAAAAGCTATTATGTGGATAAATGAATGAAATGTAAATATGTTGATCTAAGTACCTCGTTGAAATCTCCAGATGAATAATCTGATCAGAAACAATTCTAGAGCAAGCAGACACAATAGCGGAGTCATATAGGATTATTTTTATACCATTAGGGTGAGCATTGTATTTTGTATTTCTTTCCACTAAGCTGAAAAGTAATTCAGTAAGTTTTCAATATTCTCTTTTAATTAAGTCTCAAAAGTACCAACTACTACCACCTTATTTTGCAAAATCATATTTCTGATAAGCAGCTTCTTAGTGGGAGCTTTTGCTCCTCTCACATTCCAAGCTAGAATGTTCATGGAACAAGCTAAAATGATGGAGTCTTCTTTTTTTTTGCTTGATTTCCTTTTAATGATAGTTTCAAAGTTCTACTTAATATTTTCTAGTTATACAACATTTGTAATTAGAGTTCCAGCTTTAATTTGCTCAATGGAATTCTAGGTGTCCTATTTTTAAGTGTTGGATATTCCGATGTCTCTTTAATACAAGTTGAAGTTAAGGGATCAATCTCTCCCTTATCATTTTCAAAAGTTGTTGTGCCATTTTGTAAGTTACTCTCTTAAAATCTAGTAGTGGTCTCCCTCTCCATAGGTGTATTTTTGTCCTAGTATGAGAAACTATTAATTTGCTCTTGATATTGAGCAGTACCCATAAGCTCCTAAAAGTTACCATTAGCAAAAACTCTTCCTATAAGTCTCCAAGCTTTCTTTATAGCAGGTTGGGGATTCCATGCATAAGAAAACCTTGATTGATCCTCAACAAGCTGAAGGTCTTCATTTGTCCTGATGAAAGGAATTATCTCAAGTAAATTAGATATGGAGGTGACCAATATGCATATTCTTGCAAAATTAACTCTCCAAATCTCAGCAGTAGCTTGATCTATAGAAATTTGTTTGCCAATGTAGTTGGCAAGGTGGTTGAGGCCACTTGTTGTCCAATGCTCAAACGGTACCTCATATATACAAGCACAAATAGGTATATTTTCTTGCTTAATCTCCTCAAGTTTCAGTCCAGGCCTCCATAACTAAATAAGTATAGGCTTATTATAGATATGTCGTGGTCCAACTTGGAGAACTTTCTTTACATCTTTAGGACTTTTGAATTTAGATAGGATTACAACTCATTGTTCGTAAACACTTACAGCAATCCATGTTGCTTCCAATTGTTCAGAGCCTAATGTTCCTTAAATAGAAAGGCTACTCTCTTATTAAGAAAGAAGCCAAGGATGGTTGAAATCCATTTGTTTGCTCCTGCTTTCAACATCTCTAAAGGTAGGGAGACTATTATATGATAAGAGGCTTCATTAGGTGGAAAGTAGTTCAATTTTAGTTCAAGCCTTGGATCTCCAACCACCTGCACCTGAGACTTATGAGTGGATTGTTTCAAGTTTGAATTCTATGCAATGTTTAAAGAAGGACCGGGGGGGGCTTTGAAAGGAGAAGTTTCAGTAAGTGGAGAAGCATTAGATTTTAAAGGAGGGAAATTAGTGTCTATAGGATAAAACTAAGAATTGATGGGTAAAGAGCTAATAAGGGGTGCTAAAGAAACACTTGAGAAACAATGTTCCTAGAAGAGTTCAGAAAGAGAAAATAGAGGTAGAAGCAAGGCAAAAAATATATATAATAAGAGAAGGATAGGAGTGAAGCAGGAATTAAATGTAGAAGGGGGAGCTAAAAGGAGTAGTAACTAGTAAAATGAAAAAGGAAAATTAAGAAAATAAGGAAGAAGAACACAAATATGAGTTTAAGGTTGCACCAAGCTGAGGGAGAACCGAGTTGTGCAAAATTAGGCATTACAACAGAGAAGGGAGTACGAACATTAATTGATGAGTGGTTCACGCACAGTAGCTTGAGAGAAAAACATATTGTCCCTAAAAATTGACCATTTTAAGAAAATGTTTCCAATGCTAACTCATATATTTATTTTGATTTATTCTTATTCTTTTTATTTTGTGTCTTCCATTTTTATGTTTATATCTGATGGTTTTGAAAATTTATACTATTAGTTAAAACTATTTAAGTTAAAATTGCTAATTTAATTTAAAATTGCATTCTATACCAATCTATCCTTTTAACATTTCTTATAACGTTTTTATTTGATATTATTTCTTTTTAAAAATAAATAAATAAATTCTGAAAATGGATAATCCACAAGTATTTTTGATACGAATGTTGATGTGAAAATTAGCCTATAGAAATCTAAAAGATCATACTTATTCTTATAAGGGAACAGTTACATACAAAATGAAGCTACATTCTCCTCAATTCATGAAACAAAACAAGAAGCATTGATCATGGGATGAATCTCCTTTTCCTTTTTGTGCTTATACTTTTAACTAATCTTGATTCATTCATTTATTTTTATCTTTCTCTTTTATATTTATAAGCAAATGAACAATTTATTGCCTTTCATAAGTTCCAAGAGTTTACCAACGCTATGCCACACACAACATGTATTTGGTTAATGATTATTCCTTGATTCCATTGAAAATCATTGGGCATTTTATTTTTAAAATAGTACTTGTAAAATCCTTAAATTTCTCTTTTTACATATATAGTATACGGAAATACCAAAAGTTATGGTTATAAGAATTTTATCAGCTTCCAAAATGCCTCTGGCACCTTTAATTGCTTTAAAAATATTGTGATGTGAAAGGCTTTTCCGCTTCATCCTACATAGATCTTAGATATGATTCCATATGAAGGCCAAATACTCACATTTTGAAAAATAGGCGAGTTAAGGTCTCTTGGCTAGAGTAACAGAGGTTACATAGGGGGAATCTATTTGGAAATTTTGTCTTATCTTTACTAGTCAGCTTTTCCTAGTAAATAAGCCACAAAAAGAGGAAGATTTTTAATAAAGTTTTTTTGCACCATATAATAATGTACTATATTATTTTATTGCTCTGTGGTTAGAGAGTTATTTTACAAGAGACATTAGTTCTACCATGCCACTCCCATAGAGCATATGCTCGAACACACCAAAGGATATTCGAAAACATACTCTATGAAAATAGTACATTAAGACAATCAACTAGCTCATTAAAGGCATCAAACATATCATAAGCATTCTAAATGTTCAATTCTTCCTATTTCATTCACAAATATAAAAGTCACATGTCATTACATTTCACAATCCATATATACATTACATAACATTTGTTTGAGTTCAATCTTAGTACCAAAAATATAACATGAAATGGGATGCTAATACATAAGACTCTAACTAGACTTCTCATATTCAACTGATCAGAACTTTGAGCCATTCTTGTCCCCAAAATGCAAGTACTAAATTTCTACTATATCACCTTAGTAGCTAGAACTCCCTTGAACCTGAAAAATAACGTTGCAATTTTGATGAGTTTGTGAACTCAATAAGTGAACCGTCATCGATTTATTCACTCAAGTCAGATCACAAAATCAAGTATATCAAAGTTTATCATACTTCCATAAGCATATAATGTAAACTAGCATTGCATATCACAACACTTCATCCATTAACTTCAACTGTAATTCATTATTTCAAAAACTTCAATAATACATTTCAATTCAATCATTTGATAAATGTAGGGATGTATATGCAAATGCACATGTCTTTCCATTTTCTTTTTTTTTTTGTGACCAAGTGCCTATCAACCCAATTTACTATCCCATATCTGCTGTGGACACTGAGATCATTTCTGGCCCATTTTCATTGTGGATACAGAGTTCACGTCATCTGAGCCTGAGGCTCTTTTTCATAATTCTTAGCTCAAAGCTCTTTTCCCCCATCGGTCACTCTGCTCACAACTCCTTTATCTGATCATGCATTTCAATGTGATAAGATGCATCATTTCATATGCTATGTTTTCATTTCCTTTCATTTATGTGTACTAAAGCCATATATATCAAACTGCTTAGATCTAAGTCCGACATTTATCAAACAGTTGTACACACGTTCCATATTGACATATAATTCATACAGAAGCACATATAAATGAGTTTACACATCTAAGTTAACTCATAGTACGCTCTAGAAAAGCTATTGCCTTAATGTTACAATGTCTGGATATTGACAATCACCTTGCACATTTATCATCATGCAATACACATATGGTTCACAAATCACTAATTTGTTTAATCATATGTATATACAATCATGTACATGTATATGTGTCATATTTCAATGCATGCTCAATTGACTTTCGAGGTATGTATTCTTATACAAATATCTTGGCCATTCAAACATTATAGCTTGCATACAACTAGTTTGCAATTAGGTTTATACCTTAAGTAAGCTTAATTTGCTCCAAATTCATCAATCATTCATTTACCAAACTTTTCTAGCAATATATATATTCATACAATTACCTCATGTTCTTCAATGCTCATTCATTCATGCCTAATACACATTACTCATATCCTTAAGATCATGTTTGCATTAATAAGAATACCTTTATTCCTTCATCACAACATAATTTCCATATTTGGTTACATTGATACCAAAACAGTACATTCTTTAAGTTATGACATCAATTAACCTAAACTTATCATGCTCTTAACCAATTAATCAAGCAATAATCTAGGTTCATTCCAAGCCTTAATCAAGACCAAATACACCAATTTATAGTGACTTTTCCTCAACTGGGTCAACATGTACACAAAACATAAATTATCAATCAAGAACTAAGGCCACGATCATGGGGGACCTTGCCTTGATCGTGATAGAAGGCAAGTAATCAGGCCACAATCGTGCACTGAGGGCCAGGATCGTGCACAATCTTTCTTCCTTAATTCTCCACGAATTTCACATACTTAGAGACATCACTACTACTTGAATTTTTCCAGAATTCATGTCCTATAAAGCTATTTCATTTCATGCTAGTCTAGCTTCCATATTGGTTACATTAAGTCCCACAAAAATCTACTCATTTGTTTCATTAACATTCACTTTATACCATCTTACATGTAGTCCTCACTTTTCCTGATTTGAAAACATTTCAATAACACATATCTTTAGTATAAATTCATCATCAATTATACTTCAAATCCTAAAGTAAATCATCCTTATAATAACCTATAAACTACTATTTTCATTCATCCAAAAACAAAACAGAAAAGTAACCAATTCATCCATCATTTTCCATCATAACTTCAACATCAACACTACATTCAATCTGTCCCTAATTAGTAACCATAAAATTATGCTAAAACATGCCACAATAGTTCAGTATTTCACTTCGTTGTTCAACTCAAATTCCACCTCAATATATCAAGCCTGCTTTGCCTCACATTCATGCAAGATCATCTCAAGAACAAGGTAGGAGTAAGATGGTTTTAGCAAAGACAAGAAGATAATAGCAATTACAACAATGCTCTGCTTCTATAACTATCTTTATGAAGGATTTTTGCATGGATTTTAGTGTGGAAATTAAACAAAATTTAGGCAAAAACACAGAGATGTGAGGGAGAAGTATGTTTCTACAATGAGAGGAAGAAGAAGGAGAGACTTTCAGTAGAAAACAACAAGTGAAGAGTCTCTGCCATGTGTGTGTTAAGGCGTGAGTGGAGGATGAGTTTAAGGACACTTGTCAAGTGTCTAGGCCAGCTACATGTCCTCTATTAGGCTGCCATATGTCACTTAGTTCCTAGGCCATTGTCACTCAATTCTACTGCCATATGTCACTCAATTTATATGCTTAGTCATCCTAAATGTTCACATGTCAACTTGTCTTACTACTTAATTTTCCTAGTTTAAATTTACATTTTAATCCATCAATCTTTCAATTGTAATAATATACTCCAAATTACTAATTGTAATCCATCAATTCTTTTTATTGGTAAATCAAAATACAAGACATTATAAATGCACAATCATGTCACAATTATAGAGATCTTTCATGCCCCGGAACAAGTCAATTGAGTGCAATTTTTCTAAATCAAATTTCATGTATGTATGATCATATTATGCATGTGAATGAAATCATAAAAATCATATCCTAAATGCACCAAATTCATTCTAATATGATGTAATTCATGTAACTATGTTATCTAAGACCCTAAACCTTTAGTAGGTTTGGAAACCGGATATTACAACCAACCTCTAAATTGTGCAAGCACCTTCAATTGGAGGTTTTTAGCTTGCATTTGTTTGGGTGCCCTTCTTTGGAATTTTTTGTTAATCCTAGTTTCCTATCGTTTTATTTTAGTGTCTTTTTTAGCTTATGTTGGGTATTAAGATATGACTGGTGGCTTTAACTACTGATGATAAGGTAAGGGCAAGTCCTTTAGTGAGTGTTGGGTCTAAAAGTAAAGAAGATGTTGACATATTACAACTAAGTTCTTAGAACATAGAGACCCTTATTGGGAAGTCTTTAGAATTAGTGGAAATTTTAGACAAATATAAGATTCAGTGTTGGATCCCAAATTGTTCTTAGAAGTTAGAACTATTATATGTGAAAGGTTGAAAGTTAAAAGTTGGAAAATGTTACATTGAACATGCTTCGGTGTTTT
>JANIHZ010000005.1:28839942-28862730 GCA_027478365.1 Erythroxylum rufum
GGCACTGATCGACCCTGAATCCAAGGCTCTTCCCAAATATTGATGCTTCGACCATCCACCACCTGCCACTGAATATGTCGCTTCAAGAAATCCCTCCCTGCCAACAAACTAGTCCAAATCCAAGAAGTACGGACCTTTTTTTTACCTGCAAACAAGATGTTTGAGGAAAGTACAATCCCTTTAACACCCTTGCCCATAAGGCATTCGGATTGGTAAATAGCCTCCAACACTGACGAGCAAGAAGAGCAATATTCAACAGTTTCAAGTCTTTAAAATCCATACCTCCAGTCCTCTTACTTGTTGTCATTGTGAGCCAGCTAGCCCAATGGATCTTATGTTCTTGATCCTTCTGCCCCCACCAGAAATTAGCCAGCACAGCATTAATCTCTTCACAGGTTTTTGCTGGGAATTTGGTACAAAGCATCAAGTAAATAGGCATAGCACAAGCCACTGATTTTATAAGTACCTCCCATCCCCCTTGACTGAGCAATTTGGTCTTCCACCCATTCATCTTCTTAATAATCATCTCTTTGATAAACTCCACTGCTCTTCTCTTTGTCTTCCCCCAAAAATTAGGCAAGCCCAAATAAGTGCCAGGAACATGTTAATTGAATGCAAATTTTCTAAATCAAAATTCATATGTGTATGCTCATATTATACATGTGAATGAAATCATAAAATCATATCGTAAATACACCAAATTCATTCTAATATGATGTAATTCATGTGACTAAGTAACCTAACACTCTAACCCTTAGTAGTTTTAGAAACTGACTATTACAATTCTCCCCTCCTTAAGAAATTTCATCCTCGAAATTCTTACCTTATTGATCAAATAGATGGGGGTAATATTTTCTCATGTTCTCCTCAGTCTCCCACATAGCTTCCTCTCTTGAATGATTCCTCCAAAGGACTTTAACCAAAGGAATTACCCAGTTTCTTAATTGCTTAATCTAATATCCAACTATTTTAATCGATTCCTCTACATAACTCAAATTAGTTGTAATCTCAACCTCCTGTCTTGATAATATATGTGTTGGATCTGACCAATATCTCTTGAGTATACTAGCATGAAATACATTTCTAGCGGTAATGCTAACTTGTATGCTAATGGTCCAACTCTCTCAGTAATCTCATAAGGACTAATATATATATAGGGCTTAACTTTCTCTTTTTACTGAACCTTAGCACTCCTCGCCAGGGCGACACTCTCAAAAATACCTTATCTCCTACTTGGTACTCCATATCTCTCCGGTGCTGATCTGTACAACTCTTTTGCCTGTCTTGAGCCACCTTAATCCTACTACAGATCAATTTTACCTTATCAACGGTATGTTGACTCAACTCTAGGTCTTTAACAATCCTTAGGCCTTCTTCGTCCTAGTACAAAGGTGCTTGACACCTTTTGCCATATAACGCCTCATATGGAGCCATACCAATACTACTATGATATTGATTATCGTATGCAAAATCAGTGAGAGCTACATATTCATCCCGTGCTCCTTGAAACTCCAAAACACAAGCCCTAAGAATATCCTCAATAGTCTGAATAGTCCTCTCATTCTGTCCGTCTATCTGAGGATGAAATGTTGTACTAAAATTTAATTTTATACTCAATGTTGTCTATAGTTGCCCCAAAATCTATAAGTAAATCTAGGATCTCGATTTGATACAATAGACACTGGGACCCTATGTATCCTCGCTATCTCATTTACATATCTCCAAGCTAACTGATCTAGTGTGTTATTATCTCCAATAGGTAAGAAATGAGTTGATTTTGTTAATCTGTCAATAATGACCCATATGGCATCATGATGCCTCGAAGTTGGAACAAACCCATAATAAAATCCATTGTAATCCTCTCTTATTTCCAATCTGGAATACGTAATAACTTCAATTTCCTAACTGGTGCCTGATGCTCTGCCTTAACTTATTGGCATGTCAAACATTTGGCAAAATACTCAGCCACTTGCTTCTTCATCCCTGGCTACCAAAATTGTTGTTTCAAAGAATTGTACACTTTGGTAGTACTAAGATGTATAGCATAGGCTGCTATGTGTGCTTCCTCCAAAATTTCCTTTCTCAAACCATCAACATCTGGTACACATAATCTTTGATTCAACCACAATGTATTATTTCCCAACTCAAACTCAGAACTCGGATTATGTTTTAATTTCTCTATAATCTTCACTACTTCTGGATCTTTGATTTGAGTTATTATAATCCTTTCATGTAATACCGATCTAAGCTTCAACGTAGCTAACAATGCTTCATTATGTCCCGAACTTAGCTCAACATTCAGTGCTCTCAATTGAACTAGATTTGGTAACCTCGATGCTTGAATTTGTGCTACACTACTATTAATTTTCTGCTTAATGCATCAACTAGAACATTAGTCTTACCTAGATGATACTCTATCGTGCAATCATAATCCTTAAGCAACTCAATCCACCTCCTTTATCTCATATTAAGTTCCTTTTGACTCAACAGATATCTCAAACTTCGATGATCCGTAAAAATTTGAAACGTTTCACCATATAAATAATGTCTCCAAATTTTCAAAGCAAACACTACTGCAGTAAGCTCTAAATCATGAATTGGATAATTGAACTCATGAGGCCTTAACTGTCTCGAAGCATAACCAATCACTCTACCATACTGCATCAAAACACACCCTAACCCTTGGTGTGAAGAATCATTGTATACAATATATCCTCCAGATCCAGATGGAATAGCTAACACTGGTGTCGTAGTTAATCAATATTTTAACTCATCAAAGTTACTTTGGCATTCATCAATCCATCAAAAAGGTACTTTCTTCCTTAGAAGCTTTGTCAAAGGGAATGAGATCAATAAGAACCCATCAACAAACCTCCTGTAATAACCCACTAGCCCAAGAAAACTTCGAATCTCTAATACATTTCTAGGTGCTTTCCATTTCATCGCGACCTCACTTTCTTTGGGTCTACTTGTATACCCTGTCTAGACACTATATAACCTAAGAACACTGTTTGATCAAGCCAGAATTCATACTTACTGAAATTGACGTACAATTGCTTCTCTCTTGTTATTTGTAAAATTAACCTCAAATGCTCAGAATGTTCCTCTCTACTCCTTGAATACGCCAAGATATCATTTATGAATACAATAACAAAGTGATCTAAGTAAGGTTATAATACTTTATTCATCAATGCCGTAAAGGCCACTGGAGCATTCATCAATCCAAAAGGCATCACCAAAAATTCGAAGTGTCTATATTTGGTTCTGAATGCACTCTTTGGTATATCGGCTTCTGTTATTTTAAATTGATAGTACCCTGACCTCAAATCTAGTTTAGTAAACACCTAAGCCCCATATGATCGAGTAAATCATCTATTCTCGGTAGGGGATATTTATTCTTCACTATCAGTCAATTTAATTGCCTATAATCAATGCACAATCTCAAAGTCTCATCCTTCTTCTTCACAAGGTGATACACTGAGTCTGATAAAACCTTTGTCTAACAACTCCTGCAACTGAGTCTTACGTATTGTATGTTCCATAGGTGTCATCCTATAAGGAAGAATAGATATAGGAGTAGTACCTGGGGCAAGGTCAATGGTGAACTCCATTTCCCTATCTAGTGGTAATCCCGGTAATTCAGTGGGAAAAATGTCTTAAAAATCCCTAACAATAGGAATATCCTGTAATGTTTGTTCAACTCGGGTATCAGTCACATAGGCTAAATAAGCCTCACATCAACTTCGAATCATTCTAAAAGTGTGCATTGATGAAACCAATTTAGCTAGCGCTGCTTGACTAATACCTCGAATTATTCCTTTAGTTGAGTAAGAAATTCAAGTATAACTTCCTTGGTGTAACAATTCATCACAACACTATGTGCAATAAGCCAGTCAATACCTAAAATAAGGTCTATCTCTTTCAACTGTAGTACTATCAAATCGACTTTTAACTCAGCTTGGTTAACCCGAATCCCTCTACATACTTCTTCAATCACTGTAGTACTACCTACTGAAGTTCTTGCCTTTAAGCCAAATTTCAACATCTCTCTCTGACAATGCAATTTAGATGCCAGATGTGGGGTAATGAATGAATGTGTAGATTCGGGATCTAACAAAGCAAATGCCTTAAAATTAACGACATGTAACACACCTGCAATAACATCTGGGGAATTATGTGTCTTTTATCTCATAATAACAAATATCCTAGCCTAGGTTGGTTACTCTGTACCTCTATCTTAACACTAAGACCTAATGAATTAGCTTTGCCCCTACCTCTGCCTCTCTGTCCTGCTCTACTGGCTCTACTCTATTGAACAGTCATCTCCGTCACTAATCCTCCTCTCATTCCAGACTGTGCTCCTAAAGCTGCTGGATAGTCTCTGATCTGATGCTCTAAGGAGTCACAACCAAAACAAGCTGTTGATACCCTCCAACATACTCCACCATGGCTTTTTCCACATTATTCACAACTAGAAATCTGTTTTGTTTATCTACCATAAGTCTATCCTCCAAATGCCTGACCTCTACCACCACCACAATGAACATAACCTCCTCTAGGCCTAAACCCTGACTGCTTCGATCTCAACTGTGATTGTGGTGATCTATTCTGGCATTTACTAAATTTCTTGCCAGAGTCAGCTTGAAACTCACCATGCCTCTTAGACCTAAACTCTTATCTATACCTCCTTGTTCATTCTTCAGTAACTGCTCAATTCGAAATGAAGCAGCTCGCAACTTAGTAAAACTATTTAGATTTGTAATGGCCAACCTCGTCTTGATCTCCATATTCAATCCATCCTCAAAACACCTACATTTATCTTCCTCAGTTAGGATCAAAACTATAGCATATCTTAATAGTTCATTGAATAGTACCTCGTACTTAGCTACAGTGTGTTTTCCTTATTTCAGATCGAGGAATTCCTTCATTTTCCTATCCAAATAAATCTTTGGCATATAATTTTCCTTAAAGGCCTTCAGGAAGTCCCCCCATATCAGTCTGTAAGGTCGGGCGAAACTACCTAGAACTGTCTTCCACCACTAATAGGCTGGACCTTGAAGTAATGAGACTGTGTAATCGAACCTCTCATCAGACTCATAGCTCATTTGATCAAATACTCTCTTTATTCTCTCCAGCCAACCCTCTGCCTCGGTAGGGTCTGTACTTCCATAGAAGTCTACAACCCCTTACTTCCTAAGTTTATCATACCTCCTTTCTCTCCTCTCAGAAACTATGTGAGGCATTTGTTCAGATTGGGTATAGAGGACTGTCTATTGGCTCCTATTGACTCAAGATCAGCTAATTTTGTGACACGGGCTCTTATAGCAGATGACCTATAACAAACGATAATAATGATCACTATAGGGGTCTCTTTCTATATGACATGTTGAAATCCTCATATATGTCCCTAAGGATGCCAAACCTTACTCTAATGCCAAAATTGTAACATACCACTCCCATAGAGCATATGCCCGAACATACCAAAGGATATTTGAAAACATACTCTATGAAAATGGTACATTAGGACAATCAAACTAGCTTATTAAAGGCATCAAACATATCATAAACATTCTAAATGTTCAGTTCTTCCTATTTCATTCAAAAACATAAAAGTCACATGTCATTACATTTCACAATCCACATATACATTACACAACATTTGTTTGAGTTCAATCTTAGTACCAAAAATATAACATGAAATGAGGTGATAATACACAAGACTCTAACTAGACTTCTCATATTCAATTGATCAGACCTTTGAGTCATTTTTGTCCCTAAAATGCAAGTACTAGACTTTTACTACATCACCTTAGTAGCTAGAACTCTCTTGAACCAGAAAAACAATGTTGCAATTTTGATGAGTTTACGAACTCAGTGAGTGAACCATTATCGATGTATTGACTCAAATCAAATCACAAAAACAAGTATATTAAAGTTTATCATACTTCTATAAGCATATCATGTAAACTAGCATTGCATATCACAACACATCATCCATTAACTTCAACTGTAATTCATTATTTCAAAAAATTCAATAATACATTTCAATCCAATCATTTGATACATGTAGGGATGTATATGAAAATACACATGTCTTTCCATTTTCATTTTTTTTATTTTTTGACCAAGTGTTAATAAGCCTAATTTACTGTCCTGTATCTGTTGTAGACACCGAGATCATTTATGGACTGTATCCATTGTGGATACCAAGTCTATGTCATCTGAGCCTGAGGCTCCTTTTCATAATTCTTAACTCAAAGCTCTTGTCCCATATCGGTCACTCTGGTCACAACTCCTTTATCTAATCATGCATTTTAATGTGATGAGATGTATCATTTCATATGCTATGCTTTCATTTCCTTTCATTTCTATGTAGTCATGCCATATTTATTAAACTCCTCATATATAAGTCTGGCATTTATCAATTAGTTGTACACATGTTCCGTATTAACATACAATTCATATAGAAGCACATATAAATGAGTTTACACATCTAAGTTAACTCACAGTACGCTCCAGAAAAGTTATTGCCTTAATGTTCTAGCAATGTCTGGATATTGACGATCACCTTGTGCGTCTATCGTCATGCAATACACACATATTTAACAAATCACTAATTTCTTTAATCAAATGAATATACAATCATGCACATGTATATGTGACATGTTTCAATGCATTCTCAATTGACTTTTAGGGTATGTATTCTTATACAAATATCTTGACCATTCAAACATGATAGCTTGCATACAACTAGTTTGCAATTAGGTTTATACCTTAAGTAAGCTTGATTTACTCCAAATTCAATAATCATTCATTCACCAAACTTTTCTAGTAATATATATATTCATACAATTACCTAATTCTCATTCACAATTACCTAATTCTCATTCACAATTACCTCATGTTTTTTAATACTCATTCATTTATGCCTAATACACATTACTCATATCTTTAAGATCATGTTTGCATTCATAAGAATACCTTTATTCCTTCAACATATCATAATTTCCTGATTTGGTTACAATGACACCAAAATAGTACATTCTTTAAGTTATGACATCAATTAACCTAAACTTATCATACTCTTAACCAATTAATCAAGCAACAAACTAAGTTCTTTCTAAGCCTTAATCAAGTCCAAATTCACCAATTTAGAGTGACTTATCCTCAGCTAGTTCAGTATGCACACAAAACAGAAATTATCAATCCATAACTAGGCCCATATTCATGGGGGATCTTGCCACGATAATGACAGAAGGCAAGTAATTAGGCCACGATCATGAACTAAGGGCCACGATGGTGCACAATCTTTCTTCCTTAATTCTCCATGAATTTCACATACTTAAAGATATCACTATTACTTGAATTTTTCCAAAATTCATGTCCTATAAAGCTACTTCTTTTTATTCTAGTCTAGCTTCCATATTGGTTACATTAAGGCTCCCAAATTCTGCTCACTTTAATCATTAACAGTTTCCTTTTTGCAAACTCATTTACATCACTAACTTTCTAGATTCTAAAACATCTTAATAACACATATCTTTAACATGAATTCCTCATCAATTATACCTCAAATCCCAAATTAGATAATCCTTATAATAACCTATAAACTACTATTTTCATGCATCCAAAAACAAAATAGAAAAGTAACCAATTCATCCATCATTTTCTAGCACATCTTCAACATCAACGTTACATTCAATCCATCCCTAATCAATAATCATAAAATTTTGCTAACACGTGTCACAATAGATCAATACTTCACTTACTTGTTTAATTTAAATGCCACCTCAATGTATCAAGCCTGCTTTGCCTCACATGCGTGCAAGATCAACATAAGAACAAGGTAGGAGTAGGATGGTTTTAGTAAAGACAAGAAGATGACAATAAATACAACAATGTTCTGCTTCTATAACTATCTGTATGAAGGATTTTTTGCATGGATTTTGGTGTGGCAATTGAACATAATTTAGGCAAAAACAGAGAGATGTGAGGGAGAAGTAAGTTTCAATAGTGAGAGGAAGAAGAAGGAGAGAGTTTCAGCAGAAAACAAGAAATGAAGAGACTCTACCATGTGTGTGTCGTGTGGTGTGAGTGGAGGATGAGTTTAAGGACACTTGTCAAATGTCTAGGCCAGCTACATATCCTCTCTTTAGGCTTCCATATGTCGCTTAGTTCCTAGCTCATTTGTCACTTAATTCTACTTCCATATGTCACTCAATTTATAGGCTTAGTCATCCTAAATTTCCACATGTCAACTTGTCTCGTTACTTTAAATTTTTCCTAGTCTAAATGTACATTTTAATCCATCAATCTTCCAATTGTAATAATAAACTCCAAATTAGTAATTGTAATCCACCAATTCTTTTTATTGGTAAATCAAAATATAAGACATTAGAAATGCACAATCATATCACAATTATTTAGAAACTTTCATACCCCGGAACATGTTAATTGATTGCAATTTTTCTAAATCAAAATTCATGTGTGTATGCTCATATTATGCATGTGAATGAAATCCTAAATGCTCCAAATTCATTCTAATATGATGTAATTCATATGACTAAGTAATCTAACACTCTAACTCTTAGTAGTTTTGGAAACCAACTATTACATTAGTAAACTTCCTTGAAGGTTGCTTTAGCCAGATATGGGAGTCTTTCTCATTTGTCCTTAGATTGTAGTCCGGTAAGCAGTCATTCAGTAGAGTGAAATTCACTATCTAGTTGTTGTCACTATAGAGCTTACATTTACATTTTTAGGGAAAGTATAGTTTAAACTTTGGATTAAATTGGTCATACAAAAAAAAAAGCCCTAACTTACTCTAATATAAAATTAAAAGGAAGCCTCTTGCCCATCCCTTAGTATGCATATAAAAAATTAAGATAAAAGCTCCCTTAACTTCAAAAGTTGCATTATAAACCATGACGTGGTTGTTTTTATCCTCAACTCCCATAATCTTTTACCTTTGAGATAGTAATTGTGGATCTAATAGTGTTTCTCTATTAGCTATGATTCTCCATAAATGTTTTGCTATTAACACCTTATTAGTTAGTGATAAATGCTTAATGGACTATGTTTGTAATCCTATATTTAATGCATTTTGCTTGTTTATTTTAGATTTTTTATAATTATTTTTGGAACTTATCTTATTTATACTGTGTATTAGGTTTTAATTGCCTTCATAAATCAAAAGTAGAAGAATTTATGTGAAATTATGATATAAAATAGAAGAACTAGAGCTATTTTAGAGCAAAATGCCCATGTATTGAAGTATGTTCTCATGTAAATAACATATGTAGATATGTGAGGAACCTTGTAAGTCATTGTGAATGTGTAAAACTTCAAAGATGTTGTTTTACTTATATGAAGAGGGATACGCCGATGTAAGTCACATGTATGATTATGTTCCATACCTTTGTAAGCTTTTGGGAATATGTATATACGTGATTCTGAGTTGTTTTTGAGGTGCACAGACATGCACATAAAGGTGTGACTAATTGTGTTGACTCCAAAAACCCTAGTTATGCACTATAAAAGGCAATTACAAAGAGTAGACATTAGAGCAACAGTTAGAGTTAAGTTAGAGGCAAAGTTAGAGTTTAAGACACAATTATAAACCTAGGATGGAAAAACATAAATATTTCTTCAAATATGAGAAAAGAATAACATTCCATCAAAGTTTTAAGAGCATTCTTTTAGAGAAAAGGGAATATATATATTATAGATTCTCTTCTTTTTATTATTCTTCTAAACTTTTATTATTGGTTTTGTTTTCTATATTAATGATCTAAATTTGTCTAGTTCCTAGGTATGATGAACCAGATGGTTCTTGTGATTTAATTCTTTATCTAATACAATTTGATTGGTGATTTAATGCAATTTAATTATGCATTTTAATTCTTAAATTAATATTTCTAGGATATTAGTTCAATGTATGGTTTAATACGATTAAGATTAAGAAATCCTTTTGTTTAAATAGATATAGTATAATTGGAAGGAGTTGAATGCAAACTTAGACATAGTTTGACATAAATCCTATAGATTAGGGTCAAACCTAATAGTAAAATTCATAAATCGAGCAATGCAATCTTAGAGGTTTTAATCAGAAAGAGATTTCAACTAATTAACCAAGGATTATTTATTAATAGTCTTGAGAAAGATATGAGTATAGGATAGGAATTTCTATGGTCCACTAATCAATAATTAAATTGCATGATAAAGGGTAATAATTAAGAAATATTGGGGGATTCATTACCTAGGTACTAGTTAGTTGATATTGGTTAATCTTATTGTTATCCATATTCTAGTTTATTATTGTGTTAAATTTGATTTTAGTTTAGTTTTAACTAAATCATCATCCTATTTTTTGATCTGATAATAGAAAAGAGGTTATTATTTGTACTTATAGCCCCTGTGGGATCGACATTTGATATTCATTAACTATATACTATAGTTCAATAAGTGAACTTTCCTATGAGATCTATAGAATAGAGATCAGCTTCATATCAGTTAAAGATATAAGTTTGATTCTAAAACCACCTAAGTATTTTGTTTGGCACACACTAGTCCACTTAACATTGCAATAAGACTTCTTATTAAGCTTTCCTAACTATAGGAAATTTCTAAGCAACCTTTTTATGTCCTATATCAATTCATTAGAGAGAAAAATATAAGAAGTCTAGTATATATAGAGAGAGCAGAGTATGGAGTTTCTAAGTTGTACTCTTCCAACATATGAAAGTGTCTCTATGAATCGTAGGCAATCTCCATACCTAAGTCTTCTTGTAGTGATTGGTAACCTGAGATAAGTGAATGAAAGTTCCTTTAGAGATAGTTAAGTTATTATTATTAACCAAGGTGCTAAATTCCTTTCTCTAACTGATAACTTTAGGAAGCTTTTGCTCTTATTTATTCCTAAGCTTGATATCATCTTTAAGCTATTAAAATTTTTATGATAGTATTAATAGACTTGTTATCAGCTTTAAAGAACAATAACAGATCATTTATGAATGTTATGCTAGATATCCTCAATTTTTCACACTTAGAGTGAAAATTGTAGCTTAGATCATGTCTTATAGAATGATCAAATTACCTTTATGAATGTTATGCTAGATATCCTCAATTTTTTACACTTAGAGTGAAACTTGTAGCTCAGATCATGTCTTATAGAATGATCAAATTACCTTGGAAGAGATTTTATACAAAGGATAAAGAGGTATAAGGAAAGGGGTCCCCTTTCCTTAATCCTTTCCTACTCTTAAAAAGATAAGTGGACTCACCATTCACAATCATACCATATGAAGTACTTGAGATAAATTAGTTGATCCAATTAATAAAGGTTTTGAGGAAACCAAAGGCCTCTAAAGTATTCAAAATAAAATCCTAGTAAACTAAGTCAAACGCTTTATGAAAATCCATCTTGATAGCATGGTTTTAATTGAGTTTTTCTTCCTATAACCATTAAAAAAATTCCTATGCCAATATAATGTTGTACCTAATTAATATAAAAGACATAAAGGTTCCTTGGATATCATTTATAAGGTTTTTTTTGTCACCTTATTGAGCTTAGACCATAAGTGAGCTATTAACTTGTATATAGTGTTCTAACAAAATATAGGCCTATAGTCATAGAGGGAGCTTGGATTTTACACCTTAAGGATGAGGAAAATGTAGGTTTTATTGATGTCCCTTAGTAGTTCACCACTACTAAAAAATTCAAGAGCATCTTTTATTATAAGGTCTTTAACAATATGCTAAGCTTTTTGGAAAAAATATCCATTAAAGCCTAGAGATTTACCTATATTAAGATCAAAGACCACTCTTCTAACATCTTATACACTAAAAGGTTGAATAAGGGATTCAAATTATGCCTAGTGATTTTATTAATGATAAATGATTTAAGAGTACAAGTTATAAAAGTTACAAATGCCTCAGCTCTTAAAGTGTTCTTAAAAACCTCAAAAGCTTCCAGGTTCATTTCTTTTATGTTTGTGCTAAGCTTCAGAAGTTATTTCCTCAAATTCTTTATTGTCAAATTTGATTTATGGAAAAACAAAATGTTCATGTCCCCTTTATTCAACCATAAAACTTTTAATTTTTTTCTTTAGTAAGGAATTGTAAATCTCTATAGCTTTTGAGCATGCAATCAGAGCTTGCTTCTCCTCAATGTGTCTTTTTGAATCTTTAAGGTTTTTATGTAGTAAGATGAGTTTGTTTCAGCTTAAGATGAGTATTTATAAAAGCAGTTTGTATCTATAGGAATTTCGACTTGTTTAGCTTCTTTAACTCTTATTTCACCAAGTACAATTTCTTTATATATAAAAGCATTAAAGCTATGCGCTGATAGAGCTAAACCTCTAAATATTCATTCCTTAAGTACTTTTAATTCATTCAAGTAATTTTTAAAGTGAAATGGTGTTCTCCTTTTAATAACTCTAGTGAGATTTTTATGATAATTGGAACATGATAAAAAAGGGGTATTAGAAAAGGTGGAATTGTTTTTGAGATATTGTTTAATCCGAGCTTTATTAACTAGTGCTTTATCTAGCTTCTTTTTGATATGTCATCTTTCACTTTGCCTATAACTCTAAGTGAAAAAAAAATTTCTCCATCCTCAAGTTAGTGGCTTCTAATAATTCTACATGATTTCTTATGTCACCATTAAAGTTCCTCAAAGAAGAATTTCCTTTAACCTTAGATGGATATATAGTGATATTAAAATCACCTACTATGATCCATGGAGAGCTTATAGCATTGTGTAAGGTATTCAAATTTTCCCACGGTACATTCCTTTGATACACTTTGTTTGATCCGTATATGATACTCATTATAAACCTTTTCTTTTCTTAAACTAGATATGCATCAGTATGAATATATTGATTTGTGCTCTCCAAAGGTTAAAGATTAATTTTTGGCAAAGTCAAAAGCTATAATGATGCACCCATAAGGGTGGTATTAGTGGTTAGAGATATGCCTTTAATGATTCTCCAGGAAGAAGAGCTTCTTGCATATATCACTCTTGATTTTGGTTTCCCAAAAGACCTATCAAAATTGATTGTATTTCCTTAATATAATCCCTAAGAATCTATTTTTTTTAGGGTAGTTAATACCCCTGGCATTCTAGATAAGAATAGTCATTTATGCTTTGCAAGGGTTTTTAAGGATTTCTTTTTGTTTTTTTCTTTTTCACTTTCTTTTTATGCCTTATTTGAACATAATTGAAGTTGATGATTTAGACTCTATCCCTAATTGACCTCTTTGAGAGTAGTTGTAAGTCAATTAGCCCTTTGGTACCATAGGTTTACTAGAATTGAGAAATTTAAGAGTTTGACATTTTAACTTCCATCTTATTCTTCATAGCTTTTAAAGAATCTCTAAGCTCTTGCACATTAGTTTCCTGAGCTTGATTTAGAGCCTTTTGAAGATTTAGTTTTTCCAATTGCTTCTTAGCTTATAGCTGATGTGCATTCAAACAAACCAAAAAATAAATCCTAACTCTATATAATAAATTTGTAGTAATGGTGAGAAAGGATGGTATCCACAGAGAGTGTGTGTCTGCTTTTATAATGAATAAATCAATGTATAAGATTATGGGATTTTGGTTAAATTCAATTAACAAAATAAATTAAAATAAACTATCGAAGGTAAATTAAATCAAAAAGTACAAAATTATTAAAAGTAATCAATGGGTTTTGAATCCAGCTCACGGTTCAATCTCGACCTTCAATGAATGTTCATAATAAATCATCATGTTGTTTTTGTACCTCTCTTTGAAACTATTAAATGTAGATTAACAATAAGCTTTGTTAATCTTAATTTTCCCTTCAGTTGTATTTAATCAAAGCAAGGTCTTTAATTAGGTTTAGCTATCAGACAACCTAGAATAAGCTCTCTATATTTAGTAAAACAATCGTATTACAAAATAGGAAAACAAGTTAATTTAGGCAACAACCGTACAAGCTCAGTCATTTAACCTATGTTATATTGTCCTTAATAATGTGCAACCACTAGTTTACCATAAGTGAATCAAAGTTACAACGATTATGTTTTGCAACCTAAATTTTGGAAATGAGTTCATACATAAATAATCTTTCTGGAATATCTAAATCATTCATAAATCAATACTAAAAGATTAATCATAGATAACATAATCAATTACAAAAGAGAGTTAAGAACAACATTACTAAATTAATAAATGCCTTAATATGATCGCCACCCTCGATATCCCCTTTAAACTAGAAAGATAAAGTTTAGCTCTAATAGCTCTTTAAAGGAAAAGGAATCCTCCACCGTTTTTCATCTCTAATGTCTTTATGCCCTTTTTGGCCTCTTAAATGCCTTTTTACACTTAAAATTAGGGTTTTGTCATAATACATGGTCAACTACATGGGTATGTAAGTGACTATGTATGTTAATTTTTCCAAAAATCATGAACTTACATGTTTATAGTGAGCTACATAGCCAAGATACATAGTTGTGTAAACTCACTTACCTAGCCGAGTAAGTCCCCATATAGCCATGTAGGTTATAGGACAAGTTGAAACTTTCTCTTTAAGCTCCTACACACTTCTAATGACTTACATGGTCCTATACATGGCCATGTAAGTTACCGTAACTTCATTTCTTGTATTCTTTGCCCCGTTTTCATCCTATCTCCTCTCCTTTGCTTTCACAAAGGAAAATAAGATTGAAAAACCAATAGAACAGCACCAAGGACAGAACCAAGGATATGAATTTAGCTCATATGGTTATTGTTCTTTCAACTTGTACCTAAAACAAAATATGAACCAAAATAAGTATATTAAGCGCATCATAACAATAACCGCTAAGTACTAGGGAGAATATATAATCAATTAAGCACTTATTAAGTTCCCCTACACTTAGCATTTGATTATCTTGAGACAAAACTAAAAATTAAAATTAAAATTAAAACACTTCCTCCTTACCCATACTTCCTAAGAATAGATAGCTATAACAAAAGGCCAAATGTGCATTTTAAACCCTAACGTTTACTACAGAACATAATTGAAACCTATCGTTTCGCAGCATTTGAGTTGAACCCGAACATTTACAAAACATTCAAAACATACCCTATGTGGATGAAAAATATAATGGATGTTACCCTTCGTCAATTAAATGGCACATCATATATGATTTTTTTTAATTTTTACATATTAGTGGGACTCACTTCTTTCTAACATGATATTCTTATTTTTAATTGAAAGTGCATCACACAGTTATATATAAAATATTTTACTAACATGGGCTTGCAACAAGAGGTAATGCAGTCCCTATAGTGCATCCCACATCTATATATAAAACATTTTTCTAACATGGGCTCACCCCAAGAGGTAGTGCAGTCTTTGCCTACCAAAGAGATCACCAATTTAAGCCCTATTAAAAATTAGATACTTATCAAGTTGCATATTTAATTTGAAAGACATTGGATTAAAATTTAGGATTACTTTTGTATGCTATATTACTGTTTTGTGCTCTTGGAACTTACTTGGTTAGTTTGCAGTTTGATGTCATCATGGAGCTTCTTTATGATGATACCAGTTATTGTCGTTGAATTTCTGACCATCATTCCTGCAATAAGTATGACATATGTTGGAGTGAAGGGAAATATGTTTAAGACCATAAGTAGGAACATTTTCACTGAGGTTCTAGTGAGGATTGAAGCCCTAACAATGTGCTTTCGTCGAGGTATATGCTTGGCACGTTGACTAGTTGTATAACTAGCTATGGAGACCTATATAAAAGATCACAATAAAAAAATATATATCATACAAATTGCTTTTAGATGATAACTAAGCCAACGGATTTAGCAATATAGAAGGATCAAAATATAGGAACCAACCATGAAAAGATAACTGAGAATGATCTTAAAGCTTTATTTGTGACTAAAAATTAACTATAAAACAAACCCAATTATAGAAAGCTGAAGAAAAGCTCTGATGATCGAATACACCATCTCTCCCTTTAATCTTAGTTTTTGCAAGAAATACAAAAATACTGTCATAAAGTCCATAGTTGTGGCAGCAAGAGGCTTCACTATACTTTTCAAAAACGTAGTAGCCACTCAAGATCCATTTACACTACCCAGAAATAGCAAAGAATATCAATAACTTGAAAAAGACTGAAGCTTGATGGAATTATGGTTAGAGTAAAATCAAAGTTTGTGCATGTGCTACACCAGAAACTAAAGTTTTTTGACTGGCTATATGGTGTGTCATATGTAAGAATATGAAGTACAACCCATCAGGAGATGGCTAGAGAAGAAGGTGATCACAGAGCTATCAAAAATTCATGTAATAGAAGAAGTCAATAAAAACTCAACTGTGTAAATAAACGATGAGTCGAATGGGCAAACTCAAAATGATGAGTTTTATATATAATTGTGGGACCTAATTTTATTTAAATAAAAATGCCATGTTAACAAGAAGTTGGTCCCACTAATATGAACAATTAAAAAAAAGTCACGTCGTATATGACATGGCATTTAATTGACAGAAGTTAACCTTTGTTAGATTTTTTGTACACATAGGTCTATTTTGAACATTTTGTAAACATTGGAGTTTAACTTGAACACCTCAAAATTATAGTGTTCAATTTGGATTATGGTGGAAACATTAGGGTTTAAAATACACTTTTGACCTTATAAGAAAAGAGGAATATCTTTCAAAACCACGGCAAGAATTAAACATTTAATATTTTTACTCATGATAAATCAATAACCATTCCATTTAGAAACTAAGCAATCTAGGGATAAACTTTAAGTTATGCTTAAAAATAAAATAAATCTATAGGTACACTTAAACACCTTTCACGATCAAGACATTCCAAGAATTTTCATATCATTTAAGTTCTCCACCACTAAGGATTCATATGCATAATCATGAATCAAATAACTTTTTAAGGTTGTAATGGGACCAAAGGTTAAAGTGAGAAATATTTGGGTCATATAGTTTAAAATCGATCAAAACTAGTGAAGTAGGAAAAATACTAAATAAAGTATCAAATGAAAAAATTAACATCCACTCAAAATTGGGCACCATCAGCTATGAAATGTAAAAACTCTATTTCTTAGCTTAGCCTTCACATTACAAACCATATGAAGCATAAAAGATTATAACAAATCACTGATAAAAAATGATGATAAAGAATACATTATAACTATAAAGGGTGACCCTTCATAATAACTTCTTCCATATTTTCATCATAATCAATTCACCCATTTACTAAAACTTTCGAAGGAAAGATTAACATGAATTACTTTGCAAAACAATTGATTTTCCTTCTTGATAACATTTTTTCCTTTTAATCTCTTTTTCTTTTCTTTTTATTTTTATTCTCTGTTTTTTAATAAAGACAAAAAATGAAAAAAAAAACTACATGAACGATAGAAAGATAAAAATCACATTCTATTAACTATAACCAACCTAAATATATATGCACCCCCTCCCCTATTATTATTCTCTTGTGCATCCACAAACATTAACAATCATAAATGCTACACTAGATTTAAGGCTTGGGTAAGAAATTTTTTAGGTTAAGGCTTATAATATAGTTAACACAAAAAGAAAAGGCTAATGAAGCTTATAGGGCTTATCAATAGGATAAATATGATCGTTAGGTCAGCTATTTGGCTACTGTATCTCATAAATCAAAGAATGCCTATATCACTTCCATGTTAATGCATGTGGTAAAAATATGGTCTCAACTAGAAAATTAAGGTAAAGTTAAGATGTATATGTTATAAAGGTAATGAGATTTATATATGGATATGTTAGTCTAAAAGGCTCAAAATATCATTGGCTTATGCTTACCCACTAGTCATTACTCTTCCATGCCTAAGTTGCCATGAATTTTTGTAGTTAATTCTATTCTCTAATTATAATTATATAGTTCTAGAAGCAATAGAAAAAGACAAAATATTTATTCTTTTCTTAAAATTATAAAGAAAGAACTCAAAAACACCCAAAAAGAACTTAAAACACATATAAGCAGCAAGTTCCCCACCCCTACACCTAAAACCTACATTGTCCCCAATGTAACATTAAATATAAGATATAAAGCATTTAATAAAAATAAAAATTATGAGAATGTAAAGGAAAAGGAACAAATTTCTCTTAGGTTGCATCCTAAGCAGTGCCTTTATTTATTTTCATTAGCTCAACTCAATGTTTTCCTCATCACGTGATGTCATCCAGGTCTTTAAGTGTCACTGCTTCCATATTCTCCACTTGGAATCCTTCGTAGTACGACTTCAAGCTATGACAATTCACGTTAAATGTCTTTCCAGTTTTTAAGCTTTATATCTCTACTGTATCATATGGAAAAACATTAGAAACATTAAACGAACCAACCCAATAGGAATGTAACTTACCTGGGAATAATTTAAGTTTAAAATGATTTTTAAAAAAAACTTTTCCTCAAGATCATCTTGTTATAGAAATCTTTAATCTTTTCCTTAGATATCATTGCAATCTCATATGAGTCATTTAGCATCTTTTCAGGCCCTTATAACTACAACTTTTTATGGACTCCAATCTCATCAATATTTATGTTGCATGGCTTTCTGAATAAGCCTTGTAACTCTCCGTGAATATGACACATTCCTAAACACCAACATATATGGGGAAATACCAATAGCTATTTTATAGGTTTTCATAAGGCTCATAGTGCATCTTCCAACCTCAAGCTCCAATCCTTCTTGTTAGATTAAATTGTTTTCTCCAGGATCAACTTGATTTTTTTATAAGGTACCTAGCTCAAAGTGCACTCCATAAGCGTACGAATGACAGAAGGTTAAGATAGAAGGCGTCTTACTCTTAAGAACACACCTTTTTGTGACTTGGTCCTCACAGTACCTCCATAGATAGGAGTTATTCCAAATGTAGTACTTGGCTTCACTTTTTAATTTTTCACTTGAAGCTTTTAACGAACCTATAGGTAATTTGTTAATAACTAATTCATGATATTTATATACCATGGAGGTATCAAATTGATGGAAAATAGCTATTCATCTAGAAATGTTTCTCTCAAAGGAATATAATCTTCTTTTCGGATCAAGCAGTTAAAGTGATCAATAACCACATTCTCTACCCTATTCTTATCTCTTATTTTCAAATCAAACTCCTGTAAGGGGAGAATCCATCTTATTAACCTCAGCTTTGCTTCCTTCTTGGTGAGAAAGTACTTCAAATTTGCATGATTAGAGTGAACGATAATTTTAGTGCCTAACAAGTACGACCAAAATATTTCTAAAGAAAACATAATAGATAAAAGCTCTTTTTCAGTCGTGGAATAATTCTGTTAGCTTGGATTCAAATTTTTTTAAGCGTAGTAGATGACATGTGAAACTTTTACCACTCTTCATCTTAGAAATCCCCTCATTGTATAATTATTTGCATCACACATGATTTTAAAAGAAAGGCTCCATTTTGGAGTTTAAATCATTGGTGGGGATGTCAAGTGCTCCTTAAGTTTATCAAACGCCTCCTTACACTTATCTTCAAACTCAAAATGAACATCTTATTGTAACAATTTGCATAAAGGAGAGGTTTATTTTTTGAGAAATCTTCGATAAACCTGTGGAAAAAAACTTGCATGGCTAAGAAAAGAATGAACTTCCTATACATTTAAGGGGTAAAGAAAAGTATAAATGAGATTAACGTTAGACTTATCAACCTCTATACCCCTAGAAGATACACCTTTTCCTAGAACTATCCTTGATCAATCATAAAATGATAATTTTATCAATTAAGCACAAGGTTAGTTTCAATACAACTTTCCAAAATGAGTGCAAGACCCTCTAAGAAATTATCGAAAGAAGAATCATAGACATTAAAATCATCCATAAATACCTCTTTATCTTCTCAATATATTCAGAGAATAAGCTCACCATGCATCTTTGGAAAGTGGTAAATGCATTGCATAAACCGAATACCATCCTTCAATTAAAAAATGCATCAATTAGGCAAGTGAAGGTTGTCTTTTTTTTAGTCTTTTAGTACAATAGGGATCTGAAGATAACTTGAGAATCCATCTAAAAAATAGTAATATTCATATCTAGTAAGTCTTTCAAGATTTGATCATTAAATGGAAGGGGAAATAGTCTTTATAAGTTGCAATATTCAACTTCCAATAAGTGCACACTCGCCACCCATTTTGCACATAGGTGGGAACCAACTCACCATCCTAATTAGTCACCAATGTGATTCCAATTTTCTTTAGAACCACCTATACTATTAGAGATATGATAATTAACTACAATATCGAGAAGCTTCTGTACTTCCGTCTTCACAAATTCCATCATTGGAAGATTAAATATACATTGTGCCTATCTAGTGGACTTGGCATCCCCCTCAAGAAAAATGCAATGCATGCATACAGAAAGGCTTATTGCTCGAATATATACAATTGCCCATCCAATGGCCTTTATGTGCTCTTTTAACATATGAATCAATTTAGTTCCTAATCAGAAGTCAAAATTATAGAAGTAATAACTAGAAGAATCTGCTTCTAAATATGCATACTTTAAGTGAATGGGTAGTGGTTTCAACTTCACATCAAGTACCTGCATATTAGAAGGTAATAGCCTCTACTAAGATTCAGGTAAATGTGTGGAAGCAAGTTCATACCCTGTATGAGAGTGTGACAATCACATCATAAATTAAGAAAATAGGTTAATATAGGCAACAACCACATAAGCTTAGGTCATTTAACTTGTGTTATGTTATCCCGAATGATTTGTGACTATTAGTTTACTATAAGTGAATCAAAGTTGCAACAAGTACGCATTGCAATCTAGATTCTAGAAATGAGTTCATACATGAATAATCTATTTGGAATATCTAAATCATCTATACATAAATCCCAAAACATTAATCATAAAGTAACATAATAAATTCCAAAAGAGAGTTAAGAACAACATCACCAGATTAACTAATGCCCAAGCATGATCGTCAGCCTCAATATCCCCTTTAAACTAGAAAGATGAAGTTTAGCTCCTTATAGCTCCCCACAGGGAAAGTAATCAACCTCCCTTTTTTATCTCTAAAGTCTTCATGCCCTTTTTGGCCTCTTAAATGCCCATTTTTACTTAAAAGTAAGGTTGTGTCATAATACACGGTTAGCTACACAAGTTTGTAAGTGACCGTGTATATCAATTTTGTAAGAAATCATAAACGTACATGTTCATAGTCAGTTACACAATTGTGTAGTTTGCAGGATTGGTTAACGCTTCCTGCTCGAGATCTTAAACGCTTCTTGTTCGAGATCTTAAACGCTTCGTATATAGGATCGTATAAGTTGCAACTACTTCATCGCTTTCATGAAGGCAAATAATATTGAACATTAATAAAACGACTTCAAGGATATAAGTTTAGCTTGTTTTGGTTCTTGGTCTTCCAAATTGTACCTAAAAAAATAAAGCAAAATAATTATCTTAAGTACATTATAACATTAACCACTAAGCATTAGGTAGTAAATATATAGTCAATTAAGCACTTATCACTAATCCTAATACCTTAGTATAGTCACTCCTAGTAAAACTTTTAACTTTTAATCTCAATATTTTCCATTGCTCAACTAAAGATGGCCTTTATTGATATTTTACACTTAATCTTTATAAAGTGAATCCTTAGGTCCCAGTCTAAGTAGAGGAGCGTGGTTTGGCAATTTCTTTATGATTTCCACCTCTGCATATAACCTGACATATCATATCTTTTTAGGGAAGTTGTTACCTCATCTATTCCAATAGGTTGACTTATAAATATTTTTAAATAATTTAATCCCCTTGTAGACCAATATTCAAAAGGAATTTTATAAACATTAATCCATAGAAGGACACTAGTTTGCCGGATAAGATCAAGTTGGATAATTGGTGCAAGCATATTGGCAATTTCCTAGGTGCCAAGGATCTAACTTTATTGTTTGTTGAGCTTCAAATTTTGAGTTGAAAACAAATAGGAGTAAGTTGTCGTCACTAAGGAAGATGTCAATTTGTGATACTCCCGTTAGTTCATTTCCCATTTATATAGTAGAGAGAAAGTTGGACTTCTTCCCAAGAAAAAGACTAGCAAAGTGGAGGAATACTTTTTGGTTCCTTCTTTTAGGATTTCCAAAGGAGGTGCAACGAAGGTTGTTTCGTCTAAATCAAAAGGTGGATAACAATAGAGGTTGATTTATAGATCAATCCTAACCACATATTTCCAACTTTACATATGATTTTGTATATTCACATTGTCTATCTTAGAAGATAAATCAAGACCAGTACCTCCTAGTTTAGTTAACAAGAAGGGCCTTAGTTGGGAGGAGCTATAGGTGAAGGGTAGGAAAAAGCTTATAATAGGAGAGCTTGAGTATCTATGGTTGAGGTAAGAGCCAAAGAGAAGTAAGGAAAAGTTAGTTTGGTTTAGGGAGAGATTGAAGTTTGATATAGACGAAAAGGGAGGCATTACTAGAAAAGGTAAAACAAAACCAGAGAGTGGTAAAAATTTTAAAAGTTATTTCATAAAACGATAAGTTTTTAGGGCAATATTTCATAAAACATTGGACGAGCTGGGAGTGTTAAATAATCTCATTAAGCGACTAACATGATTTAAACACTTGTATAATTTAAACACTTACATAATTAAACCATAAAATATGGGTCACTTAAAAGGAGATAATTATTAAATAAAATAATTAATTTTTTATTTTTATGTTGATGAACTATAAAATAAAAGAAAAATAGTTAAAATGTGTCATTTGTGTTTTAACAAAACCTTTCTCTCTTTA